>OY882878.1:6037527-6070027 GCA_963693515.1 Pipistrellus nathusii
CTCTCATCGACGTGTCTAACTCTCATCTCTCTCCCTTCCTCTCTGTACAAAATCAATACAATATATTTGAAAAATAAAATAAAATGAAGGTGGTTACTGTTAAAATAGTAACAATGGCTTTCACCGGTGGATCTGGTACATGTCTCAGGCATGTGCCAAGCACAGCATCTTAACCCTTCTGTCTCTGGCTGATAAGGAAGGCCAGAGAAGCCACGTGAAATGTGGTTAAGAACAAAGCTACAGCCCTAACCGGTGGTGTGGCTCAGTGGATAGAGCATAGAGCCTCAGCCTGCGGTTCGATTCCGGTCAAGGGCACCTGCCTTGGTTGCGGGCACATCCACAGTAGGGGGTGTGCAGGAGGCAGCTGATCGATGGTTCTCTCTCATCCGTGTTTCTAACTCTCTATCCCTCTCCCTTCCTCTGTGTAAAAAATCAATAATAAAAATTTTATATAAAAAAAGAACAGAGTCTAAACAGGCCTGCCCAAGTTCAAAGCCCACCTGGTCCCCTTTCTAGCTGACAGGGAAGGTACTGTACCCATTTTCACTTCTGTAAAAGGAGGGCTAATAACAAGACCTAGCTCCTTTTAAGAGGACTAAATGAGTTACTACATAGTTGTATTTTTTTTTCCTCTCTCAATCTATTCCAGAAGAGAATTCAATTTCCTCTTCCTACCCATTCTATAAGTTGGAAACTTTGGCTATCGGAGTGAAAAACAATGAGTTGTCCAAGATGTCACAATAACCCAGGGAGAAATCTCCTAGACTCTGGAGCCATGGTCTGCAAACTGCGGCTCTCGAGCCACTTCCGGCTCTCTGGCCCCTTGCAGGTGGCTCTCCCACAAAATGCCACGGCCTGGGCGAGTCTATGTGGAAGGAGTGGCGTTCGAAGGAGTTTACGTTTAACACATGTGGCTCTCCAAAGACATGTCAGTCGTTGGGCTGTTGATATGTGGCTCTGCGGACTCATGAGTTTGCCGACCCCTGAACTAGAGCATCCTTTGCAAGACGGCTTTGTAGGGAGGAAAAATCACTTCAGTTTCCCTGTTTAAAGAAGATGCGAACATCTTCCCTGGCTCTTCTGACATCCGAGAGTCAGTGATGAATCGTCTCCAGCGCTAGGTAGGTCACTGGCTCCCTTTTTAGTCTCCTTCCTGGTGGACACACACACACACACACACACATACACACACACACACAGACACACCCGCAGGCCCCATGGGGCCCTGCTCGCCCCGCACAGGGGCAGGGCGCGGGGCTTGAGGGCTGCAAGCGGCCCAGCCATGGCTTTTTTTTTTTAAGTTTTTTTTTTTAAATACTATATTTTTATTGATTTTTTACAGAGAGGAAGAGAGAGGGATAGAGAGCTAGAAACATCGATGAGAGAGAGTCATCGACCAGCTGCCTCCTGCACACCCCCTACCGGGGATGTGCCCGCAACCAGGGTCCATGCCCTTGACCGGAATCGAACCCGGGACCTTTCAGTCCGCAGGCCGACGCTCTATCCACTGAGCCACACCGGTTTGGACTAGCCAAGGCTTTTTACCTCCGCGCTGGCGTCCGTCCGACCATCCGACCATCCGACCATCCGACCGTCCGACCGAGCTCGGTCTGCTGCTGGGCTTGCGGGGCCAGGGAGGCTCCCACGGGGGCTCGGGTCGCGCTGACCTCCACCTGAGCCCCCAGACCCTTGGGTGGCCCGCGGCACCTGCGGGGGGCGCGCTGGGCCAGGAGGGGGCGCCACTGAGGCCTGGGGAGCGTTTTTTCTTGAAGCACAAAGGCGGCGGGTTTTTTGTTTTGTTTTTTGTGTATTTTTTTTGCAAAGCCCTCAACTTGAACTTGAACTTGACACTGTCCCGAGGGTGGCGCGGGCACCCCTTTGAGGTCGGACTTGGCCCCGCGGGTGCCAGCAGGGGGCGCCCCAGACTGCGTTGGGGGGCCGGGTTTCGGGGTCCCCGCGGCCCCTCGGGGAAGAGTCGGGGTGCAGACGAGGCGGCGGGGCCTGCGCCCCCCTCAGCCCCCTCCCAGGCCGGCGGGACTCTCCGCGCGTCGCCGCTATCCAGCGGCTCGTTGCGGGCGAGGCCACCGGCGGGGCGGGCTCTTCTCGCCCGTTTCTCAGGCAAATGCGCCCCGACTGCAAACAAATCTCAATAAAAAAAGCTCTTTGTGCCGCGCGCGCCGCGCCTCAGTCCTCCTCTCGCCGCCGGGGACCCGGGGCCCGAGCCCGCCGCCGCCGGGAGGAGCGCGGCCCCGCGAGGGGAGGCGGGCGGCGCCCCGGACAGCGCCACCTGCCGGCGGGGGGGTGCAAAGCCCGCCGCCGCCGGGAGGAGCGCGGCGCCGCGAGGGGAGGCGGGCGGCGCCCCCGACAGCGCCACCTGCCGGCCGGGGGGTGCAAAGCCCGCCGCCGCGCCGCCGCCGCCCGGAGCAAACGCTGCCTGGATGGATGCATGGGGCTGGGGGTGGGGGGGTGAGGGGCCCTCTGGCTGGGGTCCTGGGACGGGGAGAGGGCAGTGGGGTGGCAGAGCGGGCAGGGAGGGGTTAGGTGGCTGTGTTGGCATCGGGGCAGCACCCACGTCCATCCCCATGGGCCTGCCCTCTCCGTTGATTCCCTAGGAGAGCGCCTCCGTTATGCATAGAGATGGCTGAGGGGGAAACCGTTATTTTTAGGTCGCGAACAAGCACTCGGGACAAGCGCCTGGCAACAGAAAGTGTAGATTATTATTTTTTTTAAAAAAAATGTATATATTTTTTATTGATTTTTTACAGAGAGGAAGGGAGAGGGATAGGAAGTTAGAAACATCAACGATGAAAGAGAAACATGAGTCAGCTGCCTCCTGCACACCCCCCACTGGGGATGTGCCCGCAACCAAGATCCATGCCCTTGACTGGAATCGAACCTGGGACCTAGTCCGCAAGCCGACGCTCTATCCGCTGAGCCAAACCAGTTTCGGCGAAAGTGTAGATTATGAATTCTCACAAAAAATCCATGCTGTGATTTTTTAAAAATATATGTTTTATTGATTTTTTTTTTTTTTTTACAAAGAGGAAGAGAGAAAGAGAGTTAGAAACATCAGTGAGAGAGAGACAATGATCAGCCGCGTCTTGCACCCCCCCTCCCCCTACTGGGAATGTGCCTGCAACCAAGGTACATGCCCCTTGACCGGAATCGAACCTGGGGCCTTTCAGTCCGCAGACCGACACTCTCTCCACTGAACCAAACTGGTTTCGGCAGAAACTTTATTCATGAACAACATAGACGGATGAACAAGAACAGACCCAGAGACAAGGAGCCGTGGGTCAGCCTGTCGGACCTCAGAGGGAGGATGAGGGTAAAAGGGAGAGATCAGCCAAAGGACGTGTGTGCACACATATGAGCCTAACCAGTGGTCACGGACAATAGGGGGGGTGGGGGCATGCGTGGGGGGGGTTGGGGGATTGGAATGGGGGGTTGAGGACAAATATGTGATACCTTAATCAATAAAGAAATTAGCCGAAACCGGTGTGGCTCAGTGGTAGAGTATCGGTCTGTGGATTGAGAGGTCCCAGGTTCGATTCCGGTCATTTGGTTGTGGGCTCTATCCCAGCTCTGGTCGAGGCTCATGTGAGAGGCAACCGATCGATGTGTTTCTCTCACATCAATGTTTCTCTCTCTCTCTCTCTCTCTCTCTCTCTCTCTCTCTCTCTCTCTCTCTCCTTCTCCTCCTCTCCCTCTTCTTCCTCCTTTCCAATTTTTCTAAGAATCAACGGAAAAATACCTTTGGGTGAGGATTAACAACAAAACAACAACAACAAATAATAAAAAGGGAAGAAACAAATTTATTTATTTATTTACTTGTAAATATATTTTTCTACAGAGAGGAAGGGAGAGAGAGAGGGAGAGAGAGGGAGAGAGAGGGAGAGGGAGGGGGAGAGAGGGAGAAAGAGAAAGGGAGAGAGAGGGAGAGAGAGAGAGAGAGAGAAGGAGAGAGGGAGAGAGAGAGAGGGAGAGAGAGGGAGAGAGAGAGAGAGAAGGAGAGAGGGAGAGAGAGAGAGAGGGAGAGGGAGAGAGATGGAGAGAGAGGGAGAGGGAGGGAGAGAGAGAGAGAGAAAGGGAGAGGGTGGGAGAGGGAGGGAGAGAGGGAGGGAGGAAGGAGGGGGGACCCATCCCGGGGGGAGGGGGCACGTCAGGAACCCCTGCCTGATGAATAGCGGGTTTGCCCTTGAACCTACCGGGCTCCGCGTTCTCAGGAGCCGAACAAGAGCCGAGACCCGCCTGAGCCCAGCTGCCGGGACGGCGGGCGGCGGTCCATCTCAGACGCTGTGACAGGCCGGCCTGCTTCCTGCATAGCTCAGCCCTGCCTCCCGCTCCCCTGGCAACGGGCAGCCTGGCCCCCGGTCCAGGCCCGGCCGCCCGGGGGGGGGGGGCAGGAGGAGAGGAGAGGAGGGAGGGGAGGAGTGCAGGGAGGACCGCTGGGGAGAGGGCGCCACCCCCATCCCCGGGGAGGACGTGTGGACAGACAGAGGGACACGGGGAAGAGCCAAGAGCATCCTTCCTGAGGCCTGGCGGGGGCTCATGCTGGGACAAGGGGACCAATGGTGGCCAAAGGCAAAGACCCCCCTCCCCTACCCCCCCTCCCCCCCAACTCCCCCCTCCCCCGTGGGATGGGTTGGGGGTGTTTCCCTCGGTCCCAGGCCCAGGCCCCAGGCCCCAGGCCCCAGGTCCAAGGTGCAGGATGGGCGTGGAGTTTGCACTCTGCACAGATGCTGCGCCATCCGGCCCCCTGAGTGATGGAGATTCAGGACAGCGACTCTGGCCTGGCGTGTTGGGGTGTGTGTGTGTGTGGGGGGGGGAGGGGTTGGGGGGAGGGCTTTGGACTCCTGTCCTGTGCCCTTGGCAAGACTCAAGGTCCCCCCTCACCCCCCCTTCTCCGTTTTTTTGAGCCTCGGAACAGAGACTGGCCCTCACACAGCACAGGATGGAAAGAGAAAGGAGGGGAGGAACCCTGCCCTCAGGGGAGGGAGGTGTCCCACAAATCTCATTCAGTTATTCTTAGGCCGAAAGGAGGGAGGGGAGGGGGGGAGGGAGGCGGGGGATGGGGGGGAGGAGTCACCTCAGTGTCTCAGAACCTACCCAGGCAGGACTCTCAAGGGCAAGAGGCGAGCGGAAACCGGTGTCGCTCAGTGGGTAGAGAGCATCAGCCTGCAGACTGAAGGGTCCCGGGTTCGATTCCGGTCAAGGGCACGTCCCTTGGTTGCGGACACGTCCCCAGTAGGAGGTGTGCAGGAGGCAGCTGATGGAGGACTCTGACTCTTATTGATGTTTCTGACTATCTCTCTCCCTTCCTCTCTGTAAAAAATCAATAATATATATATATATATATGTATAAAACAAAGACAAAGAGTCAGCAGGGATGTGACTTCAGGTTATCTGACCTGTGTGATGCCTGTGCCTCCCTGCAGCGTCCTGGGATGGGGGTGGTTAGCCTCATTTTAGAAACAGGCAAACAGGCCCGAGCCAGTGTGGCTCGGTGGATAGAGAACCAGCCTGTGAACCGAAGGGTCCCGGGTTCGATTCCAGTCAAGGGCACGTATCTGGGGTTGCAGGTTTGGTGGTGGAGGTGCGTTTATTCTAGAACTGGGCAAAGTGTGCTGGGACGGGTCCCTCCCCTGGCCCTAGCCGGTTTGACTCAGTGGATAGAGCGTCGGCCTGCGGACTGAAGGGTCCCGGGTTCCATTCCAGTCAAGGGCATGGACCTTGGCTGCGCGCACATCCCCAGGGGGGGGGGTGTGCAGGAGGCAGCTGATCGATGTTTCTCTCTCATCGATGTTTCTATCTCTCTCTCCCTCTCCCTTCCTCTCTGAAAATAAAATAAAAAACAAAGAGAAAACCATGGATCGGCTGCCTCCTGCGCACACACACACACACCACCCCACGGGCGATGGAGCCCACAACCTGGGCATGTGCCCTTGACCAGATCGAACCCGGGAACCTTCAGTCCACAGGCCGACGCTCTACCCACTGAGCCACACCGGCCAGGGCCAGGGGAGGCACAGGTCCCAGCACGCTTTGCTTTGCCCAGTTCTAGAATAAACCCCGAACCCCCACCCCACCAGCATTTTCCTGGCTGTCTGGCTGTCGGAGAGAGAAGGAAAGGGGAGCAGGGAGGGGAGAGGAGAGTTTACCTGCAAATATTGCTGACTTCTAACGGGGGGGGGGGGGGGGGGCTGTGAGCAGCCACCGCACATTCTAGCACCTTCCCCAGGCACAGAGGGCGGGAGGCTGAGGTCTGGGGAGCTTCCCGCTGAGGAACAAAGGGCCATGGGGTGGGGGTGGGGGTGATGGGATGAGGGCTGCCTGGGTGCAGGCCAGGCCCCAGGCCTCCTGGGGCCCGGGATGGGACAGGATGGGAGCGCGCGTGGAATGCGATTCCCTGGCTTTGCTCGTGCTCTGTCAGCCGAGTGCGACACCCCCAGGCCCCCTGTCACCTCCTAAAGCCGCCGCCTGCCCGCCCCCCAGCACCACGCGGATCACCAGATTAAGGAGCTCAGGGCTGCAGCTGAGGCAGCTAAAACCCAGGAGGGAGGTGAGGGGAGGGGATGGGGGAGCAGCGGGCAGCTGTCCCAAGGCCCTGTGCCCCCTACCCTCCTCTCCCCTCGCTCTCACCCTCATCCCCACTGTGGGCCCTGCTCTCCGCCCCTGCCTTGTGCTCTAACATCTACTCTTTAAAAAAAAAAAAAAAAAAAAAAATATATATATATATATATATATATATATATATATTATTGATTTTAAAAAAATATATTTTATTGATTTTTTTTAACAGAGAGGAAGGGAGAGAGAGAGAGAGAGCTAGAAACATCGATGAGAGAGAAACATCCATCAGCTGCCTCCTGCACACCCCTCACTGGGGATGTGCCCGCAACCAAGGTACATGCCCTTGACCGGAATCGAACCCGGGACCTTTCAGTCCGCAGGCCGACGCTCTATCCACTGAGCCACACCGGTTTTAGCCCGAGGCTATTTCCCCATTGATTTTTAGACAGCGTGGAAGAGAGAGAGAGAGAGAGAGAGACAGAGACAAACATCCATGTAAGAGAAACACATTGATGGGTGGCCTCCTGCATGCACTCCCCCCCCCCCCCCACAAACCAGGGCCGGGGCCAGGGAATAGCCTGCAACCGAGGTCCATGCCCTTGACCGGAATCGAACCCAGGACCCTTCCGTCCGCAGGCCGACGCTCTATCCACTGAGCCACACCGGCCAGGCCCAGGCCCAGTCTGGGCTTGAGCACCCATAGGTGATGCCAAAGGTCCCTGGAGGGGAGGCAGGCGGGGGGAGCACCAGAGATGGGGGACCTGACAAGGAAGGGCGGAGAGAAGGAATCCGCCACCCCCCCCCCCCCCCCCCCCCCCCCGCTCCACCTGAGGCCCCAGCATTCCCTGAACCACCAGACCACGTGCAGTCAGCCGACCTGTAAGCAATGAGCCGGGATGGACGCCACGGGAAGAAACATCGGGCCCATGCCGGTGTGGCTCAGTGGACAGAGAGTCGGCCTGCGCACTGAAGGGTCCTGGGTTCGATTCCCGGTCAAGGCCATGTATCTTGGTTGCGGGCACATCTCCAGTGGGGGGTGTGCAGGAGGCAGCTGGTCGATGTTTCTGATTCTCTATCTCTCTCCCTCTCTGTAAAAAAATCAATAAAGTATATTTTAAAAAATAATAAAAAGAGGAGGCGCCCTCCACGCCCCCGCCCCCCTCCCTCCTCCTGGGGTCACTGTGAGAGCTGGAAGCAGAAGGCAGGGCCCAGAAAGGTGCCCGGAGGCCCCCCTGAGCCCGCCCCCACGCCAGGGCCTGCACGGGGTGACCAGGCCCAGGGCCCAGACTGGCAGCAGCTGCCCTGGCTCCAGCCTCCCTCTGGCTGGCCCAGTCTGTCTCCCACTGTAGGGGTGCAAGGAGGGGGGGACTTGGGCTCCAGGGGCTCCTGATCCTCTGTATCCCCCGAACACGGAGGCCCATCCCCCCAATGTCCACAGAAATGAAACCCTCCCCGGGGGTCCCCATCAGCACAGACATCTGAGCCCCAAAGGAACCAGGAGGTTCCCTGAGCTCAACTCACTCATTCCCTGTTGTTGTTTGTGAATCCTCCTCCCCCGGGGAGCAGAAGAGAGAGGGAGAGGCCGAGAGAAACATCGATGGGAGAGAGACACCTCAATGGGCTGCCTCCTGCACGCGCCCCGATGGACCAGGGTCCCGGCCGGGGAGGAGCCTGCAACCGAGGTCCGTGCCCTTGACCGGAATCGAACCTGGGACCCTCTAGTCCTCAGGCTTGACGCTCTATCCACTGAGCCACACCGCTAGGGCTCAACTCACTCATTCCACTCGGGGGGGAGGGGAGGGGGAGATGGGCAGCCTGCGGTCACACAGCGACCAGCAACAAGGACATCGTATGTCCAGTCCTGTCTCCTGGACCCTGTCCCTGCTCAGGCCCAGGCCCAGGCCCACGTGGGGGCTTCTCCTTGAGATCCCAAATAGGATCCCGACCCCCCACATGGGCAGCGGGGTCTGGGGCCGGGAGAGTGTGGGGGGGGGAGGGTGGGCCTAATGCGATAAACAGCCCGGCCATCTGGCTGGGGGACCGAGGAGGGTCCAGATTGGCTGGTCCCGCGGGGCGAGAGGCAGACAGACGGCCAGATGGACAGGCACCGGCCGGCAGGGCCTGGGTGGCAGCCAGGGAGCGCCCTGTCGCCAGAGCTAACCAGCTCTGAGAGGGAGGGGCTGTGGGGGCCCTCCAGGAAGGAAACCCAGGCTGTCCCCCCCCCAAAAAAAGGGCAGAGAGACAGAAACAGGGGATGCTGCTGAGCTTGCTGAGCTGAGTCTGCAGCCAGGCCGGGATCCCGGGTTCCCGTAGGCCCAGCACGGCCACATGGTGTCTCTCCCTGCCCCCCCCCCCAGCCTCCAAAGGCAAACAGATCTCGGGGGGGGGGGTGCCCCCCTCTCAGACGTGCATGCAGAACTAATGAACACGGGGAGACGTGCGCGCAGCAGCCGGCAGCCACGCCAACAAGGCCGGCCCTTGTCCGGGGGGCCGTGCACAAAGCCGGCCGCTCGGCCCCGGCATCTGTCTCTGTCTGGGCCGGTCCCCCTGCCTGCGCCCCGCGTTTTCCCAGCCCCTCGGACAATGCTGGGAACGGTGCTCCCCGTTCAGACAATGCGCTCATTGTGCAGCCCCAGAAAAGGGGCTGCTGCAGGGGAGGGGGGCGGAGGGGGGGAAGGGGGCGTCGGGAGGGGAGAAGGGGGGGCGATGATGGAAATGTTTACTAACACAGCCCTGCAGCTGCCTGGGGGCCCCTCCCCTCCCCTTCTATCCCCTCCCCTCCCCTCCCCTCCCTTACCTCCTCTCCCCCCTCCCAGTGTCCCCCACGACCCACAGTCTATGGCTGTCCCCGCATGGCCGGGGCCAGACACAGTTTTTTATTTTTAGTTTTTTATTATTATTATTTTTTTAAAATATATATTTTATTGATTTTTCACAGAGAGGAAGAGAGAGGGATAGAGAGTTAGAAGCATCGATGAGAGAGAATCATCGACCAGCTGCCTCTTGCACACCTCCTACTGGGGATGTGCCCGCCACCGAGGTACATGCCCTTGCCCGGAATTGAACCCGGGACCTTTCAGTCCGCAGGCCGACGCTCTATCCACTGCGCCAAACCAGTCCCGGCCAGACACAGCTTTTTTTAAAAAAAAATATCTATCTATCTATCTATCTATATATATATATATTTTGGGTTTGGCTCAGTGGATAGAGCGTCGGCCTGTGGACTCAAGGGTCCCAGGTTCGATTCCGGTCAAGGGCATGTACCTTGGTTGTGGGCACATCCCCAGTAGGGGGTGTGCTGGAGGCAGCTGATCGGTGTTTCTCTCCCATCGATGTTTCTAGCTCTCTATCCCTCCCTCTTCCTCTCTGTAAAAAATCAATAAAATATATATATTTTTTAAAAAACAAGGGTGCTTCTGAGGTGATGAAAATGTTCTACATTTTATATTTTATATATATATATGTATTTTATTGATTTTTTTTTACAGAGAGGAAGAGAGACGGATAGAGAGTTAGAAACATCGATGGGAGAGAAACATTGCGTAGCTGCCTCCTGCACACTCCCTACTGGAGATGTGCCCGCAACCAAGGCACATGCCCTTGACCGGAATCGAACCCGGGACCCTTTGGTCTGCAGGCCGACGCTCTACCCACTGAGCCACACCGGCTAGGACCAAATGCCAGGTGGGACCCCGGGTCCCACGGAGCCATCCCCCCCAGTACACCCCGGGAAACACGTCCGCCCCCCGAGAGGCACTCCCCACCCCTCCAGCTCTAAGCCACCAAGCTGCATGGATAGGAAGGACCACAGGAGACTGAACAGAGGGCGCGGAGCCCTGTCCCTCCCCCAGAGGACAGCGCTGCCCCGGGGGGGTGGTGTCCCGATGTACGGACAGGTGCACCCCTCCCTCCGTGGGTAAACTGAGGCACAGGCAGGCTGTGGATCCCACTGACAATAGAGAGAGGCCAGGAGGGGGCGGGATGCTTCTCACCCCTCCCTCTGAGCACCCCGTCAGGGCTCTCAGAGGCTCAGCCCTGAGCCCCACCCTCCCTTGTGCACCCCCTTCCCCTCTTCCCTGCAAATCCTCCAGGTGTATCGCCAGCTCAAAGCGAGAGGTGCTCCAGAGCCACCCCCTAGACACCCCAGCCGAGCACAGGCTGCTTCCCCAGAGCCCAGGCCACATGGCTCCGTGGTTGAGCGTCAACCTAGGAACCAGGAGTCCCAGGTTCGAGTCCCGGTCAGGGCACCTGCCAGGGTTGCAGGCTCGATCCCCAGTGAGGGGCATGCAGGAGACAGCTGATCGATGTTTCTCTCTCATTGATGTTTTTCTAACGCTCTCTCCCTCTCCCTTCCTCTCTGTAAAAAAAAAAAAAATCAATAAAATATATATATATTTTTTTTAAATATATTTTATTGATTTTTTACAGAGAGGAAGGGAGAAAGATAGAGAGCTAGAAACGTCGATGAGAGCGAAACATCGACCAGCTGCCTCTTGCACACCCCCCACCGGGGATGTGCCCGCAACCAAGGTTCATGCCCTTGACCGGAATCGAACCCAGGACCTTTCAGTCCGCAGACCGACGCTCTACCACTGAGCTAAACCGGCTTCAGCAATATATTTATATATATATTTTAAAAAAGAACCAAACCCGTTAGACAGAGACAACCCAGAGAGGAGCAGACCTGGGTACTGTTGGCATCCCAACGCGGGAACAAAGACCTTCCAGGAAGGAGCAGGAGGCGCGTCCGGCTGGGGGACACCAGTGCCAGCACCTGCCTCCATGGCTCTCCATGCCCCCGGCCGGCGGGCCCTGGCACTGTGCCTGGCGAATCTTCTACCCCATCTCCCCGGGAGGAAGTACCCCAAGCCTTTCTCTGCTCCAGGAGGCCAAGAACAAGCCGTGCATTTAGCATTACCCTGGGCGCTCCTCCGTCTCCTTGCTCCGAGTCGCCATGCCAACACACAGCCCTAACTACCCAGGAGCCAGGGGCGCGCCCACAGTGGCCGCTGCCGCCTTGACAAAGGGGCTGCATCGGGGCCTGTGCCCGCTGGCGAGGTCTGCTCCCGGCTCCCTCCCCGCCGCCCCAGCTTCCTGCCCACTTCCTTCCTTTATCCTGCCATCCCTAAGCTGTCTCTGTCCCCCCCCTTCTTTCTCTCTCCCCCAGATGCCCCCTCCATCTTATTCTCTCTCTGCAGAGGCCGAGGGGCTCCGAGTGTATAAAACATTTAAAAAATATATATATATATATATATTATTGATATTTTACAGAGAGGAAGGGACAGAGATAAGAGAGCTAGAAACGTCGATGAGAGAGAAACATCGACCAGCTGCCTCTTGCACACCACCTACCGGGGATGTGCCCGCAATCAAGGTACATGCCCTGGACCGGAATCGAACCCGGGACCTTTCAGTCCGCAGACTGACGCTCTACCACTGAGCCAAACCGGTTTCGGCTTTTTTTTTTTTTTTTTTTTTTAAATTTTTGAATGGCTGACCTCCCCGAGGGGCGGATGCGTGTCTGGGGGACTCGGATCTCCTTGGCGTACCAGACACAGGAGGGTTCAGATCAGAGAGGGAGCTGCGTGGAATGCCCTGGGAACAGCAGGACTTCTGTCTGTCCCCCCTCCCTCCCCGGAACCCCTTTGCCCCCAGGATGTGCACAAATTTTAGAAGAGGAGCCAGCAGCCAAAACCGGTGTGGCTCAGTGGATAGAGCGTCAGCCTGTGGACTGAAAGGTCCCGGGTTCGGTTCTGGTCAAGGGCATGCACCTTGGTGTGGGCACATCCCCAGTAGGGGGTGTGCAAGAGGCAGCTGATGGTGATTCTCTCTCCTGGATGTTTCTAACTCTCTCTCTCTCTCTCTTCCTCTCTGTGAAAAATCAATAAAATATATTTTTTTTAAAAAGAAGAGGAGCCAGCAGCTCTATGAAGTTAGAAAAAAAAAAAATAAGATGAGTGCGATGGATGAGGATGATCAGGCTGAGTGACATGCATCCTAGGGTCCCCCCCACCTCCCACCCCGCGAGAGCCAGGACATGCGCCCCCATTCCACGGGAGAGATCAGAGAAGGCAGGCCCACCGCCGTCGCCCGGCCCTGCACCCCGATTTCCGAGCGGCCCCGCCCCGGTGCGCCCCCATCGGAACTCACAAAGGAGATACATGGGCGGGCGGCGATTAGCATCACAAAATAGGAATCCCTTTTGTGAAAGGCTTCTCGGCAGGACCGATCTAAACGGAGCGTTTAAACCATGATCTGATTTGCCAAATTCGATTTAGACACACGCACGCACGCCCACCGCCGAAGCTGGCGGGGCTGCTGAGTGGACTTGGCTTCTCCCCGGGCTCGGAGGAGGGGGGAAAGGGGGAGAGGCCAGCCGCTATGGGGGGCCTTGAATCCTTGTCGACAGTAACTCATGTGGGGGCCTGCACCCTGGTTTTTTTTTTTTTAAATAATATATTTTATTGATTTTTTACAGAGAGGAAGGGAGAGGGATAGAGAGTTAGAAACACCGACGAGAGAGAAACATCGACCAGCTGCCTCCTGCATACCCCCCACCGGGGATGTGCCCGCAACCAAGGTCCATGCCCTTGACCGGAATCGAACCTGGGACCCTTCAGTCCGCAGGCAGGCCAATGCTCTATCCACTGAGCCACACTGGTCTTGGCTGCACCCTGTTTTTCTCCCCCCCCCCCAGCTGGGGCCCTCGCTGCCCGTCCACCCTGCCTGGCCAGGGCAGAGGGGGCTCAGAGAGAAGGGGCAGGATGTGGCCCCCCGGGATTTGACCCTTGGAGTCTTGCTGCCAATAGGGGCGTCTCACCCATTCGCAGCCTCCCTTCCCCCCTCCCCCCCCCCACACACACCCAGGGGGGACAACTTCCTGGTACAGATTTCAGGGAAGCCGGCCTGTGGCAGGCTCGCTCAATTTATTCCCTGCCTCCTGAAACTGGATTGGCTCAATGGATAGAGCATCCATCAGTCTGCGGACTGAAAGGTCCCAGGTTCGATTCCGATCAAGGGCATGTTCCTTGGTTGCGGGCACAACCCCGGTGGGGGGGGTGCAGGAGGCAGCTGATGGATGTTTTCTCTCTCATCAATATTTCTAGCTCTCAATCCCTCTCCCTTCCTCTCTGTAAAAAAAAAAAAATCAATAAAATATATTTTAAACATGTATCCCATGCCTGCAGTGAGCATACGAGGGGCGTAAAGGCAGCTTTTGGGGAGGCACGGAAGTGTCCTCACCTGTGCAAGCTCTGGAGATCTGATGAGAAGGACCCACCTTTTGCTGTGTGTGCTTCAGCCGCCGGAACCCAACGGGGCGGGCCCCTGGGCTGCCTCTCTGTCCCAGAGGACTGTGTGGCCGACTCAGTGACCCTGCCAGCAGCTGACCCCTCTTAGTCCCCGTAGAGGGACCTACCGGTCTCACGGACAGCCGGCTGCCTCCGTAGGAAAATGACCCTCCTCCCAGGAGGCCCAACAAGGTGGTGATGGAGCAATGAGGAGCCAGACCGCTGACAAAGGGGAGAGAGAACACACACTACCCAGCTCACAGCATTGGAGGAGAGGGGACTAAGGAGTGCGTGGGCTCAGAAATGCAACATCCAGCCCTGGCCAGTTGGGCCCAGTGGATAGAGCGTCTGTCCCGCCGAGACTGAAGGGTCCCAGGTTCGATTCCGGTCAAGGGCATGTACCTTGGTTGTGGGCACATCCCTAGTGGGGGGTGTACAAGAGGCAGCTGATGATTCTCTCTCATGGATGTTTCTAACTCTCTCTCTCTTTCTTCCTCTGGAAAAAAAATCAATAAAATATATTTTAAAAATAAGTCAGGCTTAAATAATAAAAATAATTTAAAAAGAAGTCAGGCCAGACAGCTCTGTCTATGCCAAAAATCACCAACTGGGGCCCTAGCCAATTTGGCTCAGTGGATAGAGCGTCGGCCTGCGGACTCAAGGGTCCCAGGTTCGATTCCAGTCAGGGGCATGTACCTTGGTTGCGGGCACATCCCTAGTGGGGGGTGAGCAGGAGGCAGCTGATGGGTGTTTCTTTCTCTTCCAGGTCCCCAACTCTCTATCCCTCTCCCTTCCTCTCAGTAAAGAAATCAATAAAAAAAAATATTTTTTTAAATCACCGACAGGAAACCATCACTCTCCCTGCCAGACAGGCTCCCAGTCACCGGGCCAGGCACAAAGAGCAACTGGATAAGCACCAAGGAACATTCTCGAAGCTCCCCAGTCCCTCTGTACAAACTCGCACATGCATGGGGCACCCGGAGCAGCCAGAACAACATCGACTGTGCGTAAATTGCTCCCCAGGATGGAGAGTGTGTGTGTGGGGGCGCAGAGGCCCACAGGTCTGGCCTGCAGGGACCCAGGCCCGCGGGGACGCAGGCCCGCGGGGACCCAGGCCCGCGGGGACCCAGGCCCGGGGGGACACAGGCCTGCAGGGGTTGAGCTCAAAGTTGCTGGGGTCGAGCTCCAGCGTCCACCCTGATTCCGAGAGGAGCGAAGGGAGCCTCCAGGCCCCGACCACGCCAGACCCCAGCGCTTTCCGCGGGCCCGCGGACCCGCCTCCCCAAACCCGGGAAGGGCGCGGCCTCAGTCGGCTGGTCCTTTAGGCCTGGAGTCTTTCCTTTTGGCTGGGACACAAGCAGAGGGCAGGGCGGTCCTACCTGAAGCGACCGTTTCTGGGGACCCTCCTGCAGCCCAGCGCCCCTGGGGCCGCGGGGAGGCCGGAAGCCCCGTCCCCGCAGCCGCCCGGGGAGAGCGCACGGCCCCCGGGAGCGCACGCGGCGACCCGGGGCGGCAGCAGCCGCGACGGAGGGTCCGGGGTCCGGGCGGGAAGGGGGACTCCGGCGTCGCCGAGGCTTCCTGGGGTCCTTCATACCCGGGGTCCCGCCGGGCGCGGGTTGGGGGGCACTGCCGGGCGGGGGGACTCTCCCCGCGCTGCGCTCCGGGGGCCCGGGGGTTCGGGGCGACCGGCGGCCAGGCAGCCGCACCGCGTCGCGCTCTCAGGGTGACTTCCGGCCCTGGCACCCCCCGTGCCGGCACCTCGGGGTCCCCAGGCCTCCCAGACCCGAGGGGGGCGCGCGCCCTGGTGCCCGAGCCCCGGTGCCAGCGGCGGGGAGTGCTGGCCGGGCGGCCGGTCGTGCGGACGCTGCGCCAGGATCCGGGCCGGGGACTCAGGCTCCGCAGCCCCAACAGGGGGCCCGTGGCCGGCCTCTGGGGTGTCAGAGCTCGAACAGGGGGCGCGGGGCCGGCCTTTGGGGGGCCGGACCCCGTGTTCCCGCCCTTTGGGGGGTCGGAACCCGCGCGCTTCAGAGGAGCGCACCGCGCGCCGTCCCCACCGGCGTCGCGGGCTCCGCAGGACTCGGACCCGGAACCCCCGGGGTTGGGCGGGGGGTGAGGGGGCGCGTCGGAGGCCGGGACCTTCAGTGCGGCCGCCACCAAAGCGCCTACTGTGTGCGCCCCGCGCCGCCGCCGGATGGAATCGCCAAACACCACGCGCTGGTGAGTGCGCGGTGAGCGCCGTTCCGCCGGGAGGAGGGGGCGGGCGGGCGACCTCGAACCCGGGCAGGGGACCAGGGTCGCCTTGGGGGGACCCAGGAAAGCGCAGCCTCTCCGCCGCCGGCCGGGATCGGTCTTTCAGGCTCCGAGGCGCGTGGGGCAGAGAGGGGATGGGGATGCCCGGGCCACTCACCTTCCCGCCATCGCCCTCGGAGGAGGGAACCGGTGCCCACGGCGAGGTCATGTCCACGGAGAGGGAGGGCGCTGCGCCCCGGGATGGCGTGGGGAGGGAGGCTCAGGCAGGGCAGCGGCTGGAAGACAGAGGGAGACTCCAGGCGCCCCCGCTCCCACCCAATGCGCTCCCTTCCAGCTCCGAACGCGCGGGGAGGAGGTGGCCTCCGAGGTCGCAGCCGGGGAGGCGGGAGGGAGGCCCTTGGGGGGTCCTGGCTGAGTGAGGGGGGGTCACCCCTAGCTCCATCCTGCCAGCCAGCAGGCCGGGCACACCCCCCCCAATCCCACCCCCAGGCAGCCCCGGTTGGCCAAACCCCTGCGCGCTCAGAGCTGGAGCCCTGGAAACGCAGGCCCGCGGGGTAGGGATGTGCCTGGGGCCCAGCGCAGCGCGGAGAGCCGCAGCCCCAGCTCCAGCCCCGGGCGGGCGGGGGAGGGGACCTGGGGGACCCCCTGCCCCCCCCTTTGGGCATCTGCCCAGCCAGGGACCCCAGGCCACTTTGCAGAAGTAAAAACCTCCTGTTAGAAATGCTGAGCCCCACCGAGACCGGTTTGGCTCAGTGAATAGAGCGTTGGTCTGCAGACTGAAAGGTCCCAGGTTCAAGTCCGGTCAAGGGCATGTACCCTAGTTGCGGGCACATCCCCAGTAGGGGGTGTGCAGGAGGCAGCTGATCAATGTTTCGAACTCTCTATCCCTCTCTCTTCCTCTCTGTAAAAAGTCAATAAAATATATTTTTAAAAAAAGAATTCCTGTGCACCCACACGGGGCCCAGCTGCAGAAAGAGCTGGCATGTATTAGGCGCCCACTGAATGCAGGCACCTTGTTTGAATATTTCCGTTCTCACGGGGACCCCTGGAGTCAGGAACCCCGTTTCACAAGCAGAGAGACAGCGCCCCAGAGCGGGGATGTGGCATGTCAAAGAGTCTCTGCGTGGTAATGGCCAAAATATCCTCCAGAAACTAGCTCTCTGCCCCCTCGATCCTGGAATTGGGGTCCGGATTATTCACTCGGTCCAAGCTAATGCTGGGTCTTCCCCTCCCGCCTCCATTCAGAGAGTGTGATCCCCCCCCCTTCCCCAGAGCAAAGGCCCCAGGGCCAGCCAGTCCCCCGGCTGGACACCACCCAGGACACCGCCCGCCCCCCTTCAGCCTGGGTCCCCACCCTTGGGAACGCTGGCTGGCACGGCCTGGTGCGGCCGAAGGTCCGCTCCCGATTCTGGAAGGCCGGGTCTACACCGTCCAGAAGTGGGTGACCTGCATTCCCATCCGGATAATTCTCGAGCAGGAGGAAGTGAGAGGAGGGGCGGGAGGGCGTGCTATTTTTACCCACGAACCCCCGTGGGGACCTGGGGGGGAGTCAGGAGCTAAAAGAGAGAGAGAGAGAGAGAGAGAGAGAGAGAGAGAGAGAGAGGAGAGAGAGAGAAAGAGAGAGAGAGAGAGAAAGAGAGAATTGTGAGGAGAGAGAATTGTGAGAAGATGCCAGAGAGAGAGAGAGAATTGCGAGGAGAGAGAGAGAGAGAGAGAGAGAGAGAGAATTGTGAGGAGAGAGAATTGTGAGAAGATGCCACAGAGAGAGAGAGAGAGAGAGAGAGAGAGAGAGAGAGAGAGAGAATTGTGAGAAGATGCCAGAGAGAGAGAAAGAGAGAGAGAGAGAGAGAGGAGAGAGACAGAGAGAGAATTGTGAGAAGGTGCCAGAGAGAGAGAAAGAGAGAGAGGAGAGAGAGGAGAGAGAGGAGAGAGAGAGAGAGAGAGAGAGAGAATTGCGAGAAGATGAGAGAGAGAGAGAGAGAGAGAGAGAGACAGAGAGAGAGATATTCCCACCTGATAATGGGGCAGGAAGCCTGACCGCCCCCACCCTCTAAGCTGAGAGTTGCTTTCTCTTTAAATGACGTCTGTGTGACGTTCATGTGTTTTTTTTCTCTCCCTTCAATGAAGCCTCTATGAGAGACAGCCTCTGTTTTTTAAAAAAACAAAAACAACCATATCCATGGGGCCTGAGGTGAAAGAAAGAAAAAAGCAAAATGAAATTTAAATGTTCTTTCAAAATGGGGTTTTTCAGCCGAAAGCGGTTTGGCTCAGAGGACTGAGCATCCGCCTTCGGGCTGAAAGGTCCCAGGTTCGATTCCGGTCAAGGGGCATTCTCTCTCATTGATGTTTCTAAGCCTCTATCCCTCTCTCTTCCTCTCTGTAAAAAATCAATTAAATATATATATATTTTTAAAAAATAACCCCACATGGCTGGTGCAGGACCAGCCTCGCCTTGAGTGTGGCCGGTGGTACCCAATCCACCGAGTAAGACAGAGAAGGTTGGGCTGATGCCAGCCCGGGCACCGGGGCAGCACCCCCCTAATGTATTGTGGTGACAAAAAACTAGGTCGGCTAGCGAATGGGGGTGGCAGCAAGGTGACCAGGGAGGTGGGTACCGTGCAGAGGGGAGTGCTAATTAGCACAAAGCCTTGCCTTCCATGAATAGCTCATTCTCGCTCAGGGTGTGGAGAAAGGAGGCAAGTGGGAAGGTGTTTGGTTCACCTGTCCCTCCCCTCCCCCCACCTCCCTGCTCATTAGCAGGCGGGGGTGAGAACAGGGCTGGCCTGGCAGAGGATCAGCCCCGACCAGCTCCCAATCCCAATCGAATACCAGGTCTGACTTCCAGGCCCATCTGCCCGCAAGCTGGACAGTCGCTCAGCCAGCGTGGCTCAGGAATGGAGCATCGACTTGTGAACCAGGAGGTCAGGGTTCGATTCCTGGTCAGGGCACATGCCCCGGTTGCAGGCTCCATCCCCAGTGTGGGGCTTGCAGGAAGCAGCCGATCCATGATTCTCTCTCATCATGGATGTTTCTCTCTCTCCTCTCCCTTCCTCTCAAAATCAATAAAGACATAGTAAGCCAAAACCGGTGTGGCTTAGTGGATAGAGCATCGGCCTGCAGATTGAAAGGTCCCGGGTTCGATTCTGGTCAAGGGCATGTACCTTGGTTGCTGGCACATCCCCAGTAGGGGGTGTGCAGGAGGCAGCTGATCGATGATTCTCTCCCATTGATGTTTCTAACTCTCTCTCCCTCTCCCTTCCTCTCTGTAAAAAATCAATTATTTATATATATATGAAAACAATAACAAGAATAACAACAAAAAGCAACCCTCTGGCATACACGCCACATATATGAAACCCTAGCTGGGTGCTTGGTAAGAGGACTCCAAAGGAGAAGGCAAGAGGGAAGCTTCTGGAAAGAGAAAGGCTGCCCACCCCCCCGTGGGTGTGACTGCATTGGTCCGACCCCATGCACCTAGGATCTGTCTCTCTGTGTCCATGGACTTCCCATCACACAGGCCTGGGTATGTATGTCGCTGTCTGTGTCATGTATGTCGCTGTCACACGCATACACGCAGAGGTCTCGGCCTCTGACCCGGCTCCCCAGCGCCTGTGACCCCCCGGGCTGGAAGGTTCACCCCGTTTTCCAGGGTCACCTCGGAGAAAGGGGCCAGGGGCAGCTGGGGGAAGGGGCTGGGAGCACTTCTCTCGCACGCTCAGGCCCCCCGCTGGCGGGTTGCGGAGGGAGGAGGGGTGTCTGAATGGAATCAATTAGCGGGCCCCCGCAAACTTGAGAAAAGGAATGGGGCCCTTCAGAAAAACAAAGCCCGCTCCGTAATCCCCTCAAGCAATCCCCTCGCCCCTTCCCAGGGCCCTGCCTCCTCATTAACAAAGACGGCCCCAGGCCTGGTCCACACCTCCGGAGTCCCTGAGGAGCTGATGGTAGAGCCTGCAAGCCAGCCTGCTGGAGGGCCCGAGCGGCTGGGACCCTGGTCTCCGTCCACTCAAGGTCATTGTCAATAGGATGGATATTGTTTTAGCTCCCATCCAACCCTATGGCCACCCTTTTAACATAAACTGATGGTCACATAAGGGCAGGATTCGGTATGTAAATTAAAAATATACAAGAATGCCCAAACTGGTTTGGCTCAGTGGTAGAGCGTCGGTCTGCGGATTGGGGGGGGGTCCCAGGTTTGATTCCGGTCAGGAAGCATGTATAATACCTTGGTTGCAGGCACGTTCCCAGTGGGGCATGTGCAGGAGGCAGATATTGTATTGATTTTATACAAAGAGGAATTGAGAGGGACAGAGAGTTAGAAACGTCCAGGAGAGAGAATCATCGAGCAGCTGCCTCCTGCACACCCCGCACTGGGGATGTGCCCGCAACCAAGGTACATGCCCTTGACTGGAATCGAACCTGGGACCTTTCAGTCCCCAGGCCCATGCTCTATCCACTGAGCCAAACCAGTTTCGGCCCAATTAGTGCTTTTTGAATGTAAAGAAATAGATGGCACTTTCTCCCCCCCCCCCCCCCCTCTCTCCACACATTTCCCTTTCTCACTTCCAATGGGGTCGCCCTTGTCCAACGCGGTTTGGGGGCATTCCAAGGGGCGGAAGTGGGTTATCCTGAGACCAGCTGCACTTCCCGCCTCCGGATAGGGTCCAGGATTTTCCCAGCATCTAAAAGCCTACGTCTGACCCTAGCCCATGTGGCTCAGCAGCTAGCGTGCCTCCCTGTGGACAGAAGGGTCCCAGGTTCGATTCCCCAGTCAGGGCCCATTCCGGGATCAATGATTCTCTCTCATCCTCGATGATGTTTCTCTCTCCCTCTCCCTTCCTCTCTGAAATCAATAAAAACAACAACATAGTATTTAAAATAAAATAAATTAAAATAAAAGCCCAGGTTGGGTCTGGTGCAGCTGCCAGGGCAATCCGATGAGCTATGCAGCAATTGCTTGGTTTCTCTCTCTGGAAGGTTCCAGTGGGGATAAGAGACACCTCTCCCCAACGCAGAGGTGCCAGGGGCTCAGCGTGTGTGTGTGTGTGTGTGTGTGTGTGTGTGTGTAAAGGTTGGTGGGACCTGCTTGCACCCCTGAGGTCCCTCAGAGCAACTTCCCACGCTCCCAGCGGAGGGAAACAGGCAGGCAGTGCCCCATCCTCAGCAGCAGGCCCTCGGCCCCAGCTCTCCCGCCTGGTCCCCGTTCCCTCGAACCCCGTCTCCTTAAAGCCGTGACCTGCCTCTGGCGTGGGAAAGGCCGCCGGGAGCTTTTCACAAACCCAGTAGCCCCTTGAACCAAAACCAATTAGCCCGGCCCAAGGTCCTGTCATTGAGGCCGGGGGCCTTCTTTTCAAACACCCAAGGCTCAATTACGGAGAGGGGCCGGCCCATGAATGCCCGGACCACTTAAAGGGGCGCTGACGCTGGCCCGGGCTGGCAGGAAGGACCCATTGGGGGCCCATTCTCAGAGGCACTGACCACCGTTTGGCTCCAGCACAGCTCCCTGTCCTGGCTATTTTTTTTTTTTTTAAACCTTCCCCACCTCTGATTGCCAGCTGTCTGGAGGAGAGAAAAAAAGCTGGCTCTAGCCGAATCCGGTTTGACTGAGTGGATAGAGCGCCGGCCTACGGATTAAGAGGTCCCAGGTTCGATTCCTGGCAAGGGTATGTGCCTTGGTTGCGGGCACATCCCAATAGGCGGTGTGCAGGGGGAGGCTAATCGATGTTTCTAACTCTCTAGCCCTCTCTGTAAAATAATAATAATAATAATAAAACATATTAAAAAAAAAAAAAAAAGCTGGCTCTAGCCCTAGCCAGTTTGGACAGAAGGCTCCCGGGTTCCATTCCGGTCAAGGGCACATGCCCGGGTTGTGGGTTCGATCCCTAGTAGGAGGCAGCCTGTCAGTGATTCTCTCTCATCATAGATGTTTCTATCTCTCTCCCTTCCTTTCTGAAATCAATTTAAAAAATTAAAAAAAAAACAGCTGGCTCTGGGAAACCACAAGACACCCAACCTGGGCTTCCCCCGAAAGAAGCGACACCCCCAGTTTTGCCCTCCGTAGTTTGCCCGCCTAGCTAATGGAGAAGAAGCACCTACTATGTGCTGGCTGCTTTCCCCAGGAGCCTGCAGAACAGCCCATCTTACGGATGAGAAACTGAGCTCAGAGAGGGACTAAGGTCGCTCGCCCGAAAGCACAGCCCTAAGGGCAAGGTAATTTCGGGGGGACCTCGGGGAGCTCCTGGAGAAAGAGAGAGAGAGAGAGAGAGAGAGAGAGAGAGAGAGAGAGAGAGAGAGAGAGAGAGAGAGAGAGAGAGAGAGAGAGAGAGAGAGAGAGAGAGAGAGAGAGAGACCTCTGCCCCTACATGAGCCATGTGGAGAGGAGTCCCCCCTCGGGGAATCCATTCCCCTACAAGCAGCCACCTCTGTCTCCCCTGCTCCCCCAATCCCTCCACCTCCCCTTCCCACCCCGGTCCTGGCCAGAGGAGACTGGCCCTCGGTGATGGGCAGCTCAGCCAGGGCGCCCAGCCGTCACCATGGTGACGAGCATCCCACCCCAGGCCAGCGCTGATTGGCCACTCTCTCTCCGGGCGGATGGAGAGGGGCAAAAGTCAGGGCGGGATGGGGACAGAGGTACCCGGACACAGACACACTTGGGTGCCAGAGATGCGGGGTGGCTCTCCGGTCCTGGAGGGGTGCACGCCTCCCCGTGGGGCTGCCCCTGAGCTCAGGGCTGCCCCCTCCCTGCCCGCCCCAGACAGACGGCAGGCACGTTCGGGTTCGGGTCCAGCGAGCGGATTAGGGCGCATTTGGGGCGGGAGCTCGGGGCGGCGGCGGCGCTGCGTGTGGGAGCGGCCGGATCAGGGCATTAGCGGCTGTAACTTGGGATTAGTGACGCCCGCTAAGTGAGCGCCTCATCCCGGCCCTTCACGCCTTTCAGAGCCGCCGCCTCCGCCTCCGCGGGGACCTGGGAGGCCTCCGGGCCCCGCTCCCTCCCGTGCGCCCAGGGCGCGTCTCCCCGGGGAGGTCGGTGCGCACCGCGGACAGCTCCCCGATCAGGCGGTTTCCAGCGGGGCAGAGGCCTACTTGGTCCCAAACAGGCAGGGCTGGCAGTGCCCACCCAGAGCGTGAGGGGGGCAGGCTGGCGATCTGCACCCCTCCAGCGGCTTGCTGGGCCACCTTATGCCAACCCCTGCGCCTCCCTGAGCTCCCTGTAGCTAGCTGGCCAAGGAACCGGGCTGGGCAGACACCTTTGAGGTCCCTTTCCACGCTGGCTGCTTCCAATCTGCAGCTGGCATCGCATTGCCAGGTTCCCCCAAGCCTTTTCGCTCTGGGGGCTTGAACTTGCCACAAAGCTGAGGCCTAGCTGAGACCCATGTGGCTCAGTGGATAGAGCATCGGCCTGCGGACTGAAAGGTCCCAGGTTCGATTCCGGTCAAGGGCATGGACCTTGGTTGTGGGCACATCCCCAGTGGGAGGTGTGCAGGAGGCAGCTGATCGATGTCTCTCTCTCATGGGTGTTTCTAACTCTCTCTCTCTCTCCCTTCCTCTCTGTAAAAAATCAATAAAAATATATATTTTTTAAAAAGGAAGTGTTATTAAAAAAAAAAAAAAAGCTTAGGCCTAGACGTGGGGGAGTGAGGGGCCAGGAGAGGTGGGGAGGACTCCCCTGGAGAAGCGGGATGCAGGCCCCGAGGCCCAGCTGGCTCCATCTCTGGGAAAGCCAGGAGAGGCGGTTCTGAGCCTCCAGGGCCAGAGGCAATTTGAACGTGGACCGTTATTCCTATCCCCCGGGCCCCAAAGCGGATGAGGTAGTCTCTCTCTCTCTGGGGCCACGTCTAGCGGCTCCCAGCCTCGCCACCCTCCCACGTCGCCGACAGAGGTTTGCATGAACCGACTGGATTTCGTAGAAAGCGGAAAGAACTCTGCCTTCTCCCCCAGCTCGCTCTCCTCCATCCCTGGCCCCGGGTTTAAGGGGCTGCCCGGATGGTTTGGGACCCTGGTGTCCAAAAAACAAAACACAAAACAAAAACACAAACGCACAAAGAAAAACAACTCATCGGAAGCGTGCGGACACCTCGGCCAGGCTGCAAAGCCATGGGGCTCCCAGTAAGACTAGTTTTTGCAAAATAGCAAAGGGATGAGGGGAGGGAGGAGGGAGATGGGAGCCTGGGGCCCTGGCCAAGCGGCAGGGAGGGAGGAAGGCGGACGCTTTCCTCCGAAATGAGGTCACGGCTGCGCACAGACTCCCAGGTGCGCGCCGGGAGGGGAGGGGAGGGGAGGGGAGGGGAGAAACCCGGACGCTGCCCACGGCCTGCCTGCCTGGCGGATCCTGAGCCACTCACGTCACCCGTCACCCTTCGCCAGCCGCTCGCCAAGCAAAGGGGAGCGTGACCTCTAAGAAAACGGGGAGGGGGTGCCCCCCCAGAGACTTCTGGGGAGGACCCCTGGGGACAAGAGCGGAGGAGGCGCCTGACTGGTCCTTTTTCCTCTCCTTGTTTACACCTTCCCTGGCTCCACACTCAGAAGGTGACACCGGGAAGTGTCCCTCTGCCAGCGAGCTACCTGAGCCGGGCAGTCCCTGGCCCAGTGGGCACCAGATTTCCCTCCTGGGCTGTCTGAATGCCCACCTTGTCCACATCGAACATCTTTGCAGAAGGATCTTGGCAAGCAAAAGCCAAAACAATATTTTTTTTTTTTGTAAAGAAGGCTTTTGGAGGAATGGGAAATGGGAAGACAGCAGTGTCATTCTGAGTGTATGCTGGGCAGGGCCCGGGCAGGAACGTGGGCATGGAGGTACCCGGCCTCCCTCTGCACACAGACCCCCCCCCCAACTCCCTCTGCACACGGAGCTGGGAGACCTGGGGGTGTCCCTGAGGCCACCCCGTCTTCTGCCTCCTGGTGTAGGTGAGGGAAAGGGGCCGGGGCCCAGGTCTGAGCGATGGCACTCAAGTCCCTCCAAGCTTGACTGCCCTAGCGCCCACACACCTGCCTGCACCCAGAGGCGCCCCCAAACCCTCGACGGGGGAGTGGGGGGGGGCTCTGTATGCACAGGGAACCCTCCTTCTCTGAGGCCAGGACAGGACCTCTCCTGCTCAGGGGGTCTCCCACGTTTACAGAAGCGGGGGGTTGGGACCTTTGGGGGAGGCGTTAGGGAGGAGAGTGACCTGGAGTCGGATAAGGACCTCAAGAGGGACAGACCCCAGCGCCCCGTGGGTGCTCTGTGGGCCCCACTTCCCAGGCTTTGCTGAAAGAGGGGCTGGGAGCCTCCGAGGAGCCGGGTGTGCTGCCTGGGGTTACCATGGGAACGGAATGCAGATTTCCCCCAATTGCTTTTTTATTTGCTAGACATTGTAATACATCT
This sequence comes from Pipistrellus nathusii, assembly GCA_963693515.1. NCBI lineage: Eukaryota > Metazoa > Chordata > Mammalia > Chiroptera > Vespertilionidae > Pipistrellus > Pipistrellus nathusii. The sequence goes on from OY882878.1 coordinate 6,062,998, forward strand.
TATGTGGCGACTGGGGTGGGGGGCGAGGGGGAGGGGCTGTCGGGGAGCCGGCCTGCACCTTCAGAGCTCTGGGGAAGTTGGGGAGGTGAGTGCGGGGGTGGCCCAGGCCTGGGCTGCCTGCGTGCCGCCTGGGGTTTGTATGGGGAGCCCCCCCCCCCAACGCCCCGGCCCCTGGCCATGGAGCTCACTCCCTGCTCGCCGGTTCCGCTCCGCTTCCCGCTGCACACAGACCCCCCGCCCCAGCCGCACACAAAGGCAGCTGCCAGGGCCCGTGAAAAGTGATCAAATTATCAAGAACTTGACCTCTCCGCCGCCGAGGGGCGAGGCTCCCGGCAAACCCCCCAGCCGCATGCTAATGGCCGGCTCGTCCAATCATTCCCATAAAGGGCCGCATTGTTGGCGGCGGGGCAGCCCCTGCGCGCCTCCCCCCCCACCCCACTCCCACCCCTGTCTCTCTCCCGTTGCCTCTCTTCGCATTTGCATCCCAAAATCCCCGTCCCAGGCTCCGGGACGGGATTGTTCCCGCCGCCTGATTTATGGGGTGAAGGCGAGGGCTTGGCGCCTTCCCCGCCAGCGACCGCTCTGCAACCCCACTCCCCCTCTCCGTTCCACTTTGGGGTTCCTGCTTCGGCGCTGGGGGGGGGGGGGGACGGTGTGGGGGCGAGGGAGGAGGAGGAGGAGGAGGAGGAGGAGGAGGAGGAGGAGGTGGTGGAGGAGGAGACAGCTGGCAACTTCTGCAAACTGTCCCGGAGAGAGAGAGAGAGCGCGCGCCGAGCTGGGCAGGTACCTGGTCCGGGCGCGGCGCTCCGCGGGCGGGTCCGCTGGCTGCAGCGCGGGCTCCGGTGGCTCCGGGGCGGCGGGCCGGGCGCTCGCACGCACGCACACGCGCACGCTTTGCAGAAGTTGCGGGAGTCATTTCTGCTTTCGGTTATCTAGCTTTATGACGGCGCGGCGGCACTCATACAGCTAGATAACCAAAGAGAGAAACGGGCCTCCCTCCTCCGCCGCCGCCGCCGCCGCTGCCGCTGCCGCCGCCGCGCCGGGGGGCCCCCACGTGGGGACCGGATCCCCGGGGGGGCGGGGAGGGGGGGCAGAGGAGACCGACAGACACGCAGACAGACACCCGGACTCCCACCTCCTCCGAGGCCCGCAGCCCCCGCCCAGCCCCCTCCCTCATTCCTCCTTCCCTCCCTCCATCGCACCCCCCCACCCTGGTTTCGGGGCGCCCGGGCTGCCCGCCCCGACGGCGCCCCGCGCGCGCTCGGGCCGCCGGTGCCGTGCGCCCCGCTCCGCGGCCCCGGGCGCCCCGGCCGCCGCCCCCCGCGCACTGGCCCGCCCCCCCTCCGCTCGCCGGCTAATCGCCCCGCGGGGAAGTGACGTCAGCGCCGACCGCGGCCAATCAGAGGCGCGCATTCAAATCCCAGCCCCCTTCCCGCGCTCCGCGCCGCCCGGCCGTACAATGAATGGCCTCGGCGCTCCCGGCCTCCCCGCGCCCCGGGCTGCGGGGCAGGGCCCCCCGGCGCCCTCCGAAGCGATCGGGCCGGGTGCGCGCCGTCTGGCCTTCCCTCCAAGCCCCTCTGTATCCCCCCTAAAGCCCAGGGAGCCCCCGCAGGCCCCCCGAGGACCCTTAGAGTTAAGGGAGCTCCAGAGACCCGGTTTGGGGGCGCGCCTGCTGGGGCGCGGTGGAGGGCTCTCCTGGGGAGGCCTAGAGCCAAGAAGAGGAGCCGTTTGTCTCCCCTTCAGCTTCCCGCCTCCTCTCCCCGCTGCCCAGCACCTCGCTGTGGCCCCAGCCCACACGCGGGGACTCGGAGGAGGGGAGAGGAGGGAACCCCGATGTGTCCCGGGGCGCGCGGTCCCACCCACAGTCCCCGGCGCGCGGCGGCGGCTGGGAGCCACGCTCCCTCCCCATCTGGGGCCAGGCCTGGACTCTGGGCTCAGGCTGCTGAGAACATTTAGGAAAGTACAACCCATGCCGCCTGCCCCCCTCGGAGATGTCCGAGGCCCCCACGGGCTACATGCTGGTTACATTCGCGGTCCATCCGCAAACAAACAAGAGCGCACAAAGCCAAGCCTCAGCCGGCCGCCTCCTAGGGCGCTCCACTCACACACCTGACCCCCCCAAGGAAAGAGGGTTCACAGGGGGGCAGGCCGCCACCTGGATGTCCCCCAGAATCACCCCAACCAAGCCTGACCCCAGACCTGGAGGCCTCAGGAAAGCCCTCCAGAGGCCAGTGGCCCGGGGGCGCCCCGTCTTGCTCACCCCAGCCGTCACCCCATTCCTCTTGGGTTCGCACGCTTCCCAGCTGGGGAGAGACTCGGCACAAACAGGCTCTCAGGGCTCAAGGCGAGGGGTTTCTGGGCCCAGACTCACCGTGAGGTTGGACAGAAGCACCCAGAAGGGTCCATTTCAGTGGGGCCTGGGGCACTCCGTTTCCAAAGCAAAGGGGGGGGGGGGTGGTTCAAGAAAGGCTTTCGTGATTTTTTCCAAATATCCCCTTCTCCCCTAAAAGGGACACATCTCCCTTCTGCCGAGTTCCCCATTGGCCAGGTGCCTCCTGCCCCTGCAGCTAGCCTCAGCTTGGCTGTATTTCCATCCTCATCCAAGACAGCACCCCACCTCCGTCCTCCCGGAGGCCAGCTCATGCCTGACCAGGCCTGGCATGTACCCCTCTCCCTCCGGACCCTCTGGCACACACAGCCCGCCTTCCGGAAGGCCGAGGGAGCCAGACAAAGCGGCCGCCGGAGAACCAGGGCGAGGCCGGGCAGCCCTGGGCGAGGAACCGCCCGAATTTGGGCCCATGTGGGCCCGAGACAGTTAATGCCAAAGGATCCCCATCATAGGGAGGTGCCCCTGGCTCCCCCTCTCCCGCAGCTCCTGGACCCGCCTGTCTCCCCTTCTTGGCGTGTGTGTGTGTGTGTGTGTGTGTGTGTGTGTGTGTGTGTGTCCCAGTCTGTTAGGGCCACCCGGAGGGAAGGGTGGGGGGGGGCGGAGGTGGGAGAGGGCACAGAAGCGCCTTCACCTGTGGGAGGGGGTGGAGGAGGGGACGGAGGGGAGGAGGAGGGAGCAGGAGGGGGTCCCCGGGGCGTGAGTTAAGCAGGAGGCTGCACAAAATGGCTCCGCAGTGAGCACTGAAGGCCCCGCTGGCAAGCCCAGGGCGGCGGTGGGGGGCTCTGAATGGGAGAAAGAATGAAAAGCCGGATTTGGATTCGGTTCTGATGCCCCGGAGGCCACCGTCCTGGGGCCCCCCGCAGCTCGGCTCTCCTCTTTGGGAAACTGAGTCCCTGGGTGGCCAGCAGCAGGCGAGGCTGGCCCGGGAGGCCCCCAGGCCCCCAGGCCTCGGCGCGCGCAGCTGAGACAGGAAGCGGGCCAGCGGATGCCAGCCAGAGCCACGCTGTACGGGCCGGGCAGGCTGATGCCAGGCCCGGGTGACCATCGCCCTTCCCTAGGCCGTTCACTCTGTGTCGTTGGTCCCCCACCTGCCCCCTAGCCTGGACCTGCGGGCCCTGAGATCCCGGGAAAGCTGACTGGAGCGCTGGGTGCGGAGACCTCAGCCCCAGAGGCGCGCCGGGCCCTGGCCATGGTGCTGAGCGGGCGCCGGCCTGGCCTCGCCTCTCTCTCCGGCGCTGCTGTCGGCGGAACTTCCCCGGGGTTTCCTCCCCACAGATCCAAACCCGAGCTCCAGAGACATCCGCAGCTCCCAGGGCCAAGGGCAGGCGCCACGGGGGCCCCAAGGGGCAGGGGGTCCCCTCAAAAGGACCCGGCTGCCTCCCAGGGGCCTCCACCTGAACCCCCATTCCTGTGTCTACAAAAATGCCCTCCCCTTGCCAAAGCCGGTGTTGCTCAGTGGATAGAGCATCAGCCTGTGGACTGAAGGGTCCCCGGTTCGATTCCGGTCAAGGGCATGCACGTTGGTTGCGGGCACATCCCCTGTGCAAGAGGCAGCTGATCGATGATTCTCTCTCATCGATGTTTCTAACACTCTTTCCCTCTCTCTTCTTCTCTGTAAAAAATCAATAAAATATATTTAAAAAAACAAACAAACACCCTTCCCTTGCCAAAACCGGTGTGGCTCAGTGGATAGAGCATCAGCCTGCGGACTGAAGGGTCCCCGGTTCGATTCCGGTCAAGGGCATGTATCTTGGGTGCGGGCACATCTCAGTGTTTCTCTCTGAGATGTTTCCGGCTCTCTCTCTATCCTCCCTTCTTCCTCTCTGTAAAAAATCAATAAAAGATATATTTTTTAAAAACTAAAAAACTAAAAATAAAACGCCTGCAGAGTCACACAACGCACATCCCCCTCACAGAGTAGACACACGCGTGGCTCATACACCCATCTTGCCTGGTGCACGTGTGTGAGTGTATATGTGTGCATGCGTGCGTGTGTGTGTGTGTGTCTGTGTGTGTGTGCATGACCACCCGCTGGGGTGTGATTCCCCTCCCCCCACACCTCAGCACACCCCCAGGGAAATCAGAGGCTCAATGGAAGGAGACTCGGCCGCCGTTCTGACTTTGGACAGCGGCCCTCTGCAGAGGCCCAGAGACCGCCCCAAACTCCAGCCCAGACCTCACCCTCGGCCCCAGGACCCGTGCTCCTCCCACAGCCCCTCTGGGCCTTCCTCAGGGGACGGACCTGCAGTCCCAGGCCAGGATCAGTCAAGGGGCCCTGTGCCCACTGCACCCTCCCTCCCTCTCTCCCTGGCTCGCTCCTTCCTCACCCTGAGCTTCCCCGAAGCTGCTTCTCCTGTTGTCCTGTCTAGAAGCCCAGCACTGGACTAGCTCTGAGGCCCCAGCGCCCTGCACCCGGGGCCCCCACACCCCCACACCCCCTTCCCCAACACCTGCTCCCCCAGGCTGGGGTGCCCTCTCTGGCCCCCACATTTTGATTCTCTTTCCTCAAGCAGAGGCTTAGCCATGCGGTCTGTGGGGTCCAGGGAGGCCCAGGCTGGGCAGGAACCCAGAAACACCCTCCTGGGAGGATTAGAGGGGAGCAGCACCCCACCCTGGGACTTTGCACGGACCCCCCTCACCCCAGCCTGCCTACTCTCCCGCCTCTGTCCCTTCATTGAATGCCAGACCCTCAAATTCCATTCTCTCCCTCTCTGTACCGGACAACTCCCTCCCCTCCAGAATACGGGGGTGGGGGAGAGACTCAGAAATGAGCCCTCTTTCAGCCCAGCACCCCATCTCAGCCCCCCCCCCTCCACCCAGTTACAAAGACTTGGCTGTTTCTGGATGCGTTCCTGTGTCTCCTCTCCGTGATCCGACTCCCAGTCTCTCCCAGCTTCTGCCACCTCCCTGCCCTGCTGGGGACCAGCCTGACCCCCCTTTCCCAGGCCCCAGCCTTCTCCCAGAGAAGCCCCCCACCCACCGCAGCCTCCCCCTCCCACGGCGCCCTCATTCCTCCCAGCCCCTGGCGCCTGGGCTGGCGGAGACACCCCCAAACAAGATCTGAGAGGCCTGACCGGAAGATTTTCCAACACTTTCCCATCTCAGAGGCCGCCCAGCGTGCCCTCAATCTTGCCCAGTGTGGGCGCCGCCGTGAGTTGCATTATTTCTCAAAACTATTTTTTTGCTCCGGGGAGCCACTTTCTGAGCTGTCATGTGGGTGGGAGAGGGCCTGAGGGGGCAGAGGGGACGGAGAGGTAGAGGGGAGGAGGGGGACAGCCGGGGGACTCCCCTGGAAGGACCTCGCTTTGGGAATATTCTCTCTTTTCTCCTTTCGGCTACACCTGTCTGCAGCCCCCACAACTTCCACCTGCCCCCCCCCCCCAAGCTCCCCTTCCCTTTTTGCAAACCCAGAGCCCTCACCTTGGGGCGCTCCCCGCTGCCCCACGACCCTCCCCTCGGGCGATGATGTGTTGGGGCTGATGGGTCAGGCCCCGGGCGCTGAACCCCGCCTCCATGCACAGTCCGAGCGCACCCCTCACCCCAGCCCAGGGGCCATGGGACAGCCCGAGCCGCCCCTGCAACCCCCAGGAGCCCCCCCAATGGGGATACCCCAGCCCCCCACCCTCTCCCCGTCCAGACCCGCGCCCCAGCGCTGCCCCAGCCCGGGCCCCAGCGCGCGCCCCCCGACCCGCTCCCCCAAAACCAGAGACGCGGAGGCGCGGCACTCACGGACCAGGAAAGGGGGACGGGGGACCCCCGAGGCGGCGGCGGGGGTGGGGCGGCGGCGGGGAGCACCGCGGCTCCGCGGCCCCGGATCTGGGGAGGCTCCGGGTCCCGGGCCCGGCGGCGGCCGCGCTCCGGGCGCCCCTGCCCGGCGGCCGCACGCGGGGAGCCGCGGGGAGGCGGGCGCGGAGGCGCGGGGGTTCGCGGCCGGTTCGCGGCTCCGCTGGGCTCCGAGCTGCTCGCAGCGCCGCCTCCGCGGGCGGGCACGGCCCGCAGTGACGTCAGCGCGGCTCCCCCGCCTCCTCCCGGCGCCCCAACCGCCGCGCGAAGGGGGGGCGGAGGCGGCCCGCGTGCCTCCGGCCTCTCCCGGGAGTCAGGGCGCCGTGAACCCTTCCCCTCTTCCTTCCTTCTTTCCCTCCCTCCTTCCTTCCTTCCCTCCTTCCTTCCTTCTTTCCTTCCTTCTTTCCTTCCTTCCTTCCCTCCCTCCCTCCCTCCCTCCCTCCCTCCCTCCTTCCCTTCTTCCTTCCTTCCTTTCTTCCTCCCTTCCCTCCTTCCTTCTTTCCTTCTTTCCCTCCTTCCTTCCTTCCCTCCCCGCATGAGGCAACCAGCCTGGGTGGCGGGCGGGCGGGAGCTCAGGGACCCGGGCTGCTTTTGGGGAGCTTGGCGAAGTGATGGGATTGGGGTGGGGAGGGGGCTACTCTCTGGGCTGCAAAAGTGCGGGTTAGGCCCTAACGGGTGTGGCTCAGTGGATAGAGCGTCGGCCTGCGGACTCAAGGGTCCCAGGTTCGATTCCGGTCAAGGGCATGGACCTTGGTTGCAGGCACATCCCCGGTGGGGGGTGTGCAGGAGGCAGCTGATCGATGACTCTCTCTCATCGATGTTTCTAACTCTCTATCCCTCTCTCTTCCTCTCTGTAAA
>OY882878.1:6072527-6437139 GCA_963693515.1 Pipistrellus nathusii
ATTTTTTAAAAAAATGTTTTCAAAATTGATTTCAGGGACAGAGAGATGGAAACATCCATGAGGAGATGAGAATCATGGATCGGCTGCCTCCTGCACGCCCCACACTGGGGATCAAGCCTGAGACCCCTCAGTCCCCAGGCTGACGCTCTACCCACTGAGCTAAACCGTCCAGGGCCAAAGCCCCTTCCCTTTAGGTCTGCGGGTCTCTTGGGGGCCCATCAGAGAGCGCCCCTCGGGTTTGGGAGGGAGGCTGACACCCCCCCCCCCCAGCCCACCAGCTGGACTTGAAGCTTGAACCCTCGGAAGAAGCAGGACCTGAAACTGGATGAGACTTCGCAGAACCCACCGCGGCCTTGGTGGACGGCGGCGGTCCGACCAGCGCCCCCTGGCGTCTCCGCGGAGCTGGTGCAATGCCGCCCAGCCGTCCTCCTCCTTTCGCCCCGGGTTGCAGACGTGAAGCTGGGAGGCCGGAGCCCGGTCTTCCTCCGACCCCCTCGCCCCCAAGACCCGGCCGGGCTAACGCCAAGGCTCTTGCAGGACACGGGGACTCCCAGGACCCCACCCCCACGCCCCCCTCCTTCCGTCCTACCTGCGCTCCCGACGGTCCTGACCTCGCCGATATCCGCCCCCGGGGACGCGGCTCCCGGCGCTGTCCAAGGGCGCCCTCTGGTGGGGGTTCCCGGGAAGTGCAGGCGCGCGGGGCTGAGGCTGCTGTGGGCGCGGCGGGAAAGACTCAGGGCCCCTGGGGGAGCAGAGGATAGAGAGTTAGAAACATCGATGAGAGAGAATCATCGACCAGCTGCCTCCTGCACACCCCGTTCTGGGGATGTGCCCGCAACCAAGGTCCATGCCCTTGACCGGAATTGAACCTGGGACCTTTCAGTCCGCAGGCCGACGCCCTATCCACTGAGCAGCACCGGTTTCAGCATCCCCCAGGCTTCTTGCAGCCAAGGCAGCTGTGTCCCTTGTCCCCATGGCATTTCGCCCTCCCCTTTCAGCCAGGGTCCCTCTCACGCCTGCAGGACCGCAGCAAATTCGGAAGTAAAAGTCCCTTCACGGTAGGCCTGAGGATCTCTTGGGGGTCCCATCAGTCTCGTGAGACGTGGCAGAGAGCGCTCACGCCTCCCTGGGTATCCTCCCTCAGCAGGAATCAGTGTAACCGTTTATTTTTTAAAATGAAGACATTTAAAGTAATATATATATCTTTTAGCCCTAGCCAGTTTGGCCCAGTGGATAGAGCAGCGGCCTGCGGCCTGAGGGCACTGAGGGTCCCGGGATCCCTAGTAGCGGGTGGTGCAGGAGGCAGCTGATCAATGATTCTCTCTCATCATTGATGTTTCTACCTCTGCTTCCCAAAATCAATCAAGTGGGGGGATGGAGGCGGAAGATAAGAAAAACGGATTATAAAACGGTAAGTTTTCATTTCAGTTCATTTTTTTTTTTTTTGCCCCAAAGAAAAAATAAACAAGGAAACACTTGTGTGTGTTTTAAACATCCAGAACAGGAGGAGGGCTTTTCTCTGCCTCTTGGGGCGCCTGGGGGGGGGCGGGGCCAGCCCACGGGGCGGGCGGAGGGGCGTGTCCCTGCCCATCTCCGCAGCCCGCTCTGAAGTCAGAGCCTCCAATCCGGTCTCGGGGTCCCGGCACCTGCACGGACGGGAAGGTGGGGGCTGCCTTTGTCCCCCATCAGCGATGGGTCTCGCCGGGGCCTCGCTTCCCTGAATCGCGCCGCTGGAGGCTCCCCGGAAGGAAGGAAGGAAGGAAGGAAGGAAGGAAGGAAGGAAGGAAGGAAGGAAGGAAGGAAGGAAGGAAGGAAGCGCTGGGCCGGATGGGGGAATGGGAGACGGGGGTCAGATTGGGGTTCAACACAAGGCTGACGAGGGAAGAGGGACTCCTTTTCCGTTAACCGCGTATCCATTGAATTGCAACCGGGATTTCCGCTTGGGATGCGCTTCCTTCTCCACTCTCCTTCCTCCGCATTGGGGTGCATTTTTTGTTTGTTTTCTGGGGTGCATTTTGGAACTGCGCCCCATTAGTCCGGGGCACGCAGACGGGCACGTGGAGTGTGGGAACCGTTACTTCCGCGCGTCCGGACGTCCCCAGACCTCAAAGCGGGGGGCGGTGATGGGCACGAGTCCAGAGCATTCTGAGCGCTTCGCTCCCGCGGGACGTGGGATAAATCGAAAAAGTATGACCAAACCCCACGACCGACCGCGGCAGGACTCGAACCTGCAATCTTCTGATCCGAAGTCAGACGCCTTATCCATTAGGCCACGCGGCCACCCAAGACTCCGAGCCGTGTGGATCGGCTGAAAAGCCTCACGGTCACGTTTGCGCCTTGGACCGACCCAACTGCTCCGCGAGCGGGGGGAGGCTGGACCCGGATTCCCAGGGTTTCGCTGGGCGGGCGCACCCGGAAGTGTCCCTCTCCCCCCCGCGGGCGGACCGGTCCATTTGCGGGCTTCCCATTGGCCGCGCGGGGGAGTCTCCCCGCCCGCCTCCCGGGGAAGCCGCGGGGCCCGTGCGCCGCGCAGACGGGAAGTCGCGGCGGCCGGCGGAGCGCGCGGGGGCGCGGGGAGGCCACACGCCACCCCGAGGCTGCGTAGGCCGCGCGGGAGCCGCAGGCCCGGAGGCCCCAGGCGGACCGAGGTTTCCGCGGGTTCGGCGCCGGGGAGGCCGGGTCTCGGAGCGGCGGCGCGGTCCCTCCCTCTCCAGCCTGGGAGCAGGGCCCGGAGCCGGCGGGGGCCGCCGCGGGGCACCTGCGGCCGGGCGGCCGGGCGTGGGTGGAGGCGGGTGGGGGGGGCGGCCCGGCGCATAGCGGGTTCGAATCCGAGTGCTGTCACCTCCTGGCGCTAGGCCCTCGGGGCCGTGGCTTTGGCGATCGTGGCCGCCACCACTTACCCGGGCTCGGCCCAAGGCCCCGCGACGTGTCCCCTTGTCACCCCAACCAGCACCCCGTAGGACAGAATCCCGAACCCCGTTTTAACGGAGCAGGGAGATCGGGGCCTAAGGCGCTTGTTGCCCAAGGTCACGCAGCCGCTGGGAGCCGGGCCCGGGCTTCCCACCCGCGTCCGCTTCCGGAGTCTGGGTGCCTCCCCCCCCAGTTCCCCGAGGAGCCCACGGGAACCTCAGTTTACCCAGCGGGGGTGTCGGTAGCTCCCCAGCTTGTGTCGCTGAGAAAAGGCCCCTGGCACGCAGGAAGCGCCCCGGGAAGAACAGGTGACGCGTGTGCAATAACACTTTGTATCCACCGCCTGTCTGTCTGCTCCAGGATTGCGGGCTGGACGGCAGGCATGGTCAGGCCCATCTCCCTGCCGGGAAGACAGAGACGGGACGCGTCTCCCTGCACGTCTTGCAGCCGCCAGTAAAAAAAAAAAAAAAAAAAAAAAAGCAGCCAAGCTGGAGCCCAAAGCCGGGGCTCCCCAATCCCAGCGGGGGGCGCCCTGCACCCACCATGAGCCGCCTGCTCCGGAGGACAGTGGCCGGCGCCGCCGCCGCCGGGCCCGGGCCGGGGCCGGGGCCAGCAGCTCCGGGGCGCTGGGTCTGCAGCTCCGGCTCCGGCCCCGGCCCCAGCGACGGGCAGCAGCAGCAGCAGCAGCAGCAGCAGCAGCCGCCGCGGCCGGTGCCCTCCTCGGGGGCCGCGCAGCTGCGGCACAACCCCTTGCACATCCAGATGCTCTCGAGGGGGCTCCACGAGCAGATCTTCGGGCCCGGCGGCGGCGGGGAGGCGCCCGGCGAGCCCGCGGTGCGCCGCAGCGTGCAGCACCTGCAGAGGCATGGGCTGTGGGGGCAGCCGGGCACCCCCCTGCCCGACGTGGAGCTGCGCCTTCCGCCCCTCTACGGGGGCAGCCTGGACGGGCACTTCCGCCTGCTGGCGCAGAAGCAGAGCCTGCCCTACCTGCAGGCGGCGCACTCGCTGCTGCAGGCCCAGCCGCCCCCCAGGCCCCCGAGCTGGGCCTGGGCGGAGGGCTGGACCCGGTACGGCCCCGAGGGGGAGGCCGCACCCGTGGCCACCCCCGAGGAGCGGGCCCTGGTGTTCGACGTGGAGGTCTGCTTGGCAGAGGGAACCTGCCCCACGCTGGCGGTGGCCATATCCCCCTCGGCCTGGTGAGTGCGGGCTGGGGCTTGGGGTTGGGGGGCTGGATCGCGTATGTGGGGGGCCCATCTTACCAGTTTGGGTTCAAGGAGCATTTACTGAGCTCCGTGCCCGAGCGTTGACCTAGGATCCGGGAGGTTGTGGGTTCGATTCCAGCCCAGGGCGCATGCCGCGGTGTGGGCAGCCCATCGATGATGCTCATCATGGATGTTTCTCTCGCTTTCTCCTTCCTTCCTTCCTCTCTGAAATCAATAAAAATATATATATATTTTAAAAATAATGAAATAGGCCGGGACCAGTTTGGCTCAGTTGGATAGAGCGTCAGCCTGCAGCCTGAAAGGTCCCGGGTTCGATTCCGGTCAAGGGCATGGACATTGGTTGTAAAAAAATCAATTAAAAAAAAAAAAAAGACATTTAGCATTCTTGCTGCTCCCATAAATGCCAGACACCCCGTACCCCCTTTTCCAATGTTAGCGTCCCCCTGAGCATCCCCCCGTTTCGAAACACAGCCTCCCAAGCAGGCATTCCCCTCCCCCACCCAGAGGTCTATCTAATGTCCTTTTATTTTTATTTTTTTTACTTTATTTGATTTTGTCCCTTTTCTTTTTAAGTCACTTCCTAAGTGCCACGCACCTTTCCCAAACAATGGTGGCGGTATGTGCCGCCTCCTTTTTCAGCCTTCATCCCACGATTAAAACACACTGTTGACAGCCTTCATGCTTAGGGCCTGGCCAGCAGAAAAAAAATGGGGGGATTCTTTTATTTCTCCTGGAAGCGGGTCCTTTGTGAGGAAAGCTGCGGAGTGTTCACTGTGCAGCTGGGCGTGGGGGCGGCGTGGCAGAGCGGGGAGAGGGGTGTTCACGGCAGGAAGAGCAGTGCTGGGCCGTGTCTCCGGACGACGACAAGCCGAGATGAGGATCTCGGTGCCCGTCGTCCGAGAGGGTCAAGGAGGCTGCAGCGGCCGGAAGGAAACGAGGAAACCGTTGGCAGGAAAGGCTTGTATTCTGATCGTTGAGCGGGAGTCCCCTTTCCACTTCCGCCTCTTTCCTCTCCCAACTTTTTTAAAGAAACATATTTTATTGATTTTTTTTTTTTTACAGAGAGGGAGGGAGAGGGAGAGAGAGTGAGAAACATCGATGAGAGAGAACCATCGGTCAGCTGCCTCTTGCACACCCCCTACTGGGGATGTGCCCGCAACCAAGGCACATGCCCCTGACCGGAATCGAACCCGGGACCCTTCAGTCCGCAGGCCGACGCTCTAACCACTGAGCCACACCGCTTTCGGCCTGTGGGAGCTTTTGCAACCACCCCCCCAACACATAACCCCCGCCCTGCCCCGCCTGGCCTCGCCGTGAGGGTTAGGAACACCCATCGGGGCTCTCTGGTGTCCCCGCTGCTGGCGTGGCCTGGCCGCGGGGACGGCCGGTGTGGCTCAGTGGTTAAGGACGGCAGCCTGTGGATGGGTGCCGGGGAGCGGAACGTGGGAGCCCCTTTGCTGAAGCCGCCTTCCTCTCCCCCCACCCCCTCAGGTATTCCTGGTGCAGCCGGCGGCTGGTGGAAGAGCGTTACTCCTGGACCAGCCAGCTGTCGCCGGCTGACCTCATCCCCCTGGAATCCCCTGCCGGCGCCGGCCCCGCCCAGCGAGACGGGCAGGAGCAGCTCGTGGTGGGGCACAACGTGTCCTTTGACCGGGCCCACATCCGGGAGCAGTACCGCATCCAGGTGAGGGCCCTGGGCTGGTCTCGGGGACGGGGGGAGGGGGGGACGCGCTGTCCGCCAGCCTGCTCCCGGGCCTGGCTGTCACAGGAGAGGGTGTGCCCTCCGTGTGTGGCACCGGGCAGCTCAGCGGGGCTCTCTGCAGGCTCCAGGCCCCGCAGCTTGGGCTCGTACCCTGCCGCAGCCATGGACCAGTGGGGTGAGCTCCTCGGCTCCCCCTGAGCCTCAGTTTCCTCCTTCTTTGTAAAAGGGGGGAACAGCAGCTGTCACAGAGGCCTGTTCGCAGGGTCAGATACACGCCTGGTGTTCAGTCGTGACAATTCCTAACTTTCTTTTAAAGTTCTTTTCTTTAAAAACATATTTGTATTGATTTCAAAGAGGAAGGGAGAGGAGAGAGAACTAGAAACATCAATGATGAGAGAGAATCATGGATCGGCTGCCTCCTGCATGCCTCCTAGTGGGGACTGAGCCTGCAACCTGGGCATGTGCTCTTGACCGGAATCAAACCGGGACCCTTCCGTCCGTAGCAGGCCGACGCTCTATCCACCGAGCCACACCGGCTGGGGCTAGTTGTAACAATTCTTAACTCTGTGAAGGTGCCTTATCATCATGTCCTCACGACAGCCTGGGGGAAGGGCAGCTGAGGGTGCTGAGGCTCAGCCTTGCCCACTTGCTCAGGGCCACGGAGCTTGGGGGTTGCACCTGCCAGCTTGGTAGGCCTTGCTCTGGCCACTCGGTGCCCAGGGTGCCCCTCCGCGCTGTGCTGGGTGCTGGGGAGGACCTGGGCGTTGGGATCGAGCCGGGTCTGCACCTTCGGGATGGCTAGAACCCTCCCGGGTCAGGGTCCGGGCATGCACAGCGGTGCGGGGAGCGGTGTGAAGGGGAGAGAGCGGGGTGCGGGGCCCTCAGCCTCGGCCTGTCCCCAGGGCTCCCGCATGCGCTTCCTGGACACCATGAGCATGCACATGGCCATCTCGGGACTGAGCAGCTACCAGCGCAGCCTGTGGATGGCGGCCAAGCAGGGCAGGCACAAGGCCCGGCAGGCCCCGCCGCGAGCCCCAAAGTCTCAGAGCAAGGGCAGCGGCCCCGAGGTGAGGACGCGCTGGGGGAGAGGAAGAGGGAGAGGGGGGGGGGGTTTGGGACCCCTGGAGGCCGAGCTGAGCCGCCGTGCCCCTCGCTCCGGCCCCAGATCTCCTCCTGGGACTGGCTGGACGTGAGCAGCGTCAACAACCTGGCGGACGTGCACGGCCTGTACGTGGGGGGGCCGGCCTTGGAGAAGGAGCCCCGCGAGCTTTTCGTCAAGGGCAGCATGAAGGACGTCCGAGACAACTTCCAGGTGCGGGGGGTGCGGGGGGGGGGCTCCGGGGGGAGGGGGTGGCAGAGGCCCCGGCCGCCCGCCCAGCGCCTTCCTGTCGCCCGTGCCAGGCCCTGATGCAGTACTGCGCCCAGGACGTGTGGGCCACCTACGAGGTGTTCCAGCAGCAGCTGCCGCTTTTCCTGGAGAGGTGAGCGCGGCCCAGGGGAGCCGTCGGGGCGGGTGGCCGTTCCTGGGCTCAGGGCCTTGGCCTTGGACTTTCTGGGCTGGAAGATGGGAGCCGCTCTGTCCGCGGGGGCCGCCTGGGCCCTGGACTCCGGGTGTCTGCAGGCCCTGCAGGGAGGCTGCGGGCTGCGCTGGAGCTTCCGGTGCGTGGTCCCCGTTTTTTAAGCGCCCAGGGCTCAGGGCTTCCGGTCCTGTGTGGTCGGAAGTCAGGCCTCAGCCAGACCCAGGGTTCTCGCTACATACTATCTTATTTTCTGTACAAACACACACTTTATCTTTTTTTTTTTTTCTCCCCTTTTTTAAATACATTTTTTTACAGAGAGGAAGGGAGAGGGGGAGATTTTGAAACATTGTTGAGAGAGAAACATCCACCAGCTGCCTCCTGCACACTCCCTACTGGGGATGTGCCCGAAACCAAGGTACTTGACCGGAATCGAACCTGGGACCCTTCAGTCCACAGGCTAACGCTCCTGGAGCCAAACCAGTTAGGGTCACACTTTATCTTTAATACTGTGTTTTTACTGTATCTTTTTTTTTTTTTTTTTTTTTTGTTAATCCTCAACTGAGGATATTTTTCCATTGATTTTTAGAAAGAGTGGAGAGAGAGAGAGAGAGAAACATCTATGTGAGAGAGACACATTGATTGGTTGCCTCCTGCGCCTGCCCCAACCAGGCTCAGGATCGAGCCTACGGCCAAAGTAGGTGCCCTTGACCAGACTTGAACCCGGGACCCCTTTCTGCGGGCCGACGCTCTATCCATTGAGCCACACCGGTTAGGGCTTTACTGTAATCTCTTCCGTGTTGAGACGTTCAGACACACAAATGCTTGCCGCTGGGTTAGCGTTGCCTCCAGCGTTTCAGCTGCCTCCTGCACACCCCCCCCCACCCCTGCTAGGGATGTGCCCACAACCAAGGTACAAGCCCTTGACCGGAATCGAACCCGGGACCCTTCAGTCCGCAGACTGACGCGTAACAGCTCTGGAGCCGGAGCCTGAGCTGTTTTAGGGCCCAGGTGGGCGGGGGGCTGGGCCATCTCGGTTTGTGGGTGTCCCTGCCGCGTCCGCGCAGTGGCGGTCACCTAGCAACGCGTCTCTCAGAACGCGCACGTGACTGAGTCCGCTTTATGGATGAAGGGACCGAGGCTCAGAGGGGAAGCGGTTCCCAGGCCCCGTGGCCGGAGAGCCAGACGGTTTGAGCCGCGTCTGTATGACCTCAGAGCTGAGCTTTGCACGGGACGGGGATCCTGTGTGGCAGCCCCCGTGCGTGCCCGCCCCCCCCCCCCCCAGGTGTCCCCACCCGGTGACGCTGGCCGGCATGCTGGAGATGGGGGTGTCCTACCTGCCCGTCAACCAGAACTGGGAGCGCTACCTGGCGGAGGCGCAGAGCACGTACGAGGAGCTGCAGCGGGAGATGAAGAAGTCGCTCATGGACCTCGCCAACGACGCCTGCCAGCTGCTGTCCGGCGAGAGGTAGCGGCCGGGCGGGCGGGACTGGGCGGGACCGGGCGGGACACGGCCGGGGGCTGGCTCTCGGCGCCATGGCCTCAGCGCTGCCCGCGCCGACTGGCAGGTACAAAGACGACCCCTGGCTCTGGGACCTGGAGTGGGACCTGCAGGAGTTCAAGCAGAAGAAGGTGAAGAGGGCGAAGAGGAAGGAGCCGGCCGCCGCCAGCGATGTGCCCGCCGAGGGTGCCGGGGCCCCTGGGGATGCCCAGGATCAGGAAGGTGGGCGCTCGGGCAGGAGGTGGGCGGAGACGGGCCTTGGGGCAGTGCCGCTCCCGCCTTCAGAGGCTGGGCAGGTCTGTCGTCTGAGACCCTCTCCCCTGGTTCTGACCGCGCCCCCCCCTCCCCGCCCCGCCCCGCCCCGCAGACCCCGGCCCCCCCAGCGAGGAGGAGGAGCTGCAGCGCGCGGTCGCGGCCCGCGCCTGCTTGGAGCAGCTGAAGGGGACCACGGAGCTCCTGCCCAAGCGGCCGCAGCACCTTCCTGGACACCCCGGGTGAGCCCTGTCCCCTTCCCCCGTCCCAGGGTGCCCTGCTCCGCCCCCGCCCCCCCCCCCCCACACGGGGAGGCAGCTGCTATTGGTGCCTGCTGGCTCCATGCCTGCTCTCAGCTGGTGGCCTCTGCCCGGCTCCCTGAGCAGCCCGGGGGGGTGCAGATGGGACCCCAGCTCCTCCTTCCCGGAGCTCCTTCACCCCGCGTTGCCAGGCACGCAGACCAGGGGGAGTGCCTGACTGCCTGGGGCAATCAGGGAAGGCTTCCTGAAGGAAGTGACCCTTCACTGAGCCTCGCAGAGGGGCGGAGTTGGGAGAATAGGGGCAGCCAGGGTGACCAGCAGGTGAGAGACAGCTCTGATGGTATGGAGTGTCCCGAGAACCGAGGCCAGGGTGGGGGTAGGCGGTGCAGGGCAGATCTGCTTGTTGCTATGGGCAGTGGCCCTGCAGGACAGGAAGTGCCCTGGGCAGGCCTGGCCCCTGGCTGCAGAGAGTCCATTGGGACCTTTCAGTGATCCCGCAGCCTCCTCGGGGGTCCCAGGCCGCTTCCCAGAGGGAGAGAGTGGCAGCGTAGGCGTTGGCCTTGGCCTTGGCGGGCGGGCGGGACACGTCCCGGGAAGAGAGCCTGCCTGGCAGTCACACGTGGCCCTTCCCCTCCGGGCACAGGTGGTACCGGAAGCTCTGCCCCCGGCTGGATGACCCCGCGTGGGCCCCGGGCCCCAGCCTCCTCAGCCTGCAGATGCGCGTCACGCCCAAGCTCATGGCGCTGACCTGGGACGGCTTCCCCCTGCACTTCTCCGAGCGGCACGGCTGGGGGTACCTGGTGCCCGGGCGGCGGGACAACCTGGCTCAGGTGCCGCCCGCGGGGGTGGCCTGCCCCTACAGGTGAGGCTGCAGCTGGGGCAGGGCGGGAAGGCGAGCTATAGAGTCAGCCCCAGCCCGCCCCCGGGCTGCCCCACTTGCGATTTAGCCGCCCACTTCTGCTCAGGGCTGGTTCTGAGGACTAAACACGGGGGATGGTGGGAGGGCCCCGGCCCAGGGCGGGCACCCTAACCAGAGTCGCCGCTGCTCTGGTGCAGAGCCATCGAGTCCCTGTACGGGAAGCACTGCGCCGAGCAGGGGAAGCGGCAGCCGGAGCCGCAGGCGGCGCCCCTGGCCGAGGAGTTCCTGTTCAGCGAAAGCAGCGCCCAGTGGCAGATGGTGAGGGCGGGCGCCGTGCCCTCCGGGGGAGGGGGGGCGCGGGGCACGGGCGTGCCCAGCTCTCACCCGGGCCGGCCTGGGCTGTGAGTGCCGCAGGGAGGGGCTGGCGGACTCCGGCCTCCTGTTTCACCCCTTGGTACCTGGGCCCATCCAGGTGGAAGAGCTGGGCTGCCTGGAGGTGCAGGATGAGGCCAAGGTGGACGGCGTGGAGGCGGCAGTCCCGGGGCAGCCCCCAGCGCCGGTGAGTGGGGCCCATGCTCAGTTCCCGGGGGGTTGGCAGGGTCCTGGCGGCCGGGACCTCCTTATACCCAAGCATCGGCGCTCCACCGGCACCCCAGTGGTGGCCCCACTTTTGTGGGATGGCCCAGGAGGAGGAAGCCGGAGACCTGGTGGCCGGCCTGCCCCGGCCCTGCCCCAGCTCAGCGTCCCAGGCCCCTGCCCCACCCCGGCCCACCCCCTGCCCTTGCAGAAGGCAGGTGCCGGGGCAGGGCCTGATCTAGGTGTGTGGCCCCACAGACTGGGGCTGGCGGCCCCAAAGCCAGCCAGCCCGCCTATCACCACGGCAACGGGCCTTACCACGACGTGGACATCCCCGGCTGCTGGTTCTTCAAGCTGCCACACAAGGTGTGTGTCCTGGTTGGCGCCCGTCCATCTGTCCGTCTGTGTCTGTGCTCAGGGCTCCGGGGTGGCCGCGGTGGGGCCCAGCCATGCTCTCAGGACGAATGGCGCCATCTGGGCCGGTGTTCCTGCAGAAACCAGGCGGGCAAGGCCGTGCCAGGTGCTGGCACCGAGTCTGCTGGCTCTGGGCTGTGAGGCAGAGCGCACAGGGCACCGGGACCCCAGCCAGGGGCCTGCCACCTGCCCCCAGCCCCCGCTCCCGTCGCCCCCTCCCCCCCCAGGACGGCAACAGCTGCAACGTGGGCAGCCCCTTCGCCAAGGATTTCCTGCCCAAGATGGAGGACGGCACCCTGCAGGCGGGCCCGGGAGGCGCCAGCGGGCCCCGCGCCCTGGAAATCAACAAGATGATTTCTTTCTGGAGGAACGCCCACAAGCGGATCAGGTGGGCGCCGCGGGGCACAGGCGTGCCCATCTGCCCCTGGCAGGTTCCTGCGGCCTGGGCTGCCTCTCGCAGGGCCCCTGACTCGGCCTGTGCTGAGTGGACAGCCCAGTTGCCCTGCTGACAGAGAATGGTGCTGAGCGGCCCCGTACCCCCTCCTACCTCCCAGCCAGCTCTAAAAGGGCCCCTGCGTGTAACTGCTGGAGCCAGGGGTGTGCTAAGCACCAGGCCGTCCTCTCTTGGGGCTGGCATGCTAACTGATTCACCCCGAAGGCTGGTCCCGGGGTGGGGGATGAGTGCTGATGGCTCCCGCCTGCCCTGAGCATGGACCAGGCTGCGGATGGATGCCACACGGGTTCTCAGATGGCACGGGCTCCCGCCTGGTAGATCCTAGGGCCCCAGGTGGCCGCACCAGGGCCCACCGTGTGGCGGGTCCGTGGACGAGGATGGGGGCTGGGTAGGAGCAGGCACAGCCAGCAGCCGGAAGCTGGGGGGCAGCGAGGGCCCGTGGGAAGGGTTGGGGGCTGTGCTGAGCCTCGGCCCGTCTGCCCTCCCAGCTCCCAGATGGTGGTGTGGCTGCCCAGGTCGGCTCTGCCCCGCGCCGTGACCAGGTACGGCCTGCCCAGCGGCTGGGGGACAGGAGTGGGGGCGGGCGGTCCTCGGACCACAGCAGGCTGCTGAGGCTGTGCTCTCCCCCCCCCCCCACCCGCCCAGGCACCCCGATTACGACGAGGAGAGCCGCTACGGGGCCATCCTGCCCCAGGTGGTGACGGCCGGCACCATCACCCGCAGGGCCGTGGAGCCCACGTGGCTCACGGCCAGCAACGCCCGGGTACGTGCGCCCCCCCCCCCCCCCCCGCACCCCTGGTCCCTGCCTGCCCTCTCCGACGTGGCCAGAAACGGGGGCTGCAGAGGGCCTTCTGGGTGGGGCAGGAAAGGACCCCGAGATCGGGGTCAGGCACAAGCCAGCCATTTCCAGGAAGCATGCATGTTCTGGCACCTGCTGCCAGCGACGCGGACAAGGCGCGACGCCACGGCCGTGTGGTTAGAGGGGGCCGGTGCAGAGTGGGGAGGCCCTTACCTGCCAGCTGCTGCCCCGGCCGGAGAGGGTACACGTCTCGGGGGGGCGTCTCTCCCTGCAGCCCGACCGCGTGGGCAGCGAGCTGAAGGCCATGGTGCAGGCCCCGCCCGGCTACGTCCTGGTGGGCGCCGACGTGGACTCGCAGGAGCTGTGGATCGCAGCGGTGCTGGGCGACGCCCACTTCGCGGGCATGCACGGTGAGCAGGCGCGGGGCTGTGGGCACGGCTGGCAGGGGAGGGAGCCCGCTGCCAGGCCGGCCGGGCCTCGTTCCTGAGCCCCCCTCGACCCCTCGCCCCCCCCCTTCCGGCCCGCCCCCAGGCTGCACGGCCTTCGGGTGGATGACCCTGCAGGGCCGCAAGAGCAGGGGCACCGACCTGCACAGCAAGACGGCCGCCGCCGTGGGCATCAGCCGCGAGCACGCCAAGGTGTTCAACTACGGGCGCATTTACGGCGCCGGGCAGCCCTTCGCCGAGCGCCTGCTCATGCAGTTCAACCACCGCCTCACGGCCCGGGAGGCCGCCGAGAAGGCCCAGCAGATGTACGCCGTCACCAAGGGCCTGCGCAGGCGAGTTCCTGTCCCTCGCGCCCCCCCCCCGCACCCCCTCCCCGCCTCGGGCCTCAGGCCCGCGCTCCCACCCTCCACCGCCCGTCTGCCCTCCCTCCGCTACCTGGCTCTCCTCCTCCACACCGTGACCGAGCTGCAGGGCGGGTGGTGACATTTCACTCGGCCTCGAATGGGTTTCCTCAGACGGTTAATTCAAGCGTCCGGTCCTGCCCTCGCCGGCGTGGCTCAGTGGGTAGAGCGTCGGCCTGCAGACCGAAAGGGTCCCGGGTTCGATTCCGGTCAAGGGCACATGCCGCCCGGGTTGCAGGCTCGATCCCCAGTGGGGGGGGGGGGGCGTGCATTTCTGTCTCCGTGCCCACTTTCTGCCTCAGAAGCGAGCCCGTGGGGGCAGGCAGGCAGGCAGGGAGGGGTCCGGTGCTTGCGGTGGGCGCTCCTGGCCCCGGGGCTGGGCTCCGGCGTGACGGCGGCGACCCGCCCCCAGGTACCGGCTGTCCGAGGAGGGCGAGTGGCTGGTGAGGCAGCTGCGCATCCCCGTGGAGAGGACCGAGGACGGCTGCGTCTCCCTGCAGGATCTGCGCAAGATCCAGAAGGAGGCGTCGAGGAAGTGAGGCCTTCCTTCCTGCGTGGGGAGGAGGGAGGGAGGGAGGGAGGGAGGCGGGGTCAGGAGAGCCGGGATGAGTGGACACGGGGGTGGGACGGTGCTGTTCCCGGTCCCCAGGTCTCGCGGGAGGAAGTGGAACGTGGTCGCGGAGCGGATGTGGACGGGGGGC
Organism: Pipistrellus nathusii; assembly: GCA_963693515.1. Lineage (NCBI taxonomy): Eukaryota > Metazoa > Chordata > Mammalia > Chiroptera > Vespertilionidae > Pipistrellus > Pipistrellus nathusii. The sequence continues at coordinate 6,086,543 of OY882878.1, forward strand.
ACGGAGTCGGAGATGTTCAACAAGCTGGAGAGCATCGCCACGGCCGCCGAGCCGCGCACGCCTGTGCTGGGCTGCCGCGTCAGCCGGGCCCTGGAGCCCGCGGTGGCGCAGGGGGAGGTGCGGCCCCGGGGACGCGGGAGGGAGGGAGGGAGGGAGGGAGGGAGGCAGGCAGGCACAGAGCCCTCACCGGGCCTGCCAGAGCCCTCACCGGGCCTGCCCGCCCTCCCCCCCGCCAGTTCATGACCAGCCGGGTGAACTGGGTGGTGCAGAGCTCCGCGGTGGACTACCTGCACCTCATGCTCGTGGCCATGAGGTGGCTGCTGGAGGAGTTTGCCATCGACGGCCGCTTCTGCATCAGCATCCACGACGAGGTCCGCTACCTGGTGCGGCAGGAGGACCGCTACCGCGCCGCCCTGGCCCTGCAGATCAGCAACCTGCTCACCAGGTGGGGGCGCCCCCTCTCCCCGGAAGTGAGGGCTGTGGCTTCTCCCTGTGAGTCGTAAGGCCGGCCTTCAGCTTCTGGAGGTTTCTCCGTCTGAAAGGGTCGCGGGCGAGATGGCGGACGTGGTGAGCAGGCGGCTCAGGGGCCGTGCTGCCCAATGGCGGCTCTCGATGGCGCCCCCCCCCCCCCGAGGCACACACCACCTGTGTGTGAACGCCGCCTCGGTGCCACACGGGCTTTGACTCCGACTCCTGACGGAATCGCACACGGCTGATGGGGAAACTCAAAACGTGGTTGTAAAATAATTTATACCTCATGTATACGGGGTGGCATTTTCTCATAGGATTTGATGGTTTATTGTCCGTGGTTGGATGACGTGACAGCGCAGGTCCATGTTGATCTGCCACTCCACCAGTGTGGGAGCCACGCTCTCCCCGGATTAACGGGCACATGAGTGTTTATCATACGTGGCACCGGCTCCATGCCCTCTGCACTGTATCCCAGGGGGCTTTGCGTAACGAGCTGACTGAGGTCCTTGATGCTGAAGTAATCGAGGGAGGTTGTTACGTCAGCACGGGGTGCCATCCCCGCATCTCCGGGTCTCCCTGTGGGCGTGGGGAGGCGGCGGCTGGGCCTCGGGGGCTCCCGGGATGCAGGCTGCCCCTCCACGATGACGGTGACGGGCGCTCAGGGGGCATCGCTGAGGCGGCCGGTCTCTTGCAGGTGCATGTTTGCCCACAAGCTGGGCCTCAACGACCTGCCCCAGTCAGTCGCCTTTTTCAGTGCCGTCGACATTGACCGGTGTCTCAGGAAGGAAGTGACCATGGATTGTAAAACGCCCTCCAACCCGACCGGGATGGAGCGGCGATATGGGATTCCCCAGGGTGAGCGGGCGCCTTCATTTCTCTCGTTATGGGGGAGAGGGGGGAGGACTCGAGGTGCCCTGGAAGCCCGGGCACCAGAGGGCAAGCCCCCTGTTAGCAAGCAGGCGGGCTACATGTTTACAACGTGCCCCGGGCCCCCCGTGAGCCACAAGGGGCTGCTCACAGGACCATTGGCAGCTCTGGCCCTCCCCTCTGCACCTCACCCTCACCAACCACACCAGCCACGTTTAACGGTTTATTGTGCAAAATCAAAGTGCATGCTTAGGTGAAAGAAACGGAGCCCTGCACGCCAGTCACAAAGCCTCCTTTCTACATAAAGCGAATCTAAGACGATCGTTTTGTACAGAAAGCTCAGGGACCTCCATGTGCAATGGGTACCCCCCCCACCCCTCGAGCTCCGAGACCCACGACGGGGTCAGAAGCCACGTGCTGTCTTGCAGGCGAGGCGCTGGACATCTACCAGGTCCTGGAACTCACCAAAGGCTCCCTGGAGAAGCCGGGCCGGCCGGGCCCATAGCCGCGAGGCGGGCATCGCTCCCGTGGAGCTCACCGGGTGCGCGGCGCCCACTCTCAGGCTCTCGGCCGCGCTTTGCCAGGAGCGGGCCCGCCGGGAGGACCGCTTGCCGGGGGAAGGCGCAGCGGCTTCGACGGGTTCAGGCCAGGAGGCCGGCCGGCCGGCGGCGGTGCAGGCTGTCGGACGAGGGGCGGTGTTGCTTGTCGGGTGGACGGGAAGCAGAAGCCCCAAAGTGCACATTAACTCAGGCATTTCGTTTCCTTTCTCCTCTTCTTCTTGGCCGGTTCTTTGTTCTGGTCCCCGTGCTCTGACGCAGCGTCCTAGGGGAAGGAACGCCCTGCTCAGAGCCCCGGAAATAAACTCAGATCCTTTATCTTCTCACCGGGCCTGCGCGTGTGCTTCCTTCCTCCCCTGCCCGCCGCGCCGAAGGGGGAGGGGGGCCTGGGCCGAGGGTGGCAGCGCACGCTTTGTCCCGGACCTTTGTAACCAGGGAGGTGCCGGGACAGGACGGCAGAGGAGCCCCAGATGCTACAAAGCGCTCCCCTCCCGTGCCAAGTAGGTCACGGGAGTGGCCAGGCGGGGACGCCATGGCCTGCAGGGCGCAGTGTGGGGGCGCAGGAGTTCTGAGCAGCCGGAAATCAGTTTATCCACCTCTGGGCCCTGCTTCTGAGATGCTGCAGGCCCAGGGTGTGCTATAACACAGGGTTTCCCAAACTTCAGACATATGTATCCCCCTTCTATAATTTTCGTAACACTGAGGACCCCTCGTATTCATGAGAATGTAGAATGAGGCACAGCTAAGCACGGTGCAGTGCATATCCCCACCAAACTCCGGTGTAACGCGCACCCCCACCAGACTCTTCCCGTGCCCCTGGGGGCATGTGCACCACACTTTGGGAAACACTGCGGAGAGCAAAGGGGCGGAACCGGCCAGGGGGAGGAAGGCGAGGAGGAAGCAACCAGGCCCAGAGCCAGAATGCTGGGGCCGGGCGGTCAGCTCCCAGGCTTCACCCGCAGACGGACCTCGCTTTATCACCACCCCCCCCCATCCCCCCCGTCTGGAAACGTGTGCCCCGGATGTACACAAGTGTGGGCGCCTGGGTGTGGCTCAAGGCTTGTGATCCTCCTCTTGGGAGGTTAGTTGTGTCTCGGCCTGGCGGCCTTCCGGCCCATTCTGCCTGGCCGCTGCCCCCATTTTCCCGTGGCGGCGGCTCCCAGGCTCCCAGCAGCCTTTGGGAAGGTGGCGGGACTCCCGCCCCCGGCGGGAAGCAGACACTGACCTCTCTGTTCTCCTCGTCGGCGTCCTCCCCCTCCTCCTCCTTCTCCTCCTGGAGCAGCATGTCCAGCACGTTGCCCTTGATCTTGAAGTCCCGCGAGGTGCTGAGCTTGATGTGCTGCATCAGGTTCACCTGGACGGACGCAAGCGTGGCACATGCTCCCGCGGTCGCCCCCACAGCCGCCCCCACACCTCCAGTTCCTCCCTAACAGGCACATGCCTGGCCCTGCTTGCCCACCAGTTCCTTTTTTTTTTAAATAGTCTTGTGTTGATTTCAGGGAGGCAGGGAGTGGGGGGGAGAGAGAAACATCGATGAGAGAGATTCGTTGATTGGCTGCCTCCTGCACGCCCCCCTGCTGGGGATGGAGCCTGCATCCCGGGCATGTGCCCTGACCGGGAATCGAACCGTGACCTCCTGCTTCCTAGGTCAATGCCCCGAGCCACGGTGACGGGACTCCACTCGTTTCCTACGTGACGTTAGGAGTCAGGCCCCAGTCCTCGCCGCGGCCCGGCTGCGCCAGCGGCAGGCCCCCTCCGGGTAAATGGATGGGCAGGAAAGGACAGTGCCTACCTTGGACCTCTTGGAAAGGAAGATGAGGAACTTTTCATACTGCTCGATGGCGAAGATGAGGTTGGGGATGGGCTTGGTTTCCCGAAGGACTCTGGCCTACAGGAGAGAAGCCCAAGTTCAGGTTCAAGGTTCCTGAGGCAGTTGGTCCTTGAAAGCTGTCAGAACCGCCCAGGGATCTGAGGAACGCTGGGCCGTGTTCCAATCAGACCCACTTTTGCTTGGGTGTCGGCCACCTAAGCCCTCTGGCCGTTCCACCTCACCCAAGGACTTGAATGCCAGCAGAGAGCACGCCGAGTCCTTAACTCTTACAACCCTTCTCCGAGTCCTTACTCTTACAACCCTAAGTGCTTGCTGGTGCCGAGAGGCTGGCCAGGGGAGGGCCATCGGGAGAACTGTGGTTGACTCCCTTCTTACTGATTTCAGAGGGAGGGAGAGGGAGACAGAAACATCAATGAGGAGCGAGAATCACGGATCGGCTGCCTCCACGCCCCCCACTGGGGATCAAGCTGGCAATTCACGCATGTGCCCTTGGCCAGAATTGAACCAGAACCCTTCAGTCTGCAGACTGACACTACCCACTGAGCCACACCAGCTAGAGCGAACTCGATATTAAGACTGCACTGGCTCTACTTCCCCTTTCATTAATTTTCACTTGTGAGATTAAGTTCCCCGTTGGCATTATAGCCTGTAGGTCATTCCAGTCGTTTTTTTATGGATATATACATATGCTTCTATATAGTACACCCCTCCACGCCCAAATGAGGGCACTTCTCGTGATTTTTCTTTTTTAAAAAATACTATCTTGGCGGCAGTATTTCATTTTTTCAAGTCTGCGTGGTAGTCTGCAGTGTAAACGTACTAAAACCCATTTACCGGCCGTTAGTGACAGCATCCTAAAGGTGGAATCGCTCCGTCCAGTGTGTGTGTGTGTGTGTGTGTGTGTGTGTGTGTGTGTCCAGATCTAAAGCCCAGCGGGTCCTGCCTCCCTGCCCCCGAGCAGAAGCAGCGCCTTCAGCTCTCACCCACTTCTCCTCAAAGGATCCCCCCGAGAGCGCGCCGCAAGCTATTTCTATTTTTAAAGCCAGAGCTCGACATTTCCTGGCGCTTCCTGAGTAAAGCGCACGTTTTTTTGGTTCAGAGGAGGCCCGATAAGATCCGTTAGTTAGCCGAGAAGCAGCCGCACACAGTTCTGGAACGGCGCCGAGACACAATTCACACACCCCACAGTCACCCCTTCCCACTGTGCGGTCCCACTGTGCGTGAGCACATTCCGACCATGCAACCGTCCGTCACCCCTTGGAAATAAATACTTGAGCGTCTTCATGCCCACAAAGCAGCCTGCAGCCCCCTCAGCAGGCGCCTCCCAGTCGCCACTCCCATCCCAGCTCCAGGCCCCTTAGACTTGGCGGTCTTGTCCCAGTGACGCCTCCGCCAGCAGCCACACTGGCGAGGGCGCCGCGGCTTACCATGGCGACGGCCCCGGCAGCAGCGGGCTGCTGCTGCTTCTTCCCTCCGGGGCACTGCGGGCTCCGGCTCCTCTTGTTCTGGAACGGAAACCATCCCCTTACTCTCAACACCAGCCGGCCGTTTGCCCGGACAGCTGGGCACGGGGACCCCCGAGGGCACCGAGTGGCTAAGGCGCTCCCACGCAGCTGGTGTGGAAGAGGGGAAACACGTGACACCTACAGCCCTCACTCTACTGCTGGGAGGTTTGCAATCTTTTTTTAAAAAAATATATATTTTATTGATTTTTTACAGAGAGGAATAGAGTTAGAAACATCAATGAGGGAGAATCATCGATCAGCTGCCTCCTGCACACCTCCCACCGGGGATGTGCCCGTAACAAAAGTACATGCCCTTGACCGGAATCGAACCCGGGACCTTTCAGTCCCCAGGCTGATGCTCTAGCCACTGCGCCACACCGGTTTTGGCGAGTTTGCGATCTTGCTCCTGGAACTAGCATGGGAGGTGAGGGCAGGACCGAGGTGACAGCACCAGGCCAGGGACATAGAGCGACAGTTCGAGGAGGGGTGTGGCTTGGTCTCCATGGCACCCTGGGCTTGTGGTAAGAAACTACGCACACTCAGGTGACCACGCAGGCCCCGGGGAAGCCCTCTTCCTGGGAGCTCGCCTATGGCACGGCCTCTGAGCCACTTACCTGCACGTAAGAGATGAAGGAATAGCACACAGGGGTCAGGTGAGAACCCGACAGCTTCACCTGCAGCGAAGGGAGAGGAGGCCGACGTAAGCGCAGGAATTAAACAGCTCCCCCCACTAGCGAGAGAGGCCTTCCCCGCTCACCAGCTTCTCCATGATCTTTGGGATTCCTCTGGTGCTCCGACACACCTGGAGATACTAACGAAGGATTCTTGGGTTTAGTGCAGCATAACACTAAAAGTACAGAGGCTTACTCTTCCCTCCTCAAAGCTCCTAGCTCCACCAACAACAGGAGAGGAAAGGGGTGTCCCCATCTACCCCCAAATACTAGTCCATATAGTTTTATTGATCTCCGAGGAGGGAGAGGGAGAGAGAGAGAAACATCAACGATGAGAATCACTGATTGGCTGCCTCCTGCACGCCCCACACTGGGGATCAAGCCCATAACCCGGGCGGGCGCCCTGACTGGGCATGGAGCTGTGACCTCCTGGGTCATAGGTCAGTGCTCAACCGCTGAGCCACGCCGACGCGACAGGGTTTGTTTTGAACTTGTTCGGCTCATCACTTTGAAAACCCTTCAGGATGACAGTCCTTACACCCAGAAAACCAGCCTTGCTGTTTTTCCTTTTACAAAGCCAATAAAGAGCCGAAACCGGTGCGGCTCAGTGGACGGAGCGTCGGCCTGCGGACTGAAAGGTTCCCAGGTTCGATTCCGGTCAAGGACATGGACCTTGGTTGCGGGCACATCCCCAGTGGGGGGCGTGCAGGAGGCAGCTGATCGATGATTCTCTCTCTCATCGATGTTTCTAGGTCTCTATCCCTCTCTCCTCCTCTCTGTAAAAAAAAATCAGTAAAATATATTTTAAAAAATAAAAAATAATAAGATAAAAATAAAGAAATAAAAAGCCAATAAAGAGGAGCAGCTCAGCGTGTATGCTAGCAGCTCAGCAGCCCACAAGGCAGCCAGGGCTGTATGTTCTCAGACAGCTGTCCTGTCCGGGAGCGCTGGGCTGGCTACAGTCTTCCTGGCGTTGTCTATGCCCACGTATGCGACAAGGCTCGAGGCCCTCTGAATGCCTGCTCAGGACCACGGTATTCAAGTGCAAGAGGAGAGATTTTTGTTAACAGATGCTAAGAAGCACGAACTGAAACTCAATGCAGAGCATGCCTTGAATGTTTTAAACATAAACTCCTCCCCACCCTGGTGCCTGACCTGTAAAGCATTGAACTTCTGCTTGTTAAAGGGAGGAAGGAGGAATAAACAGCCAAAACCGGTTTGGCTCAGCAGTAGAGCGTCGGTCTGTGGACTGAAAGGTCCCAGGTTCGATTCCGGTCAGGGGCATGTACATTGGTTGCGGGCACATCCCCAGTAGGGGGTGTGCAAGAGGCAGCTGGTCGGTGTTTCTCTCATCGACGTTTCTAGCTCTCTTATCTCTCTTCCTTCCTCTCTGTAAAAATTCAATAAAAATATATTTAAAAAAAATGTTTAAAAAAAGAAGGAATAAACAGCTCTTCAGTGCCCAAACTGGTTGAAACAGTGTCTTTTTTTCTTTTCTTCTGTAAATATTTTTATGGATTTCAGAGAGGAAACAAGAGAAACATCCACGATGAGAGAGAATCATGAACCGGCTGCCTCTTGCATGCCCCCTACTGGGGATCGAGCCTGCAACCTGGACATGTGCCCTGACTGGGAATCAAGCACGGGACCCTTCAGTCTGCAGGCCGACGCTCTATCCACTGAGCCACACCGGCTAGGGCTACAGTGTCACTTTTTGTGTGCAATAGGAAATGAGACTGACATTCTATAGCTACAGTTCAGATTGCGTCTCAGAAGATGTTTGAAGAGGCGCTAATTTTCTGTTGTTATTAATCCTCATCCGAGAATATTTTTCCATTGATCTTTTAGAGAGAAGTGGAAGAGAGAGAGAAAGAAAGAGAGAAACCCATTCACTGGGAGTCTCCTGCACATGCCTGGGCCAGGGAGGAGCCTGCAACCGAGGTACGTGCCCTTGACCGGAATTGAACCCAGGATCCTTTGGTTTGCAGGCTCATGCTCTATCCATTGAGCCACACCGGCTAGGGCAAGGCATTCACTCTCAATCAGGTGCCCCATACTCATGTGCCAAGGAAACAAAGGCCTCTCAAAGCAGGTGTATAGAAGTCTGCCACCAACTGTGTCCTCCCGGCCTGTGAGATGCTGCCACCTGCCGACCACGCCAGGACGGGGCCCGGTCTCCTGGCCGCCGGGGACAGTGGCGGCGGGCCTGGTCCCCGCCCAGACACTCACGTATTTGACGAGCGCGGTGAGGATGGTGTACATCTTGCACAGGTCCTTCAGCAAGGTGTCCACGCAGCTGCCCGAGGGCAGGGCAGTCTGCAGCAGCTCGTGGAAGAAGGTGAGCAGCGTGCCCAGCTGCATGATGACGGCCTTGTCCGCGGGGTGGCTCGGGGGGGCCGCCTGGGAAGACGCCTCTTCTGGAGAGAGATGAAATGGCGCGTTCAAACCAAGCGGGCCGTTCGTTTTTAAAAATATGTTTCATTGATTTTTTTTACAGACAGGAAGGGAGAGGGATAGAGAGTTAGAAACATCGACGCGAGAGAAACATCGAGCAGCCATTTGGGGATGTGCCCGCAACCAAGGTACGTGCCCTTGGCCGGAATCGAACCCGGGACCTTTCAGTCCGCAGGCCGACGCTCTATCCACTGAGCCAAACCAGTCAGGGCTGGCCGTCCTTGCTAGTTAAAGCGAAGGAGACTGAGAAATCCACACCGTTAACTGGGAGGTCTGCAGGGGAAATGAGCACGTGACTCGCCGGCACGCACAGGGAAGGGACCACCGCTGTCAGACGAGACCTCGCTCACACACACAGCTCACACGTGGTCCGGGCTGCACCCTGGCGGACGCTGCTTTCCGCCCGACTCCCGGCACCCGGCCCTGAATGGCTTGTCTCACCTGATACGGTTTCTTGGCTCACTTGTCCCTTAAGCCTGGTGATCAGCCAGTCCACTTCTTCCAGAACCTTCTCCGCCTGACTCAGAACCAGCAGCTGGGAAAGGAAGGGAAGCATCGTGGCCCACTGTCCGCGGCAGCCCAACAGAACAGCCGTGGCCGCAGGCTGCCGGACGTAAGTCACTGTAAGTCACTCCTCGGGGGACATGCAACGGGGAGGAGGAGGACAGGGCTGCGTCCCTGGCTCCGGGTCCGGACTTACACAGACGGTAGGGGCTGCTGTTCTCAAGTTCACCACCGCATAGTGGTTTGTTTTCTCCACCTCCACGTCCTGGGGGGCCAGAGAGAAGCGAGCTGTAACGGCACGGGCTGTGCCCCGCCCCCCGCCCCCAGCCCCGTGCTGGGCCCAAGGCCGCCCCTCTACCTCGTCTATGTCCCCGAGGTGGCCGTGGATATCCTGGGACAGGTCGCGCAGCAGGGCGACGGGGCTCTTGTGCGCGACGTGCAGGCTGAAGAGCAAGTTCATCAGGCCCTTGCAGAACGAGGCGTCCTCTAGGCAGGAGGAGAGGAAGCCGGACGCTGACTTATAACCCCGTCATGCTTCAGTGCGTGGGGTGCCCGGCCAGAACGCGCAGCTCACCATGTCCTGGCACAACCCCCCTCACCCCCCTGAGCTGCCCCTTGGACCAAGCAGCTCGCCCACAAACGTGCACTGATCTCCACGTGCCCGAAGGAGGGAGACAGTTCCCAAGACCGGTCACCCCGACCGCTGGGTAACCCGCACCCAGAAACCCTCTGTGTCCATCGCCCAGCAACGAAACTGCCACCCTGACCCCGGCAGCCAAACAGAACAGCCGTGGCCACAGGATACAGGACGTTAAGTTCTGTTTTGTCTTTTTTTTTATAATATATTTTTATTGATTTTTCACAGAGAGGAAGAGAGAGGGATAGAGAGTTAGAAACATCGATGAGAGAGAATCATCGATCAGCCGCCTCCTGCACAACCCCCACTGGGGATGTGCCCGCAACCAAGGCACATGTCCCTGACCAGAATCGAACCTGGGACCCTTGAATCCACAGGCTGACGCTCTATCCACTGAGCAACACCGGTTAGGGCTAGTTTTGTCTGGCTTTGACCTTGATCTACAGGGGATCATACAGCAAGTACTCTTGTGTCGACACTCAGTGCCCCAGAGCAGATGAAAGGGGTCCCACCGCTCTCCTCCCCCGACCCCGGGCGCTGTGCCTCCTTCTCCCGTGGGCTCTTCTGCCCGATGCGTCAGTGCTATTCGGAGATGAATAAATAAAAGCTGACAGGAAGGAAACGGGGCAGGAGACTCACCCCGGCTGTTCTCCTTGCAGATCTTGGAGGTCCAGGACAACATCTGCACAAACTAGAGACCCCTCGGTGTTAGAGAGACGGCCGCGAGACGCATCGACAAGAGCCCCTGACCTCCCCGCGTCTGACCATCCGCCAGCACACGTGGCCGGCCCTCCTGGACCATCTAACTGGGACAGCACGAGAATAAGCCCGAGTGATGAGGATCACTGAGACTTCTCTTGTAAGCTAGCACACAGCCTAATTCCCACAGTCTGTGCCTCGTTAAGGGCCCCATGTCCTGGGACCCCGGTCTGGGTCTTCTCACCCCAGCCTCCCCCGCCCCGTAACCACGTCCAGGGCTGCAGTTCCTCCCTTCCTCCCCGTGCCCCCGGCCCTGACATCTCCAAGGACATCGGCGAGTGGAGAGATGAGACAGCAGAGAGAGGGAGAGAGAAACATCAATGATGAGAGAGAATCATTGATTGGCTGCCTCCTGCACGCTCCACACTGGAGATGGAGCCCGCAACCCAGGCATGCGCCCTGACCGGAATCGAACCTGGGACCCTTCAGTCTGCAGGCCGAGCTCTATCCACTGAGCCACACCGGCCAGGGCTAGCTGTGTTCTTTGAAGATGCAGCGCCCTGCCCCTGTGTGGGATGAGGTGGGGCTGGACGAGGGGCCGTACCTGGGGGGAGGTGGGCTCCAGCAGCCTGGCCAGGCTGGCGAGGACGCTGACGAGCAGCAGGGCTTCCTTGCTGTTGAATTCCTCCTCCGGGCTGCTCAGCAGATTCAGCAAGGACCTCTGAGGGGGAGAGGACGCGGACACGTCAGCAGACACGATCGCATCAGAGAGAAGACGCTTCTCGCCAGAGGCCCCAAGGCCAGGCCAACAGAGATTCAGAGGACACATCAGAAAATCAACTCGATGGAATAGCTCGTTTCCGACCGTTTCCCACCATTGATGTGAGCATCCCTCCCCCTGTCCATCAGGAGGACTGCGCACCCCATTCTGGGCGGCGTACAGCTCCCCACTGCCAGGGGAGCACCCCTGGGGAGGGACCCTGTCTCCCTCCTTCCCTACTGTAGCTACCGGCCCCTGGACAGAACCTGGCACAGAGCAGAAACTAAAGTTATCCTGAGCCGAAGCCGGTGTGGCTCAGTGGACAGAGCGTCGGCCTGCGGACTGAAGGGTCCCGGGTTCGATTCCGGTCAAGGGCATGTACCTTGGTTGTGGGCACATCCCCAGTGTGGGGCGTGCAAGAGGCAGCTGCTCCATGATTCTCTCTCATCGATGTTTTTAACTCTCTATCCCTCTCTCTTTCCTCTCTGTACAAAATCAATTAAAAAAAAAAAAAGGACTACTTAAAAAAAAAAATAAAGTTATCCTGAGAGTATGACAACTAATCAGATGGTTAGACACTGTGCAGCCTTCATGAAATCAGGACAAACCCAATTACGCCAGGGACACAAAACAAAGACAAACTACAGGCTCCTGGCCGTGTGTGTGTGTATGTGTGTGTGTGGTGTGTGTGAACTCGTGTGTGTGTGTGTGTGTGTGTGTGTGTGTGTTAACTCACACAGTGACTCCAGGGGGCAGTGACTCCGGCAGGCGGGCTGGCTCAGCACACACACACACCAGCATCCTTTCTGTGCGCTGCGTCCTCTCTAAGAGTGACGTCCGCTTGTCTGGACGATGACCCAGACAACAGCCCTTTCCTGCCTGCTCACCGTCGCTGGCCCCCACGGCCAGCCCTGCCGGCAGACCCTGTGGAGGCCCAGGCAAGCCCAGCGCTCCCCCGAGGCCCACCTGGAACTGCCGGATCTGGAAGGCTGCCCTCTGGGTGACCGTGACTTCCCCCTCTTCCTCCTCGTTGTCCGGGACATCTAGGGAAGGGAGAGAACTCTGTCTTCCTTGAAACGAACCACGCTCTTTGAGCCTTTTAGTAGCTAAACGGTTAGAAAGCCACACGTCCCAAAGGCAGATTAAAATATATTCTTAATATTCTGCAATTTCTTCACACTACGTCCCATTTTCCAGCCCCTCTGTGTGGTTAAGCACAGTCCAGTCCATGCCAACTCTGCGCCCGCTACATGTCACTTCCTGGGAACGTCAGGACTGAGCTCAGATGACAGGTTAGCAAATAGAATCACGGGGTCAAGTTGAGAGAGAGAAGAGAGAGAACCCAGCCCGGCCAGTGGCTGAGCGTTGACCTAGGAACCTGGAGGTCACGGTTCGATTCCCGGTCAGGGCACACGCCCGGGTTGCGGGCTCCATCCCCAGTGTGGGACGTGCAGGAGGCAGCCGATCCATGATCCTCTCTCATCAGTGATGTTTCCATCTCTCTCCCTCCCTAAAACCAATAAAAATGGATTTGGAAAAAAGGAAGAGGACCCAGACCACGCCCTCGCGTCCCGCGGGGGGGGGGGGGGGGGGGGGGGGGGGGCCCCCGCACCGAGCGCGCGGAGGAACTGGGGCACGCGGGGCTGGAAGAAGAGCTGCACGGCGCCCAGGACGTGCTGCAGGCCCTCCAGGCACAGCAGCGAGATGCTCCGCCCCTTCTCCTTCCGGCCCGGCTCCTCCACCGACGTCGGGACGGACGTGTATCTCCAGAGCAGGACCCTGAAGGGGAACAGAGACTTCATTTACTTTAAATATATTTTACTGATTTTTCTACAGAGAGGAAGGGAGAGGGAGAGAGAGTTAGAAACGTCGATGAGAGAGAAACATCGATCAGCTGCCTCCTGCACACCCTCTGCTGGGGATGTGCCCGCAGCCAAGGTACATGCCCTTGACCGGGATCGAACCCGGGACCATTCAGTCCACAGGCCAAACTGAGCCAAACTGGTCTCGGCCACACTATCTTAAATACGGCAACTTCGTAAGACTTGAGCCCAGGTGGTGTGGCTCAGTGGTTGAGCACTGACCTATGCACCAGTAGCTCACAATTCAATTCCCGATCAGGGCACCTGCCCAGGCTGTGGGCTCGATACCCAATTAGGGGAGGAAGGGAGTGCAGGAGGCAGCCAATCAATGATTCTCTCTCATCATTGATATTCCTACCTTTCTCTCCCTCGCCTTTCCTCTCTGGAATCAATAAAGACTTGAAATCAGGGAGTGTGAGTCCGCTTTGTTCTTTTACCTCAGACTTGTTTTAGTTATTCTAAATATATATATATATATATATATTTTTTTATTTTTATTTTATTGTTTTTTACAGAGAGGAAGAGAGAGAGATAGAGAGTTAGAAACATCGTTGAGAAAGAATCATCAATCAGCTGCCTCCTGCACACCCCTCACTGGGGATGTGCCTGCAACCAAGGCACATGCCCTTGACCGGAATTGAACCTGGAGCCTTTCAGCCTGCAGGCCGACGCTCTACCCACTGAGCCACGCCGGTTGTGGCTGTTTCAGTCATTGCAGCCCCCGCTCCCGGAGCCTCCCCACCCCGTGGGCAGGTCCCGAGGGGAGCCGGTGCCTTACCGGGTGATGTCGCAGAGGCTCTGAAAGACCTTGTCCGGGTTCTGCCCGTCGGGGCCGCCCACCTGCCCCGTCTCCTTCAGCCGCTGCACCTTCCGCAGAGCCACGCCCACCGCGTAGCGCAGGAACTCGGGGCTGGACCTCAGCACGGACAGGCTCTCCTCGTGGCTCTGGGTGCTGTCCCTAGAGGGAGGGAGGAAAGAAGGTCCTTCCTGCTTTCTGGGGACTGCCCGGTGTCGCAGCAGCCAGCAAGCTTCAGAGGACGCACTCTGGGCCGTTCTCGCACTATCGGCTGCAGAGGGCATTGGAGATGCCACAGGCTGCGGGTCTAGTCCTACAAGACTGCCCACCACCCCCCTTCAGACACCCGCTGCCATTCCAGGTTACACTGAGTTCGTCTCAGAGGTTCTCAAGAGACCAATGGCCTACAGATCAAAGTTTCCAATGACCCCCTCCAGCTCAGAATGCTAACGCTGAGCCCAGGCTGCTGTCTGTTCTTCTTTTCTTTTCTTTTTAAAATATATTTTATTGATTTTTTACAGAGAGGAAGAGAGAGGGATAGAAAGTTAGAAACATCGATAAGAGAGAATCATCCATCAGCTGCCTCTTGCACACCCCCCTAATGGGGATGTGCCTGCAACCAAGGTACATGCCCTTGACCGGAATCGAACCTGGGACCTTTCGGTTCCCAGGCCAACGGTCTATCCACTGAGCCAAACCGGTTTCGGCTGCTGTCTGCACTTCTGACAGGCTGGCTATAAATCCGAGTTCCTCACAATCCCCTCCTGGGGTTCAATCAATTCTCATAGGACTCAGAAACCCACACACGCACAGTAAGAATCATGCCTCCCGCCCAAACCGGTGTGGCTCAGTGGATAGAGCGTCGGCCTGCGGACTGAAAGGTCCCAGGTTCGATTCCGGTCAAGGGCATGTACCTTGGCTGTGAGCACCTCCCCAGTAGGAGGTGTGCAGGAGGCAGCTGGTCGATGTATCTCTCTCATCGATGTTTCTAACTCTCTATCCCTTTCCTTCCTCTCTGTGAAAAATCAATAAAATATTTTTAAAAAAAGAAAAAAGAATTGTGACCCCCGCCCGGAGGGGAAGGCCGTCCCAGCGCCGCCGTCGCCCAATCCCTGTCAGGGCCTCACCTGAAGAGCGCGGTGAGCAGCTCGGACACGAACTTCATGGACAAGAGGTTGTCGCCGGGTTTGGCGGCCGCTTTGGCTTTGCCTTTGCCAGCTTTCTCGGCGAGGATGTCGGAGAGCTTCTTGTAACACGTAAACAAGCTCAGGATGTCCTCGAACTTGTTCTTGCTGCAGACAAGGGGGAGCGGGCCACCGCGGACAGCGTCAGGGGCTGTGGCATGTGGGGACCATGGCCCTTCCCCGATGCTCTATTCCAGCCAGTGTCACGTGGGAATGACCCCTTACCACCAGGGGAACCCCAGGAATGTGACCTGCTGGCTATGGTTTCCTCCCGTGTTTGGAGCAGGCAATACCCAGGAGGGTCCGACACTATCACCCATCAGAAGAAGTTTTTTGTTTTTTTAAAAATATATTTTATTGATTTTTTATAGAGAAGAAGGGAGAGGGATAGAGAGTTAGAAACATCGATGAGAGAGAAACATCCATCAGCTGCCTCCTGCACACCCCCCCCCCCCAACCGGGGATGTGCCCGCAACCAAGGTACATGCCCTTGCCCGGAATCGAACCTGGGACCTTTCAGCCCTCAGGCCGACACTCTATCCACTGAGCCAAACCGGTTAGGGCAGGGGTCCAGGAATTCTGAATTAAAGCCTGCTAGAGTAAGGTGACCAGATGTCCTGATTTTTAACAATTTGTCCCGCATCCCTGCGGCATTTTAAAATAAGTCCCGGTTTTTGGAACGTCTGGTCACCTTATGCTAGAGGCACGATGTTTGCCTGCCTGACCGTCATAAGCTTGGGTGTCACCTAGGAAACAGTGCCTGGGATCCGGCTAGATGCCTGTAGAAGAGATGCTGTCATGGCCCAACCAGTATTGCTCAGGGGCTGAGCGTCAACCCATAAACCAAGAGTCACTGGTTCGCCAATACCGGTGTGGCTCAGTGGACAGAGCGTCGGCCTGCGGACTCAAGGGTCCCGGGTTCGATTCCGGTCAAGGGCATGTACCTTGGTTGCGGGCACATCCCCAGTAGGGGGCGTGCAGGAGGCAGCTGATCGGTGTTTCTCTCTCATCGATGTTTCTGACTCTCTATCCCTCTCCCTTCCTCTCTGTGAAAAATCAATAAAATATAAAAATATAAAAAAAGAGTCACTGGTTCAATTTCCAGTCGGGGCACATGCCTAGGGCTCGGGCTCAATCCCCCGGGAGGGCATGCAGGAGATAGTCATTCAAGGATGGTTCTCTATCATCAAAGTTTCTATCTCTCCATCCCTTCCCCTTCCCCTCTCTCTCAAAATCGATGAAAACACATTTAAAAAAAGAGAGAGATACAATGTCGTGTCTCTGGTATGTTCAGTACCTAGCATACTGTTCAAGTTAAAAAGAAAAAGACAATCCTCCCGTCCTCCCCCATAAAACGGAGAATTAGGCAAACTGCAGTCAGAGTCACAGCAATACCTTACCTGAAATTGCTGATGGAGAAATTATATTCCATCAGAACCTCACAAACTCCCATCACGAGAGAAGCACAGATGTTATTTTTGACGCCGTTACCAGTGCTCTGGGAAAAATCTGCTGATTTATCCTGAAAGACACAAGGGAAGAACTAATAGGCGCCCAAAAACTTCCATTGTTCAATACACCGTTGTCCCATACACCGAAGGGCTGTGGGTTCGATTCCCAGTTAGGGAACATAACCGAGGTGCGTGTCCGATCCCTGGTCCGATTGCATATGGGGGGCAACTGGTCGATGTTTCTGTCTCACTTCCATGTTTCTCCCTCTCTCAAAACCGATTTCTAAAAATTGATTATCTATATATATAAAAGGCTAATATGCAAAGTGTCCCCTCCAGCGTTCAATCACTTGCCATGACAAGCGCTGACCACCAGGGGGCGGCGGGCAATGAAGGAAGGCCCCGATGGGCCCTGATCGCTGGCCAGGCCTAGGGACGCTACCCCGTGCATGCATTTCATGCACCGGGCCGCTAGTAAATAATAAATAACAGATATAGCAATTACCAGTTCAAAGTCCTCTAGTTCGCTCTTGATCATTCTGTTGGTAAGAGACTCTAACATGTCGTCTAACTCTTGGTAGAATCCGTCCTCCTCCTCCTCCTCCTCTCCTCCCTGCTGAGCGGGCATCACTTTACTCTTATACCAGGCCAGGCAGTGCTGAATACAGCAGAGCAGATGGTCCTACAGAAGAAACGAGAATGAAATATTCCTGAGTGTTCAGAGATAACCAACAATGAATTCTTGGCTGGAAGGCTCAAGTAAGCTGTTCACTAGCGGCGCAGGTTATGTGGATCCGAATGAACAACACTGCAAAAAGCCAACTAGCAGAGGCCTGGGTTACTGACCTTCCTTCCCCGAAGGAACTGGCTGCCTCAGAAGCTGGCCCCTCACCAGGCAACGGCGGACGCTCCCTCTGCTCCAGTACAAACACCAGGGAGCCAGCCAAGCTGGGCAGCTAGATCCTCTCCGGCTATTCTGAAGGCGGGGGACCATGTGCCCACATCCAGAACTGAAATACCATGGCTGACATGTACACAGAAGGAACTGTTGGACATGGAAATTGTGTCTCAAAAGAACTGGTGGCCCAGAAAGAAGCTCACTGAAGACTGATTCATATGCCTCTCGGCATAACCATTACTGCCTGTCTCATTTTCAGTTCTTATATTTCCAGTAGGACATGATCTCACTCATCTGGGAGAAACGATGAACAACATAGACGGACGGACAAGAACAGACCCAGAGACAAGGAGCCGTGGGTCAGCCTGTCGGACCTCAGAGGGAGGGTGGGGATAAGAAGGAGAGATCAGCCAAAGGACTTGTGTGCACACATATGAGCCTAACCAGTGGTCACGGACAATAGGGGGGTGGGGGCATGAGCGGGGGGAGTGGGAGTGGGGGGTTGGAATGGAGGGTTGAGGACAAATATGTGATACCTTCATCAATAAAGAAATTAATTTAAAATAAATAAATAAAAAGTTAAATAAATAAATAAAGATGGGGGTTTGTGCTGAAGGGATCCCTGGGAGACCAACACAGCATCTCCGATGCTGAGGACACTGCCTGGCAGAGAAGGTCCGTGCACGAAGGCAGAACGTGACCGTAATGTGACCATGAGCTCCAAATGGGGTGAGTTTCGATTTTCTCTTCGCTTCCCTGTCTCCCTGAGGCTAGAAAGCAGGAACGGACAACCCACCTGTCCCAGCTCCCCGGAAGGGCCCCCAGCGCGCCAATGCCAGCTCAGCCTGAATCGCACGCGCCCTCCAGACGAATGAAGCAGGTGTCCTGCGCTTCTCTGCTCCTGGCCTCCCTCCCGCCCCATCCTAACGCACATTCATTTAATAGTACAGCCCAAGAGCCACAGATGGAGACCAAGTGCTCCTATGGGAAGCGGTGGGTGCTGACACAGACAGCTTAATGGCAGACCCAGGCGCTGACGGGTCAGAAAAGAGAAGCAGGGAGCGTCCAGAGTTGAGAGTTCGCTGCAGACAGCTTCAGGGGGGAAGGTGCCTCTTTCAAACCATCAGCAGGGTTAGTATCTTAACAGTGCAAACAAGTTACAGGAAGGACAGCAGTCTCACCAGTGGCTCCTGGAGCGAGATCTGGTCTCCTCGGGTCAGAATACAAGCTTCTAACTTCAGAGGAGGCAGCACGTCCGACTGGGGCTCGTAAAACTGCTTCAGCTACAAGGAACAGAGACACCGCGCTCAGCGCTGCTTTTCACTTTACTTTTTTTATTTGTATTTTTAAAAATATATTTTATTGATTTTTTTACAGAGAGGAAGGGAGAGGGATAAAGAGTTAGAAACACTGATGAGAGAGAAACATCAACCAGCTACCTCCTGCACACCCCCCACTGGGGATGTGCCCACAACCAAGGTACATGCCCTTGACCGGAATCGAACCTGGGACCTTTCAGTCCACAGGCCGATGCTCTATCCACTGAGCCACACCTGTATTGGCTGCTTTTCACTTTAAATGGGTCAAGTGTGCAGCACCTTCTCAGACCCACATCCAAATGTCCAAAGGAGAATGGAGCAACATTCCTAGTCTGGACACAGGCCTGGGTTGCAGGCTCGATCCCCAGCGTGGGGCGTGCAGGAGGCAGCTGATGGATGATTTTCTATCATCATCCTTGTTTCTATCTCTTCCCCCCTCTCCCTTCCTCCCTGAAATCAATATAAATACATTTTAAAAAAGAGTAAGTAAATAAGCCATCAAGATAGCAACACACCCCCCAGTCCATGAGCCAGTGACTATTAGGGAATTACTTCACATTGTGAAAAGTCTGGAAAATGTCAATCGCCACTCAATGCCCCGTTATCTGTTTTCTGTAGCTATAGATGCTTTTTACCTGTGACAGCAGAGTCTGCATGATCGAATTAGCCAGCTGAGAGTTTCTTCGAAGGACGTCATAGAACCCCTGAGAGGAATCAAACAGAGAACAAATAAACTCTCTAACAGAGGTACCAGTGATTCAGACAACCATAACTTTAAAGTAACACTATCTTTTTTAAAAAAAATATATTTTTATTGATTTCAGAGGAAAGGGAGAGGGGGAGAGAGAGACAGAAACATCAACGATGAGAGAGAATCATTGATTGGCTGCCTCCTGCACGCCCCTTTCTGGGGATCGAGCCTGCAACCCAGACAAGTGCCTGACCGGAATCGAACCCGGGACCCCTCGGTCTGCAAGCCGAAGCTCTATCCACTGAGCCAAACCGGCCAGGGCAACATTATCTTTCTTTATCCTATTCTCAGTTCTTTGAAAAAGATGAATATACTATTTGCTAGAGAAACAATTCAGAAAGTTGAACTACTGCCTCAACTGTACCCCCCAAAAATTCAACAGTAAGAACATGATTCGTTAAAAACGTAAGAAAGATGATGAGCTTCGGGATGGGACATTCCTCCCGCTCTGCGGAGTTACCTCATAGAGCATGAGCCGAACGTCGGCCTGCTGGCCCAGGCATCTTCTCAAACTGTCCATGATCTCCAGGCAAAAGGCCTCGTTGGCCACTGCATTGTACCGACTGTGGACATCCACGTGGACCTGCTCAGGAAGGAACAGGTTAGCTCCTCCCCTGGAATCCAGTGGCTCACAATCCACCTGATTTACTTAAAGGCCTTCAAGACTTTTTTTTTTGAAAGATTTTTATTTTTTATTTTATTTTTTAAAAATATATTTTATTGATTTTTTACAGAGAGGAAGAGGGAGGGATAGAGAGTTAGAAACATCGATGAGAGAGAATCATCGATCAGCTGCCTCTTGCACACCCCTACGGGGGATGTGCCCGCAACCAAGGTACATGCCCTTGACCGGAATCGAACCTGGGACCTTTCAGTCTGCAGGCCGATGCTCTATCCACTGAGCCAAACCGATTTCGGCCCTACAAGACTTGTTTAAGTGTCTTCAGTAGCTACAAGAATCTAGCTCTTTTTGCTCCCACCAGATCCTGGGAGGGGCAGAGGTAGTTTTTAGTTTAGAAATGCATATGACAACAGTGCCCCTTAGCGGTTGTGCAGGATAAATTCAGCAATTACCATTTTGTTTGCCCACGCCGGCGGGGCCCCTCACCTGACTGACGCCGATGGCCTGGCTGCACTGAGAGGACGACAGGCTGCCCAAGACCTTGAAGTTCTTCAGGAGCAGCAAAAACCCAGCCACCGCCGACTTCCGGGCATCAAGCTGTCTAGCTCAGGGACAGACAGAGAAGCAAGGAACAGACAGCATTAACTTCACAGCAATAGGCTTCTGGGTAAAAAAAAAATCCAGTTACTTCGGCCGGCGTGGCTCAAGTGGTTGAGCATCGACCTATGAACCAGGATGTCTCGGTTCGATTCCCGGTCAGGACACATTGCCCGGGTTGCGGGCTCCATCCCCAGTGTGGGGCGTGCAGGAGGCAGCTGATCCATGAACAATTCTGATGTTCACTAAAATAAGATTAAAATTTTTATTACATTTTTTTATTGATATGAGAGGAAGGGAGAGGGAAACAGATACAGACATCAATGACGAGAGAGAGTCATTGATTGGCTGCCTCCTGCACATCCCACACTGGGGATGGAGCCCGCAACCTGGGCATGTGCCCTGACCGGGAATCGAACCGTGACCTCCTGGTTCATAGATTGATGCTCAACCACTGAGCCATGCCAGCCTGCTAATATTTACTTTTTTTTTTTTTTTAAATATATTTAATTGATTTTTTACAGAGAGGAAGAGAGAGAGATAGAGAGCTAGAAACATCAATGAGAGAGAAACATCGACCAGTTGCGTCTTGCACACCCCTACCGGGGATGTGCCCACAACTAATGTACATGCCCTTGACCGGAATCGAACCCGGGACCTTTCAGTCCGCAGACCGAAGCTCTACCACTGAGCCAAACCGGTTTCGGCGATATTTACATTTTTTTTTTTTTTAATATATATATTTTATTGATTTTGTACAGAGAGGAAGGGAGATAGTTAGAAACATTGATGAGAGAGAGTCATCGATCAGCCGCCTCTTGCACACCCCCCTCTGGGGATATGCCCGCAACCAAGGTACATGCCCTTGACCGGAATCGAACTTGGGACCCTTCAGTCCCCAAGCCGACGCTCTATCCACTGAGCCAAACCGGTCTCGGCGATATTTACTTCTTAATGAAGGTGTTTTCCCCTTCAGAACTGTTGCCAGCCGGCATGGGACCCTCATCTGCAGGGCTGTTCTAGAGCCCAGCAGAGTACCCGCATCACAAGCTCAAATCTGGGCTCCAACACCAACCCCTATTGGACCTGGAAGGTCTTGGGACTTCTCTAAGCCTCGGTTTCCTGGTCTGTGAAATGGGAGCTGCAGTAACCCGTACTTCACAGGACTGCTCTGGAGACTCGGGGAGGTAAGGCACTGCGCACAATGCCGTTTGGTGAACGTGTTCGGCTGGGTGAGGCGTTCGCACGCCCGTGCCCAGGTGCACAAGGAGGCGGCAGAGCGGGCCGCAAGTACCGTTATGTGGGACGCTACGTACCTGGCAAACATAGCTTTCCGAAGGACCAGTATCAGGGAGTCTCTCATGGACATGCTCACTTTGAGAAGAGGCTGCAAGAGGAAGCAGGGGAGGGTAAAACCAGAACCAGCTGGCTTACTGGCCTTAGCTCCTCGCTACCCAAGGCTGCTACTGTTTGGCTTTTCTAAGACACTTTTTTTTTTTTTTAATGTTTGTACTGATTTCAGAGAAGAAGGGAGAGGGAGAGATAGAAACACCAATGATGAGAGAGAATCATGGATCAGCTGCCTCCTGCTCGCCCCCTACCCGGGGATCGAGCCCACAACCCGGGCATGTGCCCTTACTAGGAATCGAACTGTGACCTCCTGGTTCATAGGTTGATGCTCAACCACTGAGCCACACCAGCTGGGCTCTAAGGCACTTTTACACATTTTTCAATGTATGTTCCCCTTAGTAATAAGGACAACGCTGAAGTTGAAATACTACACTGGAACTACCCTTTAACTCTATTGCCCTCAATTAGCAATTTTGTTAGAGCTTTCCATTTCTTCACTAACTTGAAAGTGAGTCAAAGGCCAGAGAGTAGTGCTTGCAGACAGGTAAAGTTGGAGAACAGTCTAGAGCTTGGGGTTTTTGCCCCCCCCCTTTTTAAAAAATATTTTTATTGATTTCAGAGAGGGAAACAGAAACATCATGATGACCGAAAATCATTGATTGGCTGCCTCCTGCACACCCCTACTGGGCATCGAGCCCACAACCCGGACATGTGGCCTTGACCCGAATCGAACCTGGGACCTTTCAGTCCACAGGCCGATGCTCTATTCATGGAGCTAAACCAGCTAGGCTGGGGCTCCTGCCCTTTTAGTATTAAGTTTAATGTTTTAGAATCAGGAGAAATCGCATTTCTTAGACACATATCTATAATATACTAATAATAGGGTACTATGCTAATCAGACTGGGAGACCTTCCGCACAAAGTCATGGGTGGTGGGACAGAGGCAGAGGTGGTTAGGGGCGATCAGGCCAGGAGTGGGGAGGCCAGTTGGGTGCAATCAGGCTGGCAGAAGGGGCAGTTCGGGGTGAGCAGGCTGATAGGTAGGGTGGTTAGGGGCAAACAAGCAGGTAGGCAGGTGAGTGGTTAGGAGCCAGTGGTTCCAGATTGCGAGAGGGGGTCCCAAATTGGAGAGGGTGCAGGCCGGGCTGAGAGACACCACCCCCCCCCCCCCGTGCATGAATTTTGTGCACTGGATCACTAGTATGTTTATAAAGAAACACACTGAACTCCTACTTCTGATCCTGGGGAGACTCACCTGCACCGCCTTCAGCAGCCCCTGCACCGTTTGAAGGGGCAGAAAGGACAAATAGTCGAAACTCTCTGTGACTTTAGAAGAACAGCTCTGAAGAACCAAGGGCGAGTACGTGATGATATTGGAGAGCAGCTCTGGAAAACAGAATCCGTCATGAGTCGACTCAAATCACTAAGGCTGTTTCAAATAAAAGGAAAGCTAGAACGGGGAAAGGAATGGCAATGCGTTTGTTTCCTTTCTCAAGTCAAATATACTGAGTGGGAGAGAAACATCGATGTGAGAGAAATGCATCGACAGGATGCCTCCCACAGACACCCTAACCAGGGCGTCGGCTGGGGAGGAGTGCGCAATGGAGGTACGTGCCCTTGACCGGACTGGGGATTCTTGGGTCCCCAGGCCGACACCGGCTAGAGTTGTTAATTTCTTTTTATCATTTTTTTTCTTCCATGATCAAAACATTATGACACTGATGCCAAAACTGGTTTGGCTCAGTAGATATCGAGCGTCAGCCTGCGGACTGAAAGGTCCCGGGTTCGATTCCAGTCAAGGGCATGTACCTTGGTTGTGGGCACATCCCCAGTAGGGGGTGTGCAGGAGGCAGCCGATCGATGTTCCTCTCTCATCGATGTTTCTAGCTCTCTGTCCCTCTCCCTTCCTCTGTGTTAAAAAATTCAATAAAATATATATTAAAAACAAACAAAAAAAAAAACCATTATGACACTGAAATGACAACATCCCAAGTTCCATACCTAAGAAATGGCTGATGGGGGAGGATGCTCTGGTAACAACTCTGTTGAAAACCTGCTCCAGGATTTCCTGTCTGATCATCTCATGGATCTGAAAGAACAGAAGAACCAATAAAATATTCCTTGGTGACTTTCAGCTTACAACAGCATCGATGCATGTTAGGCAGAATGAAGGACAGTGTGGACATGGAGAAAACTTGAGTGTTTATTTCAAAGACAGATATGAGAATCACTTGAAAGACAGGATCCCTCAATCCCACCCTCAAACAACCCTGTTTAGCAATCTACAGAAAGATCGCCACAATGAGAATGAACCTGCAGTGAAAATGTTGCTACATGGAAAGTTGAACTTCAGACAGGAATGACAGCACTTGGGTATCCATCACATGCCGCCATCCACACTGCTGACATTATGCACATTTTAAAAAATATATTTTTATTGATCTCAGAGAGGAAGGGAGAGGGAGAGAGAGAGTGAAACATCAATGATGAGAGAGAATCATTGATCGGCTGCTGCCTGCACGCCCGCTACTGGAGATGGAGGCCATATGGGGCAGGTGCCCTTGACTGGGAATCGAACCCGGGACCCTTCAGCCCGCAGGCTGATGCTCTATCCACTGAGCCAAGCTGGCTAGGGCCATATATTCATACTTCTAAAAAATTATCAGAGGTGGGGACGGGCTGGAGGGGGTGAATGGGGGAGAAAATCGGCCATGTGTAGTATTTTCAACAACAAAGATTTATTTAAAAAAAGAAATGATCAGAATGAATAAAAAATTAGAATGAAAAACTCATACCAATAAACGACGAGAAAGGAAGTATTCCATCAAACTTGAGCTGTAATGTTTCCATTACTACCCCAATCTAGTCCCCAAACTCAAACTTCCTGTCCTCCGAACTCCAGGCAAACGTCATGCCCCTCTTATGACACCATTTAATGAAACGAGGAAGTGGCTGCCACGCTGGAGTCTTACCTTAAAAGTTTCCAGCAGGATGTCACCGCCCAGCTTACACGCATGCTGGTTTGGTGTTCTGGAAAGACCGGGGCTGGTTTCAATAGCTGTTCCATCAACCGTCTTCTTTGGCCCGTACGAATCCATTAAAATGAAACCAAACTGCACCAGGCCCTGGGTGACATGATCCCAGCTGTGGACGCTGCAAGGAAACAAGGCTCAGCTAAAAGGAAGAGCGGAGAGAGACACCTTCCCTTTGCCTTCGTTGCCATGGTAGTCCCCAAACTCGATCCATAATGATAACCAACAGTCTTCATCTGAACCGTTTCTTCTCAGGCATCCTTATGGGGACACAGCATCCTCCTCCACCTGCCTCTCCAAGACCCGCTATGTCCCTGCTTTATGCCGAGGGGTGAGCCAGGACCAGACGGCCCTGAGCCGACGAGTGTGAGCAGAGGATCCTGGCCACACGCGGGAGGATACGGGGCCACACGCCCAGGAGATCAGCCCTCAGCACATCTCCCGCTATCAGATCAGAGCTAGACTGTGCCTTTAGGTGCAGATCTCCCAACTAACAGGGAACACCAGAACCAGTCAGGGGACAAGCAATGATCACCAAATACAGGGGGGGGAAAAGCCTCGAAAGAGAAGCACCAAGCTCACTGAATAGAGGGAGGGAAAAGAACTAATGTCGGAACACATGGGAGATTTTAAGAGTCGAAAGAGCCGAAACCGGTTTGGCTCAGTGGTAGAGCGTCGGTCTGTGGACTGAAAGGTCCCAGGTTCGATTCCGGTCAAGAGCATGTACATTGGTTGCCGGCACATCCCCAGTGGGGGGTGTGCAAGAGGCAGCTGGTCGATGTTTCTCTCTCATCGATGTTTCCAGCTCTCTATCCCTCTCTCTTCCTCTCTGTAAAAAAAAAAAAAAAAAAAGTCTAAAGAATATCCTTAGAGAAATCTATACATATATAAAAACCTAAGCAACTGAACAACGGGTCACTATGACACACACTGACCACCAGGGGGCAGATGCTCAATGCAGGCGCTCCCCCCTGGTTGTCAGTGGGCTCCCACAGCCAGCCAACCTCCACAGTCCCTCCTCTAGGACAACTAACCTTCGGCCGGATGGCCTCTGAATTGGGACTGGGCAAGATGGCCCCATCGGCCCTGATTGCTAATTTGTGCACCAGGCCTCTAGTAAGAAGATAAAAACATGACCTTACCCAGTTTGGCTCAGAGTGTAGAGAGTTGGCCTGCGGACTGAAAGGTCCCAGGTTCGATTCCGGTCAAAGGCATGGACCTTGGTTGCGGGCACATCCCCAGTAGGAGGTGTGCAGGAGGCAACTGATGGGTATTTCTCTCTCATCGATGTTTCTAGCTTTCTATCCCACTCCCTTCCTCTCTGTAAAAATCAATAAAATATGTTAAAAAAAAAAGAAAAAAAAAGTTAAAAAGGAACTTACGCAACCAGCAGTTTTCTCTGACGGGCCATAGGTGTGGGCACCACACATTTTCTCACACCAAACAACTGAGGAACCTACTAAATTGCAGCTCAGGAGCTCACCTGTTCTTCACCACTTCCAAGATCATGGTTGCAACACAGGACGGATGAGGGACTAGATTCTGAAGAAATTTGGAGCCTTGGAGAAGCTGGAGATCCTTAAAGCTTTTAAAAACGGAAGCCTTTAAAAGGTCAAACACCTGATATAATGAAAGAAATAGGAAAATGAAGCAAAAAAATGATGTTCCCTGCCCGAGAATCATAACCTTGTCATAGTTCCCACTTGCTGCTCTACTCATATCCCCATGACAACTGTTTCGCTAGATGAGTATGACATAAAAATTATGACTTTCAGTGGGAACTTAAGAGACAGGTCCTCCCACGAGTAGAGAACACGTGAGAACAAAAGGGCAAAGAATTTTATCCTTTCATCCTTGAAAATAACCTATTCACCGTTATTTCAACCTGATCAGGGACAATTTCTTGGAAAGCTAATCCTATATTCCTATAATAAAGAGGTATTATGCAAATTGAACATCACTCCAACACGCAATCTAAGTCACTCCCATGTGGTCAAGGATGGCCAGCGGGGGTGGGGGGTGGGGGGGTGGGGAGTTGAGAAGGACCAGGTCTGCAAGGGAGGGCAATTGTGGGCAATCAGGCTAGTAGGGGAGGGCCATTTGGGGGCGACCAGGCCTGCAGGGGAGGGCAGTTAGGGGTGACCAGGCCAGCAGAGGAGGGCAGTTGGGGATGACCAGAATTGCAGGGAAGGGCAGTTGGGGGAGAGGGGGTAGGCCTGCAGGGAAGGGCAGTTAGGGGCAACCAGGCTGGCAAGGGAGGGCAGTTGGGGACAATCAGGCCTGCAGGGGAGAACAGTTAGGGGCAACCAGGCCTGCAGGGGAGGACAGTTAGGGGCAACCAGGCCAGCAGGGGAGGACAGTTAGGGGCGACTAGGCTGGCAGGGGAGGGCAGTTAGGGGCATTCGGACCAGCAGGGGAGCAGTTAGGTATTAAACAGGCTAGCAGGGGAGCAGTCGGGGGATGATCAGGCTGGCAGGCAGAAGCGGTTAGGGGCAATCAGGCAGGAAGGCAGGTGAGCAGTTAGGAACCAGTACTCCTGGATTGCGAGAGGGATGTCCAACTGCCCGTTTACACACACATCAACTGGTGCCTCCTGCACAAAGCCCTGGGATCAAGGCTGAAACTGAGGTACACGGCCTTGACTGGAATCGAACCCAGGACCCTTCAGTCCCAAGGGTCGACACTCTATCCACTAAGCCATACTGGCTAGGGCCCTACATGTCTTATAGAGAAATTTGCTGCTGGCAGGATTGAGGTGGAATTGTTTAGGAAAGGATAATAAAAAACAACAACACAGGCTCTTGAACTCCTTATCAACAATAGAAGGAACCAAAAAGTCATTAATAAATAAATACCTGCTCCTCAAACCTTTGTATTCTTGCTACCGAGAGCAGCAGGGTAATGCTGAAGGGACATATATTACTGAAATCTCCTTGCTGTCCTGCCTAGAACAGATTAAACAAAAAAAGGAGTCGTTACTTACATCTTAAGAGTGTCACGCAGCCTACTTAAAAAAAGGTCCTTAAATATATCAGAAACCCGTATGTCAGAGCTAAACCTATAAAACTTTTGGAAGAAAACCGCAGAAAATCTTTAGGAACCTCGATTAGGCAAAAATTTTCTTCTACACAATACCAGATATAAGAAAAAATAGTGTTATTGGACATGACCAAAATTCAGAACTTTTGGGTGCTTCAAAAGACACCACTAAGAAAATTAAAAGACAAGCCACAGACTAGGAAAAATATGAGCTACCCATATATACTAAAAAGGGCTTGTACCCAAATATACAAAGAATTCTTCAAACTCAGTGAGACGACAGACAATGAAAAAAAAGAGATGGCTGGTACCAGGAGGAGGCAAGGATTGTACAAAGTGAGCCTTGCATAGCTTATGCCATAAAAATGCCCAAAGACTAAAGGGGTCAGAAGAACACAAGCAAACTAGAAAGATCTAGTTGGCCAAATATGGCTCACTATATATATATATATATATATATATATATATATATATATATATATATATTTATTTATTTATTTATTTTATTTTATTTTTTTTAAATTGATTTTTTACAGAGAGGAATAGAGTTAGAAACATCGGTGAGAGAGAATCATCGATCAGTTGCCTCTTGTACACCCTCCACTGGGAATGTGCCTCCAACTAAGGTACATGCCCTTGACCGGAATCGAACCTGGGACCTTTCAGTCCGCAGGCCGACGCTCTACCCACTGAGCCAAACCGGTTTCGGCTATGGCTCACTTTATACCAGTGGTTCTCAATCTTCCCAATGCCATGACCCTTTAATACAGCTCCTCATGTCGTGGTGACCTCCAATCGTACAATTATTTTCGTTGCTATAATACTTCGTCACTGTCATTTTGCTACTGTTAATGAATCGTAATGAGCTCAGACACCCCTGCTTCACAGAGATCCCGGGTCACCTCAAGAGTGTGCTCCTACCTTTAAGTGTTTCAGGAGTGCTCTGCCTAGTTCGCAGTCCAACGTCATGGCCAGCACCACGTGGAGAACAACGGTGCCTTCCACGTGACGCAGTTCACCTGACGGCACGGTGATGAGATCCAAGAGCCTGCAAGATCCAGCAGAGAAGTGAGAGGAGACAGCAGTGGAGAGGAACAAAAGCCCTTTTCAGACACGCCGTGCAGATGAACAAGTGGACCAACGAGGGCTGAACATCGGTCGCTGGAGGAAGGCAGCAAGGACCGATTCCACCGCCTCGTTCTCTGCTCCCCTTTTGCAACAAAACTCCCTGCAAAGTGTCTGCAGTCATTATCTCCAGTTCTTTACCTCCTCCCAGTTAAACACAATTCATTTAGGCTGTCCCCTCCCGATTCCCCGCTACCCAAGGCCACTGGCTAGTATTGCAAGGGTTCCAAATGATAACTCTGTTTCCAAAACCAATCATCAAGTCCCATAATAGCGCCAAAGCAAATTCCTCACAGCCGATCACTTTCTTGACATGCTTTCTTCTCTGAGGTTCTGGGGCATTGTATCGTTACAGACTGCTGATATATATATATATATATATATATATATATATATATATATATATATATATATATATATATATGTATTTTAATATTTTTATTGATTTAGGAGAAGAAGAGATAGAAACATCAATGATGAGAGAGTGTCATTGATTGGCTGCCTTCCTGCACGCCCCATCACTGGGGATCGAGCCCGCAACCAGGGCATGTGCCCTGTCCGGGAATCGAACTGTGGCCTCCTGTTGATGCTCAACCACTGAGCCACACCGGCTGCACTCAGCTAGGAGAGGGTGAGGGAAGCTCTGGGCTCGGAGGTGAAGGCGGAGACAGGGAAGGTAGGTAACAGTGAAGTAGCTAAAATGCACAGCGAGACGATACATGTGTAAAAGTGGTTTTGCTTCTGAACCGTGTTACTCACTCGTCGCCGCTCTGCTCCTCTTTGTGCTGTTTATCTAGCTCGTTGAAGAAAGTGATGATGCCTTCCAGAGCCCTCTGTCTGCTTCCCTGAAAAAAAAAAAAAAACAGAACAGGCAAGATCAGCAAGCTGAACTCTTCAGCTTACAGGCTTCGCGAGGGTAAATTTAAATCAACAAATTACAACCTAGAGTCACAGTAAGAATTTGGGAATACGGAATACTTTCGTGTTAAAATCGGGTTTAAAATACATCTTTTCTTTTCTTTTTTTTTTTTTTTTTAAATGTTTGCATTGAAACAGCCTAAGTGCCCACCAGCAGGTGAGTGGATAAAAAAACTGTGGTGCATCTACACAATGGAATACTACAAAGCTATAAAAAAGGACCTTTTACCACTTGCAACACACGGATGGACCTGGAGAGCATTATGCTAAGCCGATCCATGGTTCTCTCTCATCATGGATATTTCTCTCTCTCTCTCTCTCTCCCTCGCCTTTCCTCTCTGAAATCACTATTTAAAAAAGTAAAGAAGCAAAGCTGCCCTCCTACCTTTGAGGAGAGAATCAGCAGCTGATAGACCAGAGGCGGGATTTCCTGCAGGTTCAGCTTGGAGAACATCTTGAACACTTTTTCCATCACAAGTTCTCTCTCTTCTGGAGTCAGAGGCATATCCCTGTGGAGCAGAGATTCTAAGGGCCAGAGTCTAATCACGCCACAGCCTAATATGGGAAATACTAGACTATTATAATGCACCCTTTTAATATATTTTATTGATTTTTTACAGAGAGGAAGGAAGAGGGATAGAGAACTAGAAACATCGATGAGAGAGAAACAACGATCAGCTGCCTCCTGCACACCCCATACTGGGGATGTGCCCGCAACCAAGGCACATGCCGCCCTTGACCGGAATCGAACCTGGGACCTTTCAGTCCACAGACCGGCTCTATCCACTGAGCCACACCGGTTCTGGCTAGAATGCCCCTTTTTCCATTTTCTCCAATAGAGAACCTTACAGGAAACCAAGAACCTTACCTAAGCGAAGTCGCCTTGGGGAAAAAAAATCATAAACTTATACGTTAAGAAAGCAAATAAAGCAAAACAGAGAGAGTGGGGGGAAATCCCGGAACAGGAAACACAGGTACCAACACGCTCGCTGGGGAGAGAGCGGCTGTGAGCTGCTACATTCTAGCTGGTAGCAGGGAAGCTTATACGCAGGACAGAGACGGCAGGATGGTGCTTACTTGAACATGGAGGTGAGCTGAATCACGTACCGCCGATCCCATCTGGTTAAAGAACATGGCGAGAAAGATGTCAGTTCATCGCATTTTTAAAAAAACGAATTTAGTTCTATTCTTTTAAAAATATATATATATTTTATTGATTTTATTTGTTTTACAGAAAGGAAGGGAAAGGGATAGAGAGCTAGAAATATCGATGAGAAACATCAATCAGCTGCCTATACAGTGAAGGCTTTTCATCTTCAATATATGTCTTTATGTATTTTACTCCTAATGGGTATACATTTCATATCCCTATTATTTTATGATTAAGGTGATCACAAATTTCTTCGTTGAACATATCCATGTATGAGAATTTTCTTCTCTGTTGGACTCTTTTCTTAGGGTAATTCCTGTATTTCTGGGTTGGAAGATATAAACATCACTTACATATTCCAATCCCTCAATAGATATAGCACTAGGGGAAATGGTGAACAACATAGACTGATGCACAAGAACAGACCCAGAGGTAAGTAAGGAGCCTTGGGTCAGCCTGTCGGACCTCAGAGGGAGGATGAGGGTAAAAGGGAGAGATCAGCCAAAGGACTTGTGTGCACACATATGAGCCTAACCAGTGGTCACGGACAATAGGTGGGTGAGGGCATGAAGTGGGGGTGGGGTGGGGGATTGGAATGGGGGGTTGAGGACAAATATTTGATACCTTAATCAATAAAGAAATTAATAAAAAAAAAAAGATATAGAAGAGTGACTTCCCAGCCTTAGGGATGTTAGGACTCCAAAGACTACTGGAGGACTAAATTGCTGTGTTAAGATGGACAGTCAAATAAATAGAAATTATTTGTATAATCTTAGAACACAAAAAAAAAATGTAATAAATACTCTCTCAAAAATGCATCACAGACTAAGTGATTTTATACAAGCGGCACATTATAAATGAACTAAAACATTCAGTGACAAGAATTCCTAGAACCAATGGGAATCCTTCCTTCCTTTCTTGAAATATATTTTTACTGATTTCAGAGAGGAAGGGAAAGGAAGAGAGATAAAACATCAATGATGAGAATCATCGATTGGCTGCCTACCACATGCCCATCACTGGGGATGGAGCCCGCAACCCGGGCGTATGCCCTTAACCGGAATAGAACCTGGGACCTTTCAGTCCACAGGCCAGTGCTCTATCCACTGAGCCACACCGGCTAGGGCAGGAATTCCTTCTTTTGACCCTTACATTCCTAAGAAAGTTCTACATGTTAATGAGAAAGACTCACCGGCCAGAACAGAGGGTGCTGATCAACTGCTTCTTGCATTCCTCCCCGCTCAGTTCATCTAGAAATGCAAATACACCGAGAAGTAAGTTTGATTACACGAAGAGAGAAAAGCCCAGCAAAGGGGAAGAAAATTACCTTTTCCGCACACCAGCTTTCCCTTTTTGGTCACCAGGGCCGTGAGAATGATGGGGAATAGCTCCAAAGATTTTCCATTGGTCAGGCTGCCCCCGGTGATTGCAGCAATAAACTCATTGGCTAATTCTACCAATGATGGTCCTGGGAAACAGTGGACCTAAGTGTTCATGGGATAAAAAAAGTAAAAATTAAATTCAATGAAAATTAAACAGAAATCCAAATGTTTGCTATCTCTTTCCAAGAAAGAGAGGCTTTTGCTGAATTGATGGAATTGGCAATGAAACCAGGCTGGCCCTACAGGGACTCAGGGCATCCTTTGGCTCTGGTACAAACTTATCCGTATAAAGGATTGCACTAGCCGGTGTGGCTCAGTGGGTAGAGCGTCGGCCTGCAGACTGAAGGGTCCCCGGTTTGATTCTGGTCAAGATCACATACCTGGGCTGTGGGCTAGATGCCCAGGAGAGAGCATGCAGGAGGCAGCCAATGATTCTCTCTCATCATTGATGTTTCTATCTCTCCCTCTCCCTTCCTCTCTAAAATCAATAAAATATATGTATGTGTTTAAGCTCTCGCCAGTTTGGCTCAGTGGATAGAGCATTGCCCTGCAAACTGAAAGATCCCAGGTTCAAGTCCAGTCAAGGGCACATGCCCGAGTTGTGGGCTTGATCCCCAGCGGGGGACTTGCAGGAGGCAGCCGATCCACCGTGATCCTCTCTCATCATGGATGTTTCTATCTCCTTTCTCCCTCTTTCTTCCCCTTTGAAATCAATAAAAATATATTTTTTAAAAAAAGACTGCAAACGTCAGAATCCTCCACCAGTTCCCTATGTTTTCAAATACGCCAGCTCTTCAAAAAGTGATACACGTCCATGACACCAGAAATGAAGCGAAAATGGCTAGATGGTGTGTGGCCCATCCATCCCCTATTTTGTCTTTTTAAAAATATATATATTTTAGCTGGGACCGGTTTGGCTCAGTGGATAGAGCGTCGGCCTGTGAACTGAAAGGTCCCGGGTTCGATTCCGGTCAGGGGCATGTACCTTGGTTGCGGGCACATCCCCTGTGGGGGGTGTGCAAGAGGCAGCTGGTCGGTGTTTCTCTTTCATTGACGTTTCTAACTCTCTGTCCCTCTCAATTCCTTTCTGTGTAAAATCAATAAAATATATTTTTAAAAAATTAAAAAAAAAATATATATGTTTTATTGATTTTTTACAGAGAGGGAGAGAGAGGGATAGAGAGTTAGAAACATCGATGAGAGAGAATCATCGATCAGCTGCCTCTTGCACTCCCCCTCCCCCCACCAGGGATGTGCCCACAACCAAGGTACTTGCTCTTGCCTGGAATCGAACCTGGGACCCTTCAGTCCGCAGGCCGACGATCTATCCACTGAGCCAAACCGGTCCCGGCCCCTATTTTGTCTTTGAGCGGCCCCCGTTCACAAACAGGACCTGTGCCAGGTGTGGCACATCCACTCTCCCTCCCTCAGCCAATGACAGCAGATGCCCCCCCCCCCCCAATCCACCCAGAACCAGAAGGGCGTCTGCTTCCCAGCTCACCTCCAGCATCAGCAACCCGATGATCT
Source organism: Pipistrellus nathusii (assembly GCA_963693515.1). Taxonomy (NCBI): domain Eukaryota; kingdom Metazoa; phylum Chordata; class Mammalia; order Chiroptera; family Vespertilionidae; genus Pipistrellus; species Pipistrellus nathusii. Next base: position 6,120,502 of record OY882878.1, read on the forward strand.
CAGAGGCCGTTTCTTTCTGCAAATCCCCCGACTCCACCAGCTGCGTGCAGCGGGTGTATATCTCCCGCCTCCTGAGCACGCCAGCTTCCTCCGAGCAGGGGGAGCCTGGTTTTAAAAAGAGGCACAGAAACAAGAGGAAGGAAGGCTTACAAGGTTGAAGGGTAAGTAAACAGGAAAAAAAACATACAGCTTTGTAGTTTAACACACAAAAAAAGAATGGTCAAAATACTGATTACTTTGCTGAGACCGGTTTGGCTCAATGGATAGAGCGTCGGCTTGGGGACTGAAGGGTCCCAGGTTCGATTCCTGTCAAGGGCATGGACCTTGGTTGCGGGCACATCCCCAGTAGGGGGTGTGCAAGAGGCAGCTGATCGATGACTCTCATCGATGTTTCTAACTCTCTATCCCTCTCCCTTCCTCTCTGTACAAAATCAATATATTTTTTTTTTTTTTAAATACTGATTACTTTGGTGTTTAGAATAGAAACGTTTAGAAGTTTTGAAGAAGTAACTTTAGCAGTTGGCTGAAAATGTCATCTTTTCTTCTTCCACCTATATCATTAACTTTAAAAAAATATTTTATTGAGCCGAAACCGGTTTGGCTCAGTGGATAGAGCATCAGCCTGCGGACTGAAGGGTCCCAGGTTCGATTCCCGTCAAGGGCATGGACCTTGGTTGCGGGCACATCCCCAATAGGGGGTGTGCAAGAGGCAGCTGATCGACGTTTCTCTCTCATTGATGTTTCTAACTCTCTATCCCTCTCTCTTCCTCTCTGTAAAAAAAATCAATAAAATATATTTTAAAAAAAGAAAAGCAAAGTAAACCAAAGGTGACTTTATGAAATGCACTTTTAAAGGCCCCCAAACCAGCCATATAACCTCAGACAGCCACTGCAACCCCCTTCAGCAAAATTATTGACATCCACAAGACAGGAGGCTTGCTGCTTTAATTGATCCCGTAAAATCTCCAGATGCAGCAGTCTCGGTGGGGCTGCAAACAGCATGAAAAAGAGCAACAAGAGCCCCAAGTAAACAGCTCTACCCATGAAGCTGGGGAGACGGAGGGCGTTTGCTACCGTTACCTCTGAAGATGGCTCTCAGGAGGGCTCCAACTGCTCTGCCTTTCACCGCCCGATTCTGAAGGAGATTGGCTAGCTGCGAGCAGAGAGAGAAAAGACTACAAGCTTCTGGCCACAACCTCTTTACCCCAACGCCCTAACCTCCCAACATGAAAAAATTCATCTGTCAGGTTCAAGGCCTCCAGGGCTTAGAAATTACATATTCATTTAGGTGGACCAGGGGAGATTTTCACGTGACGATGTTGTCAAGACTGAACTTCAGCACTAGCCGGTGTGGCTAAGTGGATAGAGTGTTGGCCTGTGGACTGAAGGATCCTGGGTTTGATTCCAGTCAAGGGCACATACCCGGGTTATGGGCTCGATCCCCAATAGGGTGCATGCAGGAGGCGGTTGATCAGTGATTCTCTCTCATCGCTGATGTTTCTATCTCTCTCTCTCCCTTCCTCTCTGAAATCAATTAAAAAAAAAAAAAGTTTTCTTGCAGACCCTCGGAAACCAGAGGATGAAACAAGGCTGTAAAAAAATTATTCTTCAAAGGGTCCATGACTTGGAAAAGAAGTACATTTTGAGAAAAGACAAAGGACAGGACACCTTTGGACTTGGTTGCTGTGCCCAGACCCTGACCCTCTCTGTGAGTTTTTCTCAGGAACGCTGACACAAGCTGAGCTGTTTGTAACATCATCAAAGATTAGCCGACTTGTTATCAGACTCTGAGCTCCTGAAGGCTGGGCAAATGTCGTCCAGTTGTCCATTTCTCTTCCTCGTTTCTTTTTTAATATGTTTTATTGATTTTTTACAGAGAGGAAGGGAGAGGGATAGAGAGCTAGAAACGTCGATGAGAGAGAAACATCGATCAGCTGCCTGTTGCACACCCCCTACCGGGGATGTGCCTACCAGGGGTACATGCCCTTGACCGGAATCAAACCCGGGACCTTTCAGTTCGCAGACCGACGCTCTATCCACTGAGCCACACCGGTTTCGGCTCTTCCTCGTTTCTTAATCACCATGATTAAGGAGAGTGGGGAGGAGATGGAGTGGTGGGGCGACTGCTCTAACGCGTCCTTGGGATCTGTCACCCAGCCTGACCGTGGCTTTTGGCAAAACACGCTTCCCCCTACTCACGTCCTCATCCTTCTGGGTCTGGAGAAAGGCCTGCAGGCTGTCTGCCGTCTTCTCAGCGGCGAGGGACAGAATCTTCTGGTCCATCTCTGCACCTACCAGGGCACTGAAAGGCAAACGGGTCAGCACTGTGGAAACTTCTAGAAGCAAACAGAATTCCTTTCTTTCCCCATCCCTATCTGTTCACTGAGTGTTCCACAGGTATTATGGACATCATACAGAGGATATGCTACAGCCTATGGACTAACTCGTACCTGTTAGGTCCGTGGTTGGCAAACTGTGGCTCGCGAGCCTCCTGCGTGCGGCTCTTTGGCCCCTTGAGTGTGGCTCTTCCACAAAGACCACGGCCTGAGCGAGTCTGTGTTGAAGAAGTGGCGTGAGAAGGAGTTTACATTTAAAAAATGCGGCTCTCCAGCCGAAACCAGTTTGGCTCAGTAGTAGAGCGTCGGTCTGCGGACTGAAAGGTCCCGGGTTCGATTCCAGTCAAGGGCCTGGACCTTGGTTGCGGGCATATCCCCAGTAGGGGGTGTGCAGGAGGCAGCTGGTTGATGTTTCTCTCTCATCGACGTTTCTAGCTCTCTATCCCTCTCTCCTCCTCTCTGTAAAAAATCAATAAAATATATTTAAAATACTAAAAAATGCGGCTCTCCAAAGAAATGTCCATCGTTGTGCTGTGGATACGTGGCTCTGTGGACTGATGAGTTTGCCGACCACTGGGCTAGGGGATTCTTAGCCAAACAGAATCATCTCAAGAATTCCCTCGAACGTCCTTACTACAAACGTTTATTCTAATAAAGTGGATTCATCATTTTGCCCACATTTTTATCATTATTTTCTTAGCATCTACCCATAACCAAACCATTTAACAATATATCAAATACATAGTCAATTATTGTAACTGTATAGGCAAGGATGTGTACTATTATAAAGTAATACTTGATAAAAGAACACACAAATGCAAAGGTCAATTAAACGGTAGGAGACATTAGCAAATCGGCAGAAAGAAATAGGTTCAAATCTTCCCAGCAGAGAGAAGCTGGAAATAGAGCTTAGAGATGACATTTGGAGTCAAGATAAACAGACAGTGTTCGTGCCAAAGCCTGCTTGGCTCAGTGGATGGAGCGTCAGCTTGGGGACTGAAGGGTCCCGGGTTTGATTCCGGTCAAGGGCATGGACCTTGGTTGCGGGCACATCCCCAGTGGGGGGTGTGCAGGAGGCAGCTGATCGATGATTCCCTCTCATTGATGTTTCTCTCTGTCCCTCTCTCTTCCTCTCTGTAAAAAATCAATATATTTTAAAAAACAAAAACAAACAACAGACGGTGTTCGTTATGGTCAACGAAGGCCCAGGGGAACCTGAGACACTTTATTTGGGGACAATGAGGGCAGCGTGTAAAGAGGGGAGCAGTGAGCAGGAAGGCTGGAAGGATAGGCTAGGAGATAAACTATGCAAGATTTCAAATGCCAGGTTAATTATTCTGCAAATAATGAGAGAGCAACTAACATTTCTGCAAATAATGAGAGCGCAACTAACATTTCCAGAGCCAGCCGGAACCGGTGTGGCTCAGTGGATAGAGCCGTGGCCTGCGGACTCAAGGGTCCCGGGTTCGATTCCTGGTCAAGGGCATGTGCCTTGGTTGCGGGCACATCCCCAGTGGGGGGCGTGCAGGAGGCAGCTGATGGATGCTTCTCTCTCATCGATGTTTCTAGCTCTCTATCCCTCTCCCTTCCTCTCTGTAAAATATCAATAAAAAAAAATATATATATATATATATATATTTTTTTTAATATATTTTATTGATTTTGTACAGAGAGGAAGGGAGAGAGATAGAGAGTTAGAAACATCGATGAGAGAGAGTCATCGATCAGCTGCCTCCTGCACACCCCCTACTGGGGATATGCCCGCAACCAAGGTACATGCCCTTGACTGGAATCGAACCAGGGACCCTTCAGTCCCCAAGCCGACGCTCTATCCATTGAGCCAAACCGGTTCCGGCAAAAAAATATATATATTTTTTAAAAAATTTCTGGAGGCAGAGATTGTGCCAAGATTGCGACAGCCCATCCAGCATCGACTGGGCTATTTCGGGGGGCCGTGTGCGGGTTGATGAAGGGAAATTTAATTAAGGAACGGAGAAGCCGAACCTCGACGGAGGAAGCCCTGAACGCGAGGCCAGGAGCGTCCCACAACCCGGGGGGCGGGGGGAACCGCGAAAACCCAAGGGACAAGGCTGCGCACCTCGGCCCTCCGGGCCGCAGAGACTCCGGCGCGGCCCTGCTGTCCTCACAGCCCCGCGCCGCGCGCCGAGCCCGTCCGCGCCGACACGAACCGGCCCCGAGGCCGCCGCGAGCTTCCGAAACTCCCGCGCGACTGCACGCCCCCGCACTTCCGTCACCCGGAGCAACAGGTCCCGCCCCCGCAGCGCCCTTCCGCCGGCGGGCGCCCGCGGTGGGCTGTACCACTAAGGCCGATGGGCTGGGGGAGCCGCCGGGCGCCCTCGGACGGCCCCACGCATCGTCGAGGGCGGGGGGGGGGGGGGAGGCGCGGCGTGAGAACTCGAACGCGGGACCGCGGAGTGAGCATGCGCAGTGCGGGCTGGGCGTGCCCGGCAACGCGTGTGATTGGTTAAACCCGGGCTGGGCGCGCCCGGCGAGGCGTGTGATTGGTTGCCGAGAAACAGGGGGCGGGGACTAATGAAGTGATGGACTTTTTTTTTAAAACATTTTATTGATTTTTGGAAGAGAGAGGGATAGAGAGTTAGAAACATCGATGAGAGAGAATCATCGATCAGCTGCCTCCTGTACACCCCCTACTGGGAATGTTCCCGCAACCAAGGTACATGCCCTTGTCCGGAATCGAACCCGGGACCTTTCAGTCCGCAGGCCGACGCTCTATCCACTGAGCCAAACCGGTCCGGCGAAGTGATGGTCTTTGCATCTGAAGGTCTAGAAGGCAGAGGCAGGTGTCTTATTCCCTGTGCCATTGGAGGGGCCAGTGATTCCTCAGCTGTATACACACACACACACACACACACACACACTGTGACCCCTCAACTGTATATATATGTGTGTATATGTGTGTATACATATGTGTATATGTATATACACATATGTATATACACATATGTATACCAGTGACCCCTCAGCTGTATACATATGTGTGTATATACACACACACACCAGTGACCCCTCAGCTATGTATGTGTGTGTATACACACACACACACACACACACACACACACTCTCATTGGAGGTGCCAGTGACCCCTTAGCTGTATATGTGTGTGTGTGTATATATGTGTGTATATATACACACACATATATGTGTATATTTGTATATGTGTATAGGTATGTATATATACATATATATGGGATTATACTCTGTATACATACACATATATATATGGGATTATACTCTGTCTCACATCTGGAAGGACTAGGGGTGAGATAATGCTGCTCAGGCCCCTCCCACAGCACAGAATGGGGGGCACAGCAAATGCAGCCCCCATCCTTCCCTGCCTCCAGCCTGGCACAGAGACCTGGGAGCCCACTGTGGCTAGCACAGGTGCCCGGGCCAATGAGGGCAGCGTCTGTCCTTGAACAATGGCACTGTTGTTCCAGCCAGAGGAGCCAGGCGCGAATGTGAGCCTTGCGATGGGGCAGGGCAGGGCAGAGGCAGGAGAAGGGCCGTGAGGAGAAGATGGTGCGAGAGGAAGCCCTGGTCCCGGACAAGGGCTTTGTGGCCTGTTCGCTTCTGAAAAGCTCTGAGCTGCCCGCTTTGTGTTGGACTCCGTCACCCAGCTCTGACCGAGACCTCCTTCAAAGTGGCGTTATGCACTTCATTGTGACTCCCCCAAATTCCTACGTTACAATCCTCACTGTGGAGGTGACAATGACTTCCCCAGGCCTTGCTCTGCCCGAGGAGAGGGTGGCAGGTCTGGGTTCCTCAAAGCTGCCATGGCATCGGCAACCACTTTCAACATTTCTCTGTGCCTCCTGGAAGCCTCTGTGTCCCCTGGGACGCGGGAGAGGGCAGGGAGGGGGGAACGGGGCTGGCCCAGATCCGTGGCTGAGCAGGAACCCCGAGCAGACCACACGAAGGAAGGCTTTGATGTGGCTCCAGCCAGACCCCTGCGGCCCCCTGGCAGGGCCTCCCGGGAGCCAGATTAACAGGAAATCACGGGCCCTGAGACGTTCCTTGTGACCCTCTAATCCCAGCCTGCTGATGGGATGCTGATGGGACCACACCCCCAGGAGAGGCGACCTCCAAGGCTCCCCAGGACACAGGCACCAGGTGGCCCCGAAGAGGAGCTGGGGACCCGCAGGTAAGTCAGCACCAGGTGCCCAGCCGGGCTAGGGTGCAGGGGGAGTCCAGGACTATGGTGAGAGTCAGGGAGGGGCATGAGAGGTGCCTGTAAAACGAAAACCAGCTGGCTACTTTCCAGGCCGAGCCAGACCGGCCTGTGGGCAGACTTAGCAAATACGTATCAATGAAATGTGCGTGTGAATTTAAACAATGCATTTCAGCCCTGACCTGTTTGGCTCAGTGGATAGAGCGTCGGCCTGTGGACTGAAGGGTCCCGGGTTCGATTCCGGTCAAGGGCATGTACCTTGGTTACGGGCACATCCCCAGTGGGGGGTGTGCAGGAGGCAGCTGGTCAATGTTTCTCTCTCCTCCATGTTTCTAACTCTCTATCCCTCCCTCTGCCTCTCTGTAAAAGGTTCAATAAAATATATTTAAAAAGAAAGAAATGTGCATGTGTATTTAAACTATGCATTTCAGCCCTGACCTGTTTGGCTCAGTGAATAGAGCGTCAGCCTGCGGACTGAAAGGTCCCGGGTTCGATTCCGGTCAAGGGCATGTGCCTTGGTTGCAGGTGCATCCCCAGTGGGGGGTGTGCAGGAGGCAGCTGATCGATGTTTCTAACTCTTTATCCCTCTCCCTTCCTCTCTGTAAAAAAAAAAATCAATAAAATATGTATATTTTAAACAATGTCTTTCAGCGGAACAACAGCAAACGCCCCAGGTGACTGCGAGGCTTGGGAACATTTGAGATCCGGGGTCCTGAGACCAGACCTGCCATTTCTACATTCGCTGCTGCCCTCCTGACCCCCTATCCCAAGGCAGGGACCGGGACAGAGAGGCCCCAGAATCAGGCTCTTGGAGGCAGCATGTCCACGGGGGTGAGTCCCCCTCCACCTACCTTCCCCACTGCCCTGCCCCCTCCCTGCTTCTGCACACCTGGTCCGCCATGTGCATTGTCCCCTGCAACCTCTCTGCGGCCCTGGACGCTGCCCACAGCAAGGAGGCTGACCAGCCAGCCACCAAGGGTTGTGGGCATGGCCTGGGCCCGCTCAGGCTGAGGGGAACCTGCCACTGCCTTTTCCTGCGCAGGAGGGCACCTTCCGGGAGGTCCCTGAAGAGGAACGGCAGCTGCGTGCCCAGCTGGAGCGGCTCACCACCCACGACCACGGGCCTGTCTTTGGGCAGTGCAGCGAGCTGCCCCCGCACACCTTGCAGAAGGTGGGGTGGCCCCGGGGGCAGGGGGTGGGGGAAGAGGGGCAGGTGAGGGAGGCAACAAAGGGGAGGGGTGTGGTGGCCTCCTGGCTGCTGGACAAAGCGTCCTGCCCCAGCTCTCCGGGTTGTCTGAACCACATGGGCTGGCCTTTGCCAGGGGCCCTCCTGGCGGCCAGGACTGGCCAGACATCAGCCCGCTATCCAGGTCTACAGCACCCACGGGGCTCCCTGGGACCTGGGTCTCTGGCCAGGGACCGTCCTAGACTCTCTGATATTAGGGACATTGCATTTTTAAAAATATATATATATTTTATTGATTTTTTTAAAAAGTATATTTTATTGATTTTGTACAGAGAGGAAGGGAGAGAGATAGAGAGTTAGAAACATCGATGAAAGTCATCGATCAGCTGCCTCTTGCACACCCCCACCTGAGGATGTGCCCGCAACCAAGGTACATGCCCTTGACCGGAATAGAACCTGGGACCCTTCAGTCTGCAGGCCGATGCTCTATCCACTGAGCCACACCGGTTTCAGCAGGGACGTTGCATTTTTAAAAAATATTTTTATTGCCCTAATCGGTTTGACTCAGTGGATAGAGCATCGGCCTGCGGACTGAAAGGTCCCAGGTTCGATTCCGGTCAAAGGCGTGTACCTTGGTTGCGGGCACATCCCCAGTGGGGGGTGTGCAGGAGGCAGCTGATCGATGTTTCTCTCTCATCGACGTTTCTACCTCTCTATCCCTCTCCCTTCCTCTCTGTAAAAAAATCAATAAAATATTTTTAAAAATATATTTATTGATTTCAGAGAGGATAGAGAGAAGGAGAGAGAGACGCACACACACATCGATGATGAGAGAGAATCACGGAGCGGCTGCCTCCTGCACGCCCCACACTGGGGATGGAGCCCGCAACCCCGGGCCTGTGCCCTGACCGGGAATCGAACCCTGATCTCCTAGTTCGTAGGTGAAAAAAAACACAATGTACTTAAAGGACTGGGCAGAGTGCTAACCAGGGGCTCCCTGAGGGCAGGCTGTTAGGATGAGAGACCGTCAGACCTTGGGCTTCATTCATCCTGTCCCAGGAAGCCAGGATGAGCAGTTGGACTCAATTTCCCCAAATGCAACCAGTTGTCCTGCGGATGGAGCAGTGAGGGCCCAGCTGCTGCCCCTGCGAGGTCTCACCCCGTGTGTGCGTGTGTCCAGCCCCGCACAGCACCTCCCCGTGGTGACCTCCTGCTCCCACCGGACTCTGTTCCAGGCCAAGGACGAGCTGAACGAGAGGGAGGAGACGCGGGAGGAGGCGGTGCAGGCGCTGCAGGAGCTGGTGCTGCAGCAGGCGGCCTCCGGGCAGGCGCTGGCCGTGGCCGTGGCCGAGCAGGTGCGGGGCAGGGACCACGCCTTCTTCCTGCGCTTCATCCGCGCCAGGAAGTTCGACGTGGGTCGCGCCTACCAGCTGCTCCGAGGTGAGGCCCGTGTGGGCAGCGGGGCTTGGAGAGGAGGGTGTGAGGGAGGTGGTGACCCTGTGCTTTCTCTCCCTGCTCACCGTGGCTCTGAGCCTCCCCGTCTTTACCCCTAACATGCTCAGAGCTGAGCGGTCCCTCTCGGCTGTGACAATGAATGAATGAATGAATGAATGAATGGGACAGGCCCAGATTCCTAGAGCCTCAATCGGTTTCGGCCGTATCGGTCTATTTTATAGTCTCTGACATTGGCTGCTAGCTTGCAAGGTCGGACCGTTAAGTTTATCCTTTTCTATTATTTAAAACGGAAACATGAAGTCCTTTTACAGAAGAACAGACTGCCTGAAAGTGATAGAGTTTATAAGGTCAGGGGTTTTCAGGACGAGGGACTATCTAACAATAGCAGAGAATTCTAACAGCAGTTTTTAAAAACTTATTTTATCTTTAAAATATTTTATTATTATTATTATTATTATTTTTTAAGAGAGAGAGGAAGAGGGATAGAGAGTCAGAAACATCCATGATGACAGAGAAACATTGATCAGTTAGTTGCCTCCTGCACACCCCCAACTGGGGATGTGCCCGCAACCAAGGTCCATGCCCTGGACCGGAATCGAACCCGGGACCCCTCAGTCCGCAGGCTGACGCTCTATCCACTGAGCCACACCAGCCAAGGCTTGGGGTTTGAGTTTATCTTCTCCCCGCCTCCACTCAGCTCACCCTGTGCCCAGCTGAGACACCTGTACCCCTGCCCATGGGACAGAGGAAGACCCGTTCGGTGTGGTCCTCAGATTTAGGATCCCACCTCCCACGTGGGCCGTTGACCAATGATGTTCCGGCCTAGAGTTTTATTCCGGATGCAATGATCCCAGAGAGGGGGTGTCCTGCTCTGTCCCACGCAGGCCTGGGGATCCCCTCTCCCCCTCCCTCCACCCCCCGGGACGGGCTGGCTCCCTGAGGGACCCCTCCGTTCGTCCTCCCTGCACCAGGCTACGTGCACTTCCGGCTGCAGCACCCCGAGCTCTTCGACAGCCTGTCCCTGCAGGCGCTGCGCTGCACCATCGAGGCCGGCTACCCCGGCGTCCTCTCCCGCCGGGACCGGCACGGCCGGGCGGTCCTGCTCTTCAACATCGAGAACTGGGACTGCGAGGAGATCACCTTCGACGAGGTCAGCGGGCCCCTCGCCCACGCTGGGCTGGGCTGGGCTAGGGCTCCGCCCCCAGCCCTGGCCCCGCCCCCAGCCCCAGCCCCAGCCCCGCCCCAGCCCGGCCCCGCCCCCAGCCGGGGCCCCTCCCCCAGCCCTGGGGCCCCGCCCCCAGCCCTGGGGCCCCGCCCCCAGCCCCAGCCCCAGCCCCGCCCCGCCCCCAGCCCGGCCCCTCCCCCAGCCCTGGGCGCCCCCCCCAGCCCTGGGCACCGCCCCCAGCCCTGGGGCACCGCCCCCAGCCTGGGGCCCCTCCCCCAGCCCGGGGCCCCCCCTCAGCCCTGGGCCCCGCCCCCAGCCCCGGGCCCCCGCCCCAGCCCTGGGGCCCCGCCCCCAGCCCTGGCCTCTGCGGGGGCTCGCAGTCCTGGCTCCGCCTCCCTCCCCAGGCTAAGTGTGGGTCGGGCAGCCAAGGCCCCCAGGCCCTGTCCAGCTGGGGGAGAACGCCTAGAGTGGCCAGGGCAGCTGGAAACCCAGTAGTTTTTTGTTGTTGTTGTTGTTTCTTGTTTTTAAAAAATATATATTTTATTGATTTTTTTACAGAGAGGAAGGGAGAGGGATAGTTAGAAACATCGATGACAGAGAGGCATCGACCAGCTGCCTCCTGCACACCCCTACCGGGGATGTGCCCGCAACCAAGGTCCATGCCCTTGACCGGAATCGAACCTGGGACCCTTCAGTCCGCAGGCCGGCGCTCTATCCACTGAGCCAAACCGGCTTCGGCAATTTTTTAAAAATAATAATAAATAAAAAGCCTTGGCAAATACAGTGAAGTTTAAAGGGACAAGGATAGCCGAAACCAGTTTGGCTCAGTGGGTAGAGCGTCGGCCTGTGGACTTAAGGGTCCCAGGTTCGATTCCGGTCAAGGGCATGGACCTTGGTTGCGGGCACATCCTCAGAAGGGGGCGTGCAAGAGGCAGCTGATGGATGATTCTCTCTCATCGATGTTTCTAGCTCTCTATCCCTCTCCCTTCCTCTCTGTAAAAAATCAATAAAAATATATCAAAAAATAAATAAAAATAAAGGGTCAGGGATAAGCACGCTGGCATTAAACATGGCTGGGACAGTCACCATTATTTCCTGGGACCCACTCCCAGAGTGGGGCGTGTCCCGCTGTAAGCAGGTGACCAGTGACCTCGGATGATCGGGGTGCACCCGCCGGCTCTCCCGCCAGGCCCTGGTGCCCGCGGGCGGGGCCGGCAGCCTGTGCCCTCTGTGCCCAGATCCTGCAGGCCTATTGCTTCCTCCTGGAGAAGCTGCTGGAGAACGAGGAGACGCAGATCAACGGCTTCTGCATCGTGGAGAACTTCCGGGGCTTCACGCTGCAGCAGGCGGCGGGGCTGCGGGCCGCCGACCTCAGGAAGATGGTGGACATGCTCCAGGTGGGGCCCGAGGCGGGGCGGCCGGGCCCGGCGTCCTGGCTTAACGGCGCTGGCAGGGCGCTGAGAATGTTCCAGAGAGGGCCAGGCCAACCACAGGTACTTCTGCATGGTGATGGACAGTGGGCCAGGGAGTCACAGCCATTATTAGTTCATCTACCCGGAGAGAGCATCCGCTCGCTGCTTCCTGCCTCCTTTTCTTCACATTTTTTATTTATTATTATTATTTTAAATATATATATATATATATATATATTATTGATTTTTTACAGAGGGGAAGAGAGAGTGATAGAGAGTTAGAAACATCGATGAGAAACATCGATCAGCTGCCTCCTGCACGCTCCCCATTGGGGATGTGCCCGCAACCAAGGTACATGCCCTTGACCGGAATCGAACCTGAGACCCTTCAGTCCGCAGGCCGACGCTCTATCCACTGAGCCACACCGGTTTTGGTCTTCACAGTTTTTATTTTTATTTTTTATTATTATATTTTTAATATATATATTTTATTGATTTCCCACAGAGAGGAAAGGAGAGGGATAGAGAGTTAGAAACATCGATGAGAGAGAAACCTCGATCAGCTGCCTCCTGCACACCCCCCCCTCCCACTGGGGATGTGCCCGCAACCATGGTACATGCCCTTGACTGGAATCAAACCCGGGACCTTTCAGTCTTCAGGCGGATGCTCTATCCACTGAGCCACACCGGTGAGGACGTCCATGCTTCGTTTTAAAACCTGGAAATCAAGGCTCAGAGATTTGCGTGACTGCTCCAGGTTCCCCTGGAACCTTCAGGGGCCTGTACCCGTGCCTTGGGGAGGGAGAGGCAGAGGGGGGGGTAGTTGGGAACCTCAGGCCATTGGGTCCTCAGGGAGGGGGCACTCTCTGTCCCCACAGGACTCCTTCCCAGCCAGGTTCAAGGCCATCCACTTCATCCACCAGCCCTGGTACTTCACCACCACCTACAATGCCGTGAGGCCCTTCCTTAAGAGCAAGCTGCTCCAGAGGGTGAGTGGCAGGCGGCTGGCCGCGCAGGGGCGGGGCGAGCCGGGGCGCTGCACAGTGATTGGCTGTGAGTGGTGAGAGAATGGGGATTCTTTTGTTGTTGTTAATCCTCACTCGAGGATATTTTCCTATTGATTTTTATTTTTATTTTATTTTGTTAAAATATATATTTTATTGCCGAAGCCGGTGTGGCTCAGTGGATAGAGCATCGGTCTGCGGACTGAAAGGTCCCAGGTTCGATTCCGGTCAAGGGCATGGACCTTGGTTGCGGGCACATCCCCAGTAGGGGGTGTGCAAGAGGCAGCTGGTCGATGTTTCTCTCATCGATGTTTCTAACTATCTCTTTCCCTTCCTCTCTGTAAAATATCAATAAAATATATTTAAAAAAAAAATATATATATATATTTTTTTTTTACAGAGAGGGAGAGAGAGGGATAGACAGAAAACATCAACAAGAGAGAAACAACGATCAGCCGCCTCCTGCACATTCCCTACCGGGGATGTGCCCGTAACCAAGGTCCATGCCCTTGACCGGAATCGAACCTGAGACCCTTCGGTCCGCAGGCCGACGCTCTATCCACTGAGCCACACCGGCTTCGGCTGGCTTGGTGACTTTTGATGGGGGCCCAGCTCAGCTCTGCCCCCTTTCCCTGCAGGTCTTTGTCCACGGAGAGGATCTCTCTGGCTTCTTCCAGGAGGTTGACAAGGACATCCTGCCCGCCGACTTCGGGGGCACGCTGCCCAGGTACGACGGCAAGGTGGTGGCCGAGCAGCTGTTCGGCCCCCGGGCCCACGCCGAGGACACGGCCTTCTGAGGACACCCCTCCCTCCGACCCGCAGTTAGCCCCCCTGGGCGTCTCCCCGTGCCCCGGGCCCAGCAGCTGGGAAAGGGCTGCCTGCGGGGCCTGGGGTTCCCCCAACCCTCCCCGAGCATCACCCTCTTCCGGGGGCGACAAACCAGTGGAATTCGCTTGAATAAGAAGAGTTGGGGCCCTAGCCAGTGTGGCTCAGTGGATAGAGCGTCGGCCTGCAGATGGAAGGGTCCCGGGTTCGATTCCAGTCAAGGGTGTGGACCTCAGTGGCAGGCTCCTCCCAGGCCTGGGCCCTGGTCGGGGTGCGTGTGCAGGAGGCAGCCCATCGATGTGTTTCTCTCACATCGATGTTTCTCTCCGCCTCTCCCTCCCTCTTCCCCTCTCCCTAAAAGTCAACGGGAAAATATCCTTGGGTGAGGATGAAAAATAATAATAATAAATAAATAAATATCTTGTTTTAAAAAATGATGATGAGCCGAAACCGGTGTGGCTCAGTGGATAGGGCGTCGGCCTGCGGACTGAAGGGTCCCAGGTTCGATTCCGGTCGGGGGCATGTACCTTGGTTGTGGGTACCAGGAGGGGCTGTGCAGGAGGCGGCTGATGGATGTTTCTCTCTCATCGATGTTTCTAACTCTCCTTCTCTCTCTTCCTCTTTGTAAAAAAAAAAAAAAAATCAATAAAATATATATAAAAAAATAAAAAATAAAAAAAGGTGATGGTGATGATGAGAACAATTACATTCTTACTGTCTTTGAAGCTGCAGGAAAAGGGTTCGTGTAGGGTAGTTTCCAAGACTCTTAATGATTTCCTTTGCAAGAGAGATTTGCTACGCAGAGCCGTGAACACAGACAAGGAGGGGGATAGAAGCGAGAGGGATCTGGGGGCACCGGATGCTCGGTAGCCAGCAGGCAGTGAGGGCTTCCCACGTGCAATTCCAGGCTGGGGGCAGGCTTGCAGCAGCTCCATCTTGGGGTGGCCTGCTCCCCAGAACAGCGACGGCCAGCTGTGTCCCCCTCCTCCTGTCTGTGGGGTCCCTCCAGCAAAAGCTGGGGAGCTGCTCTATACCCTCATCCTGAGGGATTTCCTACATCTGGAGCCAAGGCGGGCAGGAGCTGACAAGTGAGTTTGCTGACTGTGGCCCGGTACTGCCCCCTGCTGGCCATGCCCTGGTACTGCCCCTCCCCGCTCAGAGACAAGCTGAGCAGGAAAGAGGTGGGTGAGTGGGGCCAGACCTTCCCTGTCCCCTTTGCGAAACTGGGTCCCAAGCCCGTGAATGTTATTTTTATTTTTTTTTAATTTATTTTTTGTTGATTTTTTTTTTTTACAGAGAGGAAGGGAGAGAGATAGAGAGCTAGAAACGTCGATGAGAGAGAAACATCGACCAGCTGCGTCTTGCATGCCCCCCACCGGGGATGTGCCCACAACCAGGGTACATGCCCTTGACCGGAATCGAACCTGGGACCTTTCAGTCCGCAGACCAACGCTCTATCCACTGAGCCACACCGGCATCGGCGAGCCCGTGAATGTGAATGTTAGATCTGTAATGCTCAGCCTCACAAAATCCCAGCTGCCTACAGGCTGGGTTCCTACAAGTGGCCGCCATCATCGTAATGGTAAGAGGGGAAGCAGGGCCTGGCCGGTGTGGCTCAGTGGTTGAGCATTGACCTAGGAACCAGGAGGTCAGGGTTCGATTCCTGGTGAGGGCACAGGCCTTGGGGTTGCGGGCTCGATCCCTAATGGGGTTGCGTGCAGGAGGCAGCCGATCCATGGTTCTCTCTCACCACTGATGTTTCTACCTCTCCCTCCCTCTCTGAAATCAATAAAAATACTTTTTTTTTTTAAAGCCAGTCATCACGAGAACTTGGTGTTTGGCCCATTTTCCTTCAAACTCACACTTTGGTGAAGACACAGCAGAGAACCCTTTTAAATATTATATAAAACCCCCCAGCCGAAGCCGGTGTGGCTCAGTGGATAGAGCGTCGGTCTGCGGACTGAAAGGTCCCGGGTTCGATTCCGGTCAAGGGCATGGACCTTGGTTTCGGGCACATCCTTGGTAGGAGGTGTGCAAGAGGCAGCTGGTCGATGTTTCTCTCTCATCGACGTTTCTGGCTCTCTCTCTCTCTCTCCCTTCCTCTCTGTAAAAAAAAAAAAAAATCAATAAAATATATTAAAATACATAAATAAACAGATAAATATAAAACACCCCCACCCATACAGAAAACTCGCAGACTCGCCACGGTTTTAGTGTTTTAATTTTTTTTTTTTTTTAAAGTAAAAGAAAGTCCATTGAATCAAAAGATAACAAAATTACAGTTTTCGCTTGTCATGATCTTTGTTCACCACCAAACGGAATAATCAAAAGAGGGCCCAACGCAACAGGGGAACGTAAAAAACGGTCCAGGACATGGGGTGTCTTAGTCTAGTTTCTTAATAAAAGTCAGTATCCTCGTTATTTAGAAAAAATTGCATTGCTAGTTGCAGATGTTAAACGCCTCGGTGCCGGAGGGTCCCCAGTGTGTCCCCCCCCACCCCCATCCCCCCCAGACCCCCAGACCCGGCAGCACGGAGGTTTTTTAGACACAAACTCAAAAAAAAACAAAAAACAAAACATGGTTTTTAG
This sequence comes from Pipistrellus nathusii, assembly GCA_963693515.1. Classification (NCBI taxonomy): domain Eukaryota; kingdom Metazoa; phylum Chordata; class Mammalia; order Chiroptera; family Vespertilionidae; genus Pipistrellus; species Pipistrellus nathusii. The sequence continues at coordinate 6,136,684 of OY882878.1, forward strand.
GGCGGCGACGGTAGGTTTCAGGAAAATCCGAACGAAATGACACAGAACGAGAAATCAGGAATGTGGAGGTGATGGTTCTCAAAAATCAACCTGGAAGCAGATCTGCAGGGAGGGGGGGAAGTAGGGGGCTGGCGGGCATCTGAGCGGGCCAGGGGGGCCCCCCCTCCGGCCCCTCCCGCCCCGGGGGTGTTGCTAAGGCCGCTGAAGTGGCAGGAGTGGGTGCTCGGGTACAGTGCCAGGTCTTCCTGAGGCATTGGGGGGGCCAGCTCGCCTGGAGCTGGGGTGGAGGGGTGACGGGCTCGAGGGAGGGGGGTTGTGCTTCAGGGGAACTAACGGGGCAGAGGCCGGAGGGAAAAACCTAACGGGACCAAACTCTACATCTGGGACCAAACTCTACATCCGGGGAAGGAAGCCTGGCCCACCCACGCCCCCGGGCTGGGGGCCGCTCGGCGCGGGTGGTCTGGGAGGAGAATGCCCACGAGAGGAGGGTATTTCTGCAGGTCCCCGGCTTATGGCAAGAGAGTAGATTTCTTGGCGGATGGGGACCAGGACGGGGAGACCGTAGGAGATGGATTTCGTTCCTGATGGACAGAGGAGTCGAGTTAAAAGGCTTAATCTGCCGAAACCCGGTGTGGCTCAGCGGATAGAGCCTCGGCCTGCGGACTGAAGGGTCCCAGGTTCGATTCCGGTCGAGGGCACGTACCTTGGTTGTGGGCACATCCCCGGTGAGGGGTGTGTGTGTGTGTGTGTGTGTGTGTGTGTGTGTGCAAGAGGCAGCTGATGGATGCTTCTCTCTCATTGATGTTTCTAACTCTCCCTCTCCCTTCCTCTCTGTAAAAACAAAACAAAACAAAAAAAATCAATAAAAATATTTTTTAAAAAAAGAAGTGAATGTCCTCTTATTTATTAGACACCCACACACGTGCCTGGAAAAACAGCTCAGAAAAGGGGGGATGGGAAGGGGCCGCTGGCCGCTGTCTGGAAGCGGAGAATGGCTGGGGAGCTCGGCCCCGGGGGGGAGGGGGGGACCCCGGCCGCAGCTGGAGGAAGCTGCTTTTTTTTGGGGGGAGCATCCCAGTCTCGCTGCCAGCAAGGGGCCACCCGCCCTTCCCTCAGCCTCAGATTCAATTTGGCAAAAGCGATTCTGCTCCGGGAAGAGGGGGCGCCTCCGACCGTCCCCCCCCCCCCCCCCCACTCTGGGCCTCCGCACGCCTCAGACGGCTCCTTGTCACGGCCTCTGAAGCATCCAAGGAGCCGGTGGCTCCGAACAAGAGGCCATGGAGGGAGGAAGGCAGGCGTCGGAGGGGGCATTTGGCAGGTTCTGGGCCCCCGATCGCCGAGGGGTGGGGTGCCTGACGTAAGGAGGCGCGTACAGGCCCCGCGGGGAAATGCTCTGGTTTTGCTTGTGGCTTTGCTTCAAACTGGAAGGATTTGAATCGAGAAGCCACGATCCTGGGGGGAGGGGGGGAGATAGTCAAGTTAAGGCTTTCTGGTCAAAGAAGGGGGTTCCAGATGAGGTGGCGAGCGGATGCCGCTGGCAAATGCTTCTTAGCAACGCGGGACTCAGCCGTGGGGTGTCAGGGATCTCGGTTTTACCTCCAGGCCAGAGAGAAGGGCCCCTCACATCCCAGACGTCTGCCTGCTGGGGCACACACACAAGCAAGAACACAAGCAATTGTCCCCCGGGGGAACCGGCGGGATGAATGACCCGAGAGTCACAGGCCACAAAGCGCGCCCTCACCCGGGCTTGAATGAAGGCGGCGGGTTGGGAATGAAAGCGGGAGCTGGGAGGATGCCTGTCCCGGGGACGCTCAGCGCCCTGGCCGAGCCGCACAGAGAGACGGGGTCCCGGTCACTCGGCCAAGCCCCCGGGGACAGCGAGACGCCGAGATGAGGATGGAGACGCCGAAGAGAAGCCCGAAGACACGGGCAGAGGCAAGGTCAAGGTCGTCGCCCGCAAAGCCTGACGCTGCAGCTCCCTCCCCCGGCCCCACAGGGCGAGCCAGGGGCCCTGACTCAACGGATTCCAAAGCAGGAGCTGCGGGACGATCGGGGAAGCTGACTTGTGCGTCGATGAATGGTTTCAGAGAGACGGTCTAGGACAAGCGTGTCAAACTCGCGGCCTGCGGGATTGCACGCCCCCTTGAGGCGTGTGGCCCGCTGGCCTCGAGTTTGACATGCGTGGTCTGGGGTCACTGGGGCTCAGGGAGGTGAAGCGGTTGCCCCCCATCCGGGGTGAATGAGGGGCAGGTGGGGCAAGAACCCGGGTCCCCTGCGCCCCGTTTCCCCTTTCAGGCACATTTCCCCTCCTGGGGTCTGTCACAGGCCCCCCCACCACGCCGCTGAGAGCTGACAATGACTGTGACCACAAACAGCCTTCCCTCCAGGCCGCCCTGGAGGCCCTGGTGCAAACACACAGCAGAGAAGTGATGGTTTTTTAAAATTTTTTTTTTGGACGTTATTTCCCCCATTGATTCTCAGAGAGAGTGAGAGAGAGAGAGTGAGAGAGAGAGAGAGAGAGAAACATCGATGTGGGAGAGACACATCAATGGTTGCCTCCCGCCTGCCCCCTGACCAAAGCCAGAAGCCTGCTGCCGAGGTACGCGCCCTTGACCAGAATCGAACCCGGGACCCTCCGTCCGCAGGCCGACGCGCTATCCACTGAGCCAAACTGGCCAGGACAAGGGGTTTTCTTCAAGGCTGTTAAACGCCCTCAAACAGCAGTGCATCAAGGAGACCTGACACCATTTCCCAAGAACCGGTTACTCATCAGTGTCTTCAGATTGTTTGGGGGGGAGACGGGGGGTTTAACCAGAAGGAACGCGGGGACCCCCCTCCTTGGCTTTTAAACGTGTTATTCCTGCGATTGAACCGTCTGGGTCTTTGCAACTGACATCCTTCAATCTGATTTCAGAATAGAGCGTTCAAAAGCTCAAGTTCAAGCCTGAACAGCCGGAAGAAATGAATGACTTTTCCCACGGCCCCCAGGAAGGAATGACCTCGGAAGAAAAGCGAAGGGGAGAGGGAGCGAGGGGGAAGCTGACCCGCATACAGAACGCCGCTCCCTTATTTACCCGGCGAGCTCGCCTCTCTGGCCGTTCAATGCCCCGCGCGCCCGTTCAGGGCACACAAGACTGTCCCTGTTGAGGCGGCCACAGCCACCCCCCTCGTTTCCGTGCCCGAGAGCCTGGCGCTGGACAAAGGCCTTCAGTGGCCTCGGTGTGAGAGCCATTCAGAGTCACACACTGCAAAGAGCTCAGCTGGGCCGCCGCCCGCACAGCTCCGGGGGGTGAATTCCGGTCGGGTGGCAACACAGGAGGCGCCCCACCTGCAGGGGGGACGCCTGGACCGGACTCCCCTGCAACACTGTCTTTCCTCTTTCCGGATGGGGCCGGGAGCTGGCCGCTACTGCCTCAGAGCAGGTGGGGAGAGGGGACCCGGGCAGACGACAAGGAGATGGATGGTCACAGGAACCCATGAAGTCACTGCGTTGCACAGGGAGTCTTAAGAGACGAAGAAGGGGGTGGTGGGAGTATGACAGAATCTTCTGGATCGCAGCTGTGGCTGTCGGGGGGCGGGGAAGTGACAGGGGACAAGGGCGGGCTTCCGAAAGGGGGTGGGGGGGTAAAGTGCCACTCTGTGCTAAAACAACGCGAGAAGGAAAAGCAGTAGAAAAAGAACAACTTGGGGGGGATGGTGTCACCAGGACAAACCGCATCAGAGTCCGGGCCACAGGCATTGTCACCTTTCGAGACAGTGGCTGTTCTGGATGTTATTGGTTAGTTCGATCTAGCGATTGTCAGCAAATGGTTTCTCCAGCTCACAGACATTTCCTGCCACAGCCACGCGGGCCGATGCTCAGACTGTGACCACCTGTGGCCACAGGGGTCGGCCTCCGGGCCCCCAGGGGACCCCCTGAGCCCCTTCCACACCCATTGGGACCACTCCTCCTCCTCCTCCTTCCCCCGTCCGCCCCGGGAGCCAAGGGGATGACGCGGGGCACGTTTTGAAGCATCCGGGCGATGCCTCTCAGAGTTCCATTTCGCTCCGGACAGCCACTGCGGGTTTTTGCAAAGTGCAGGGTTTCTGGACATTCAAGTACCGCAGGATTGGAGGAAAGTACTTGAAACGTAAGCGGGACCGTTTCGCCGGGGAGGACACGCGAGGAGAGGCCTCTGTAAACGAGGGAGTTAAGAATCCGCTCGCAGGAAAACAAACATCTCCTCGGGTTGGGAAGGCCTCGCTCCCAACACAGGTCCAGCTTTTGAACGTCTGGTCTCAAAAGCGAGAGCTGGGGAGAGACCTGGGTTAAAAGACAAGATTACAAACGAGCGCGTCGTAAGACAAGGCCCCGCAGACGGCTTTATGGGACGTGAGGAGCGGACAGACAAACCGACAGAAGAAGGCAAATGATGAGGACGTCTGTGTGGTTAGACCGGAGTGCGGCTCCCGGGCCCCTCCCCGGAGGGCCGGTCTCTCAAAACCTCAGGGGAAGCGAGTTTGTCATTGAACTTCAGGGCGGGGAGCGATCTCAGCCGGCAATCTACCTGGTTCAAGGGCCCCGTTTCACAGGCGAGGGAGGTCAAGTTCAAGGGGGCCTTCCCAGGGTCATCTAGCCGGTGAGAAGCAGAGTCGGGGGTGGTCACGGCGGGTAGCTGTGCACGACAGGCCTCGGGGGGGGGGGCCGCTGGGAGCTGGGTGACCCCTCCTCCGACTACGGACTTTAATAAAAAGAGAAACCGGTGTGGCTCAGTGGGTAGAGCGACGGCCTGCGGACTCAAGGGTCCCCGGTTCGATTCCGGGCAAGGGCATGTACCTTGGTTGCGGGCGCATCCCCGGTGGGGGGTGTGCAGGAGGCAGCTGATCGATGTTTCTAACTCTCTGTCCCTCTCTCTTCCTCTCTGTAAAAAAAAAAAAAAAAAAAAAAAAATCAGTAAAATATATTAAAAAATAAAAAGAGCAACTGAGATGTTTCTAATGGGAAGGCCAGTTTCCCCAGTTTGCCCGGCGATGAGGATCACCGGGGGCACTTGTCAAAAATTAAAATCCCCAGGCCCTTTCCCAGGCGTGCGGCGCCGGCCTCTCCTTGGGGAGGGACCTGGGAGGCTGAATTTTTAATAAGTGCCCCCGGTCACTCTCAGCACCTGCAAGGGGCTGGGACGCTGTCCTAGGAGCGAGCGAGGGAGAAGCTTGGCTTGTGATTGAGGCGGTTTTTCTCTGCCCTAAGGGACCCCGGGCTCGGAGCTGACCTGCAGCTCCAGCGGAGGCCCGGCTTGGCCAGCGCGTTTTCGGGATCCACGCAAGGACACATTCCGGTCGCCACCGAATAACCGACGCCCTTCATTGTTCTTGGGGGGGGGGGGGGGCTTTCGATTGGCAAAGCAAAACTGCTGTCCTGACACCTTTTTTTTCCGTAAGGGAAACTAGACGAGATTGGCTGAAAAGCAATCATGAGGATGACGCTAGCCCGGACAGGAGGCCGAGAGAGACGCTGCCTGGGCGCTTGTCACCATGGAGAACATTGCAATGGAGAAAAAACAAGGAACTAAGCACAAAAATAGCCTGGCGCGCCCGGGGTGGCCCCCGCGCTGCTGGGGTGAGGTCAGATCCAGGTCGCGGAGGGAGGGGGAGACCTGAACAGCCGGGGAGGGACGTCCCAGTTCGAGGGGGGCGGCCGGAGGGCCGCGGTCCGGGGGGCCTCACTCCGGGCCGGCCTCCACCTGCTCGGCCGCGGCTGCGTCGGCGCACTGCAGCTTGCTGCGCTCCCACTGGCAGATGGCGTTGGCGTACTCCACCACCAGCTTGTCCATCCACGTCAGCGGCTCGGGCAGCAGCATGGAGCCCTCGAAGAAGCCCAGGTGGCCCCCGTGCAGGGGCAGCACGAACATGACGTTTTCCCGCTTCTCTGCAGGGGAAAGGCGGCCGTGAGGCCCTGGCCAGGTGGTGGAGGTCACCTGCAAGGGCATTCGACCTCCACTCGCTGCCTCATTCACCTCCGTAAGGGAGGTGGGACCTAGCAGGCTGGAGAGCAGCAGCCTGGCCTGGAGCAGAGCCTGGCAGGTCTAAGCGGTTCTCACACACGGCTGCGTGGTCGCACGCAGGGGTTTGGAGAGATCTCTGTGCAGCGCCCTAGCTGGTGTGGCTCAGTGGATAGAGCGTCGGCCTGCAGACTGAAGGGTCCCGGGTTCGATTCTGGTCAAGGGCACATGCTGGTGGTGGGCTCCATCCCCAGAAGGGGGCCTGCAGGAGGCAGCCAATCGATGAATGATTCTCTATCATCATTAAAAAAAAATATATATATATATATATAGCCGGGACCTGTTTGGCTCAGTGGAGAGAGCGTCGGCCTGCGGACTGAAAGGTCCCGGGTTCGATTCCGGGCAAGGGCATGTACCTTGGTTGCGGGCACATCCCCAGTGGGGTGTGTGCAGGAGGCAGCTGATCGATGATTCTCTCTCATCGATGTTTCTAACTCTCTATCCCTCTCTCTTCCTCTCTGTGAAAAATCAATAAAATATATTAAAAAAATATATATTTTATTGATTTTTTACAGAAAGGAAGGGAGAGGAGAGAGAAAGAGAGCTAGAAACATCAATGAGAGAGAGACATCGTCCAGCTGCCTCCTGCACACCTCCTACTGGGGATGTGCCCTCAGCCAAGGTGCATGCCCTTGACAGGAATCGAACCTGGGACCTTTCAGTCCGCAGGCTGACACTCTATCCACTGAGCCACACCGGTTTTGACTCTCTCATCATGTCTCTCTCTCTCTCTCTCTCTCTCTCCCTTCCTCTCTGAAATCATTTAAAAAATGATTTCCAAGCGCGCCCCAGCTCTGTGCACCGGAACCCCTGGGATGTCGCCTGAAAATGCAGGCGCTGCTCTGCCGAGCTCCAGGCGGGGCTGAGGCTGGGGGGGGGGGGGTCCCCGGGAAGGGCTCCCGGCCCGGCATTTGCAGTCATTATTGGGGAACAAGGCGGCTCAGTGAGCCGACGGTTTCTCACGCCATTTATCTTCTAAGACGGAAACGTAAAGCTGCCGGTGGTGCTTAAAACAATCGACACATTGTTAAGAATCGGGACTGTCCCGCCAAAAGCGGGACGTCTGGTCACCTTATTAAAGACGTCCACGCTCCCGTGGCACCTGCTCAGCATGGATGGGTGAGGCTGGTTGCAAGTGGGCAGCTACGGGGCAGCTGTCTTCCCGGGTGTGTGTGTGTGTGTGTGTGTGTGTGTGTGTGTGTGTGAGAGAGAGAGAGAGAGAGAGAGAGAGAGAGAGAGAGAGACAGACAGCGCCCCCTGCTGGCTGCACGGGGTGGGCGACACTTTCTGGGGGTCCTTTCTTGCCTGACCCCCTGTACCCTGTCCCTGCGGCCACTATTTTTTTTAAAAAAATACATTTTATTGATTTTTTTTTTTTTTCACAGAGAGGGATAAAGAGTTAAAAACATGGATGAGAGAGAATCATGGATCAGCTGCCTCCTGCACACCCCCTACTGGGGATGTCCCCGCAGCCAAGGCACATGCCCTTGACCGGAATCGAACCCGGGACCCTTCAGTCCGCAGGCCGGCGCTCTATCCACTGAGCCGCACCGGCTTCGGCCCTGCAGCCCCTATTGCATACGTTCCTGTGCCACAGAAGCAGAGCTACGGCTGGGTGTAGGGAAGGAGGCGCACACGCTGCTTTCTCGGTGTGCTGCCCACGTGGCCGAGGGGGCGGGTGACAGGAGAGACTTTACCCGATCCCACGAGTGGCACGCTCTGCGCGGTGCCCCCGAGCTCTCTGCGGGCGGGCGGGCAGGCGGGCGTGGGTCCTTGTCTGCTGCAGTGTCTACCCTTCCAGCTTGGGGTCCCGAGAGAACCAGAGGTGTACCCCTCTCTCTTCCAGGTAACACGTGGTCCTTACAGAGGACGTGCAGGGAAACGAGGTCCTAGGAGTGCCCAGGTCCCCGCCCGCCCGAGACCGTTAGCTCTCCTCCCGCTCCCGCCTGCGCTGGCTGACGCTCCCCCCGGCCACAGCCTGCTTTTCCAGCTGCTTATATTTTTATCCTCAGAGCAGACGGAGAGGCTGGCTGTCACGCGAGGTTTTTTTTTTTTTATTTGTCGTTTGCTTTTCGGGTCAAGGCTGAAGTGTAAATACCGCTTTAAGCCAAACTCGCAGGCTTCACGGAACCATAACCCCTGAGCCGACAGGCTCAGAGCCACAGGGGACCCCGGTCGTAAGGGACGTGCTGCCTCCAGCACGGGGTGGACACGGGAGGCTCTGCCCGGGGCCCCCTCCCGGCCAGGAGGGACAGTACGCAAAGGGGACAGAATGGCCGGCGGTGCCGGGGGCGTGAGGGAGCGGCAGGAGAGACACTCACCGGAGAGGGATTTTGGAATGCTCAGAAGGCTTTCGTGGACCAAGGGGTCATCGGCCGCGTTGACCAGCATGAGGGGCACGTAGATCTGAACCAAGGAGAGAGAGAGAGAGAGAATGAAGCGATTGCTCTGATGTTGTGGACGCCACTGATCCACGGGTTCAAGTTCACTGCCCAACCTGGTCCCTGCTCGGCATGCTGGACAGGTGGGTGAAGGGAACCTGGTCCCCAGATGGCCAGCCACTGCTGTGACTCCGGCCCTGGCAGGCGGGGGGGGAGGGGGATGGACACCCCTGGACCACCATGCTGGGAGAGCATGCCTGCATGGGCTAATCTGGGGCCCCTGGCTTGGCTCTGGGCGGCTCCACGGCGCTGGGATGGTGCAGGTGGAGACACCGGAAGCCTGGGTGTGAGGCTGAGCTAGGAAGGGTGGCCAAACGGCATCCCACAAGCCCCTGCTTCAGCTGCGGGCGGTGGGCCACACCAACAGGTGCTCATTGTCAGGGGTAAATGGACCCCCACGTTGGGGTGAAAAGAGCAATTGTGCAAACACAGAATGAGAGAGACCGGGGGTGGTGGTTCAGGCAAAAACAAAAACAAAAACAAAACAACATATGGGGGTTCCTCTAGCCGGTATGGCTCAGTGGACAGAACACCAGCCTGCAAGCTCAAGGGTCCCGGGTCCAATTCCCGGTCAAGGGCACATGCCCAGGTTGTGGGCTTGATCCCCAGTTGGGGGCGGGCAGGAGGCAGCCCATCAATGATTCTGTCTCATCATTGATGTTTTTTTATTATTATTATTTTTTTAAATATAATTCTTTATTGATTTCAGAGAGGAAGGGTGAAGGAGAGAGAGAGAGGGGAAGAGAGAGAGTGAAAGAGAAAGAGAAAGAGAAAGAGAGAGAAACATTAATGATGAAAGAGAATCATTGACTGGCCGCCTCCTGCAAGTCCCCTACTGGGGATTGAGCCCGCAACCCAGGCATGTGCCCTTGACCGGAATCGAACCTGGGACCCTTCAGTTTGCAGGCTGACTCTCTATCCACTGAGCCAAGCCAGCCAGGGGCATCATCACTGATGTTTCTCTCTCTCCCTTCCTCTCCTTTCCTCTCTGAGATCAATAAGAATGTTTAAGAAATATGAGGGCTATGTTGGCCGCAAACTTAATTTAATTCGCATCGAGTTCATTATAGCTGCTCTAACTGCATTAGTGTAAACCTAGTCTCTTTGTCAACACACGTATTCCTCCTTGTTTTGGCAGAGAAATATACCTACTATTTCACTGTGACCAGATCACAGCAGGACTTCTTAATTCAGCCCGAGGCACCACACTAACGAAACCACAAGGGCCAGGAGAGGACAGCACAGGGACTGCACACAGAAGTCGAAGAGGGGCAGAGTGGCAGAGGGACGGGGTGGCAGAGAGACAGAGTGGCAGAGGGACGGGGTGGCAGAGAGACAGGGTGGCAGAGGGACGGGGTGGCAGAGGGATGGGGTAGCAGAGGGGCAGGGTGGCAGAGGGACGGGGCTGCAGAGGGACGGGGTGGCAGAGGGATAGGGCAGCAGAGGGACAGGGTGGCAGAGGGACGGAGTGGCAGAGGGACGGGGTGGCAGAGGGACGGGGCTGCAGAGGGACAGGATGGCAGAGGGACGGGGCTGCAGAGGGACGGGGTGGCAGAGGGACGGGGTGGCAGAGGGAAGGGGTGGCAGAGGGACGGGGCGGCAGAGGGAAGGGGTGGCAGAGGGATGGGGTGGCAGAGGGACAGAGTTCAGTTCAATAATTAACCGCGTTAACAGCTGGACGGTCTGAGCCAGGCTCTGGCGGAGCTAGCAGGCGGTGAGGAGGGGGCTGCGGGCGGAGGTGGGAGGAGGACGGGGTGAAGCTGGGGCTGCCACTCACCCTGTGCAGGTACCGCATGCAGCTCTCCTGCTCGTAGTACTCCTTCAGGGACGTGTAGCCGTGGAACTTCCTGCCGCACACACGGGAAAAGGACAAAACGCGTGTCACCAGATGGGAACTGCACTCCCTCTCCGTTCCCGTGCCAACCGGCCGGGCACATCGGTGGGGTATAGGTGGCACCAGAGTTAGGGTTCAGAGCCCTGGCTTTGGCGCCGGGTGCCAATCCTGACCCTTCCGCTCACTGCTGTGTGACCTTAGGCAGAGGGTTTACCCTCTCTGAGCTTCTCCTCTGCAAACGGAGCGACGGACACGGCCTTCTTAACGGCACTGACATCTCGGACACTGAGGTGTGTCCCAGCCCCGCTACCGGCCCAGAGAAATCACTCAATAAGAGTCATCGATGGCCGAAACCGGTTTGGCTCAGTGGATAGAGCATCGGCCTGCAGACCGAAAGGTCCTGGGTTCGATTCCGGTCAAGGGCATGTACCTTGGTTGCGGGCACATCCCCAGTAGGTGGTGTGCAGGAGGCAGCTGATCGATGTTTCTCTCTCATGGATGTTTCTAACTCTCTATCCCTCTCTCTTCCTCTTTGTAAAAAATCAATAAAAAAAAAAATATATATATATATTAAAGAAAAGAGTCATCGATGGTGACTCTTGGCAGATGTCACACCTTCCGAGGCAGCGTAAAGCCGGATGTCACCAGGCACTAAGAAACTGAGATCCCAAGGCAGGTACTAGAACTTTCTTTACAACAGCCTTCGCGGCAGAGTGACCCGCTGTGTAACCTGCCCGGCCCCGGCTCCCGAGCGCGCGCGTGCGTGGACCCACCTCATCACGTTGTCGTCGATCTGCATCAGGGACGTGGCCATGTGGAGGCGGCTCAGGTCCGAGTCCTCCAGAGTCTGGGGCTTCTTCACGTGGTCCCCGAACAGCGCTTGTCTAGAGGGAGGACGAGGCAAACAGGAGGACACGCGGGTGAGAGACTAGGCGAATCCCACGCGCACTGGGATAGAGGGTTAGAAACATCCATCAGCTGCCTCCCGCACGCCCCCCCCTCCCGGGGATGTGCCCGCAATGAAGATGACAATCATAACGAGGAGTCCCACTCATGTTCCTGAGAGCTCCCGCACGGTGGGCCTGTTCTGACCGGCCAGGGCTGACCGCCTGGGGGCTTCAGAGCAGGAGGGGCCAGGGGAGCACGGAGATCTGACACCACAGGGGGGGTACCAGGCGTCACCATCGACGTTTCTATCTCTTCCTTCCCCTCTGAAATCAACCTATATATATAAAAGCCTAAGCACCCATCAACCAGTGGAGTATGATGTGCAATGACCACCAGGGGGCTCCTGCCCCGCTGCTGCTCGGTCAGGTGCCCAAGACCCCAAACACAAAGTGTCCTACGGGGAGAGAGAGAGAGAGAGAGAGGTTCCTGAGCATGAACCAGCTGCCCCCGGGACGGCCTGGGCTTGGGGAGGAAAGGTGTGGGCGCCGTCCCTCCTCTTGGATTCTCTGCGTCTCCTCCTGCGTCACGTTCCCCCCACCGAGAACTGGAGCTCTGGCCCTCGGCGCCGCCCCAATGAGCCGAGGAAGGCCCGTCCCGCCCGAGGGGAGGGGACGCACCTGTGCGAGAGGATGATCTTCTTCATGTTGTCGGCCATGAGGAAGTTGTAGAAGCGGCGGCACTGGTCCCACTGCATGAAGGTCTCCTGGGCCCTGGAAGGACCACAGGAGGGGGGTGGGGTGCGTGCTGGAGAGGAAACGGGGCGGGGGGGGGGCAGGTGCAGGGCAGCAGGCTGGGCGGCTCCTGCCACTGATGAGTGCCTGCAGAGAGCAGCTCTCCCTGCCTTGGGAGGGGGCTTCGCTGGCACTCACCCTGACCTTAGCCTTAGTGTTCTGTGTTCCTTAGGATAAAGTTGCCTCTCTTTTAAAAAAAAAAATATATATATATATTTTATTGAATTTTTTACAGAGAGGAAGGGAGAGAGATAGAGAGCTAGAAACGTAGATGAGAGAGAAACATCGACCAGCTGCCTCTTCCACACCCCCCACCGGGGATGTGCCTGCAACCAAGGTACATGCCCCTAGACCAGAATCGAACCTGGGACATTTCAGTCCGCAGGCCGACGCTCTACCACTGAGCCAAACCGGCCTCGGCAAAGTTGCCTCTCTTTTTAAAAAAAATATATTTTATTGATTTTTTTACAGAGAGGAAGGGAGAGGGATAGAGAGTGAGAAACATCAATCAGAGAGAAGCATCGATCAGCTGCCTCCTGCATACCCCCCACTGGGGATGTGCCCGCAAGCAAGGTACACGCCCTTGACCTTTCAGTCTGCAGGCTGATGCTCTATCCACTGAGCCAAACCGGTTCTCGGCCTAGCTTCATATTTTTAAAACATCTTTTTGTAAGAAATTACAGTATAGTTGCCCGGCTGGCATGGCTCAGGGATTGAGCATTGATCTGTGAACCTGGAGGTTACGCTTTGATTCCCAGTCAGGGCGCATGCCCAGGTTGTGGGCTTGATCCAAAGTGGGGGGGCGTGCAGGAGGCAGCCGATCCATGATTCTCTCTCATCATTAATGTTCTCTCTCTGTCCCTTCCTCTGTGAAATCAATAAAAATACACATTTAGTAAATTAAAGCATAGTTGACATACAACATTATACGAGATTCAGGTGTACAGCAGTTACTTGACATTTATACACCTTACTGTGCGATGCTGCAATAAGTCTGTCACCCGACAGAGCTAGTAGGACAGTGCTGACCATATTTCCTGTGCTTCCATCCTCATGATTACTTGTTTTATTTGTTTTTATGATTACTTGTTTTTTTAAAAAAAAAAATATATTTTATTGATTTTTTACAGAGAGGAGGAGAGAGGGATAGAGAGCTAGAAACGCCGATGAGAGAGAAACATCGACCAGCTGCCTCCTGCACACCCCCCACTGGGGATGTGCCCACAACCAATGTACATGTCCTTGACCGGAATCGAACCTGGGACCCTTCAGTCCGCAGACCGACGCTCTACCGCTGAGCCAAACCGGTTTCGGCTATGATTACTTGTTTATAATTGCATGCTGGTACTTATTCCCTCCACCATTTTGCTCATCTCCCCACCCCCACCCCCCGCCCCCCTTCTCCCCCTCTCTCCTCTGGCAGCTTCCTAAACCTTCCTGGCCTCAAATCCAACGCCTTGGTTTGCCAAATGTGCGGACCAGGTGCTCTTGCCACCAGCAGATGGCGCTACTGTCGCAAAATGGGGAAAAAAAAGGCTGCCTGCCAATTTTGTTCGTTGGAAAACACACAGGCAGAGGAGTCGGTTTTCGGCTCTCCAAAGAAATGTCAATCGTTGTGCTGTTGGTATTTGGCTCTGTGGACTGATGAGTTTGCCGATCGCTGAAATGTAGGGTCGTAAGGCAAACTCTGGTTAGCCCACCATCCTCTGTGTCTTTTCTACCCTCCCTCACCCCTTCCCTCCCCCCGGCGCCTGCAAAAAACTCCTGCAGCACAAACAGAGGAAGGCTTTCTGCAGACTCCACAGGGAAATGGCCGCTGGGTGGGAGCTTTGCCCGGCTCAGCTACAGATCTGGTCCAAATACAGCTAGCTGCTCCTTCCCAAGGCTGAAGGGCCACTCCTGTGTGTGACGTGCAAGCAGCGATCCAGAAACCCCTGCTCCGCCTGCAGCCTCTCCCGGGGTCTTTGCAAAGCGGCGTGAGGTGCACGGGGGTGGGGGGGACCCTCAGCACACACGTGCCGAGGGGAGACGGGGGTGGGGGGGCTCGGGGCAGGGGCGGGGGCGCTCACCTCAGCGCGCTGTACCCCTGGCACACGCTCACGCAGCACAGCACCTTGTCTTGGTTCGCCTGCGTCTCCCCCAGGTATTTGCACACGATGTTACCGCCCAGGCTGAAGCCCACGACCACCAGCTGGGTCAGGGGGTATGTTTTCTTGATGTAGTTGACCATGGCTCCGAATTCCCAGGTGCAGCCTGTGGGTGGGCAGAAAGGTGAGGGCCTGTCATCATGTCGGGCGCGACAAAGATGGGAGGAGACGTGACACGGGGGGGAGGGGTTGCTAATCAGATGCCGAGATATTAACAGAGGGAAGTGTGTGTGTGTGTGTGTGTGTGTGTGTGTGCAAAGAGAGACAGACAGCCCTTAACCGGTGTGGCTCAGTGGATAGAGCGTCGGCCTGCGGACTGAAGGGTCTCAGGTTCGATTCCGGTCAAGGGCATGGACCTTGGTTGCGGGCACATCCCCAGTGGGGGGGGGGGGGTGCAGGAGGCAGCTGATGGGTGTTTCTCTCTCATCGGTGTTTCTAGCTCTCTGTTCCTCTCCTTTCCTCTCTGTAAAAAATTAATAAAATATTTAATAAATAAATAAATTGCTATGGAAAAGGATGACACGGAGTCTGACGTGCTGACATGGAACAACTCTGTGCCATCTCACTGAGGGGCAGAAACAAGGGCAGAGGAGCACTGGCACCATCTCATGTGTGTACTTGGGCTCTCTGGGGAATATATGTGCACCCACATCTGATTGAATAATCGCTGAAAAGCTGTAGCAGTCATTACTTTTCTGGGGAGGAGGCGGCGGACTAGAGTGGGACAGGACATAGTTTTTACTCACTGTCCTCGGACTTCTGCACTGGCTATTAAAAAATAAATAACAAAATTATTTTAAAATTAATTTTTTATTTTATTATTATTTTTAAAATATATTTTATTGATTTTTTTTTAAAGAGAGGTAGAGAGAGAGAGGAATATAGAGTTAGAAACATCGATGAGAGAGAAACATCCATCAGCTGCCTCCTGCACACCTCCCACCGGGGATGAGCCCGCAACCAAGGTCCATGCCCTTGACCGGAATCGAACCCGGGACCCTTCGGTCTGAGGGCCGACGCTCTATCCACTGAGCCACACCGGTTTTGGCTTAAAATAAACTTTTAAATTAAAGTTTGCTTTCTCGCCGTCTGATTCCTTTCAGACACATCTTCCTTTCCTCGGGTCTGAGACTAATTATTTGGGACCCCGAGCAGCTGTTCGGAAGGCACTGGGGCGGGTACCAGCCCCAGGTCTGCCAGCTGCTGAGGAGCGATTACAGCTAATTGGCCTGGCACTTTGGGAGGCGCGGTGTAATTAAATGCAAACGGTGTGATCTGGATGGAGGGCCAGCCTGCCTGATGCCGGACAAGCTGGCGGCGTTCTGTGAGGCGCTGCCTCTCTCCCCGGCCAGGGACAGGCAAGGACGTGGTGTCTGCCCAGCGCCAGGCCCGGCCGGCCTTCTGGGAGGATCTGGGTCCTCCCGGGATCTCCGCCTGATGCCAGTCACCAAAGCCTCTGTGTCTGGGGCCCCTCCCCGGGCCCGGTCACTAAGAGCCTCGGCGATTTGTTTTTTTAAGATCGGGAGGGTTTTAATGAGGTCCTAGGTACCTAATCCCGGTGGGATTAGCACCAGTAACAAGCTTTCGGTCTCTAATCTTGCTGCAGCTTCTTAAAAGCCGAGATGAAATAGGAGACACTAACCTGGCCCCAGCGAGATGAGGGCGACAGGGCCACCTCGGAGGGGCGACCTGCTGGGGAGAGGAACGTCCTGTGTTTTCAAGCTCCCCCTACACAAAGGCGAACGTAAGGCTGCCTGAAGCCACTATTTCTTTTTCAAAAAAATATATTTTTTATTGACTTTTTACAGAGAGGAAGAGAGAGGGATAGAGAGTTAGAAACATCGATGAGAGAGAAACATCCATCAGCTGCCTCTTGCACACCTCCTACTGGGGATGTGCCCACAACCAAGGTACATGCCCTTGACCGGAATCGAACCTGGGACCTTTCAGTCTGCAGCAGAAGCCACTATTTCCAATTCCACTAGCATGACTAAGTAGGTTCCGGTGCACGGACATGGAGATGGGCGGTTCCTTGTGGCTGGAGACTTTGAGTCATGGCTGTGTCCCGCACACCAGGCCTGGGCCTGGCACATGGGTGTGTCACCAATGTTAGCTGGGTAAGAGGGGCGTCTGAATCATGTGGAGTGAGAGCACACCAAGACCTCAGAATGCGAACGCATTGGAGAAAGGGCCTTTGAGATGATGAAGCTAAAATGGGGTTGTCAGCGTGGGCCCTCGCCCAATAGGACTGGTGTCTTTTTAAGAAGAGATTAGGCCCTAGCTGGTGTGGCTCAGTGGATAGAGCATCGGCCTGTGGACTGAAGGGTCCAGGGTTCCATTCCAGTCAAGGGCACATATCCGGGTTGTGGGCTTGATCCCCAGTAAGAAGGCAGCCAATCCATGATTCTCTCTCCTTATTGATGTTTCTATTTCTCTCTCCCTCTCCCTTCCTCTCTGAAGTCAATAAAAATATATTTTTTAAAATTAACCATGACGTTTGGTGCAGAAACAAAAGCCGATTTCCCCCGTGAGCTTCTGTTTCTGCCCCTGTGACATGGGGGTGGTTTCAGGGCCCGTCTGTGTGTGCCACCATCTCTCTTTTTTATTTTTATTTTTATATTTTATTGATATTTTTACAGAGAGGAAGAGAGAGGGGTAGAGTGTTAGAAACATCGATGAGAGAGAATCATCGATCGGCTCCTCCTGCACACTTCCTACTGGGGATGTGCCCGCAACCAAGGTCCATGCCCTTGACCGGAATCGAACCCGGGACCCTTCGGTCTGAGGGCCGACGCTCTATCCACTGAGCCACACAGGTTTCGGCTGTCCCACCGTCTCTTGAAGACTGGCACAAATTCTAAACCGAGGAGAGGCAGGCGGGAGTCACAGCGCCCTCGCAGGGGGGACAGGGACTGGGGACCCCTCGCGGTCATGCCCCCCGCTTACCGTAGGTGAACATGCGTGGCGAGGTCAGCTCGATGTTGGGCAGGGCGCCCAGGTGGTTGAGCACAGCGCACCGGTAGCCGTTTTTCTGGGCGTAGTCCACAAAGGTTCGGATGTACTGCTTCTCGCTGTGGTTGGCGATCCCGGGACAGATGACCATGGTGATGTCATCTGAGGGGGCGAAAGAGATCCCGGGATATCCATAAATAATGAGCATCACAATAAATCAGGACATGGTTATACATACTGGCTTAGAAAACAGCAGGAGGAACTTGAATATACATCCTTTTTTTCAATTCTCTGGGAAATAATATCTGTCCCTTCTAGGACAGATATTATTACCTAGAGCTGCCTCTTACCTTTTAAAAAAAAAAAATATATATATTTTATTGATTTTTTTTTTTTTTTACAGAGAGGAAGGGAGAGAGATAGAGAGTTAGAAACATCAATGAGAGAGAAACATCGAGCAGCTGCCTCCTGCACACCCCCCCACTAGGGCTGTGTAACTGGGCATGGCAGAGACATAAATATTTGAAAGATCAGCCAGGAGACTTATAAACACGAGGTGAACTCCTCGCCTATCATTTATTCATTCTTTCCGGACTGTCTATTGGGAATCTGTCGTCTGGACTCTGGAGAGTCTTCCATTCCAGCAGACAGATACTCAACAAGCACACAAATAAGTTTAGAGTGTGGCAGGTACCCTCAAGCACAAAACTGGGAGCCATGATGGATTTCCTGCGAAGGAAACACTTCTTAGGAGCGGGGGAGAGGGGGTACTCTGCCTCTGAGGAGGGGGCATCGGAGCTGAGACCTGATGACAAAAGGAGGCAGTCACGTGATAGTCAGGTGACAAGCATTCAGACAGAGGGAACATAAAGTAACCCTTTGTCAATAGCTACTCAGCAGTTCTTTTTTTTTCTTTTTAATATATTTTATTGTTTTTTTTACAGACAGGAAGGGAGAGAGATAGAGAGCCAGAAACGTCGATGAGAGAGAAACATCAACCAGCTGCCTCCTGCACACCCCCCACCAGGGATGTGCCCACAACCAATGTACATGTCCTTAACCGGAATCGAACCCGGGACCTTTCAGTCTGCAGACCAACGCTCTACCACTGTGCCAAACTGGTTTCGGCTCAGCAGTTCTTTTACTTTAAGTAACTGAGAGTTAGAGTATGTTTAATCCACCCATAAATTTAAAAAACATATATTTTGATTGTTTTCAGAAAGGAAGGGAGAAAGAAAGAGAAACATCCAGGATGAGAATCATGGATCGGCTGCCTCCTGCACGCCCCCTACTGGGGATCGATCTCACAACCCGGGCGTGTGCCCTGACCGGGAATCGAACCGTGACCTCCTGGTTCATAGGTTCACTCTCAACCACTGAGCCACGCCTGCCAGGCCACCCATAAATATTGACCGAGCTTTTATAAAACAAAACTGGGTGCCTCTGCACACTACAGAATTCAAGAGACGTGTTCTCTTCCGGTCGGAATGGCATTCAGATGGGGCTGCCATCTAACTCCACTTCCTCTAAGCTTTCATTTGTGAAGCATTTTATGAGTATTCACTGTGCAGGCTGGACAGACAATGGAAATAAGAGGAATCTGTGAAAAATAGGAATCCCAGCCCCCTGCCAGATATATACTGACCTTAATGTCTCTTTTTTGTGCATGGAAACCTAAGAGGGCACCTGAGAGTCTTTATCTGCTGCTATGCAACCAACACAACCAGCCTACATTGCATCTCTAAGCTTTCAGCTCTGTCATCAGTAACGTAGGGACAATAAGGCACCCACTTGCTGAGAATTAAATGATATGATAGTTCTAGAGGGCCCGGTGCACAAAATTCATGCAATGGGTGTGTGTGTGGGGGGAGTCCCTCAGCCCGGCCTGCACCCTTTCGCAGTCCCGGAGCCCGAGGGGATGTCCGACTGACGGCTTAGGCCCGCCACCACCTCTGTGCTCTCCAGCCATGAGCCTGGCTCCTGCATTGAGCATCTGCCCCCTGGTGGTCAGCGCACATCATAGTGAGCAGTTTGAGTGGCCTTGGCATATCATTAGCATATTACACTTTGATTGGTTGAACAGACAATTAGCATTATTAGGCTTTTATTACATGGGATATATAAAGCTTGGCTTCTGCTGCTGTCATTAAGCTAGATGCCTGAGCTCCGAGCTCTCCCTCACCCCTTTGCATGGAGCTCCTGTCTCTCTCGAGAGGATTAGAAACTGCATTGGACAACGCCTGTGCATGGTGACCGGCCTCAGGCGGACATAAGCCTTGTCAGGCGCTCCTATGTGATGTATCTCAGCAGATTTCTTACGAGGCCTGGTAAGAGCGGGAAGGAGGATGTGCGTGCACACTGTGCTCCCTCGCTGACTAGTGCTCCTTCTCCGAGGGATGGCCCAATCATACGCCTTATCCTCGCTCACCTCCAACACAATGCTCAGCCATGGGCTCGAAGAGGTCGAAGGTCGAAGTGGCGCCATCGGACATGGTGATGAACTTTCGGTGCCCGTACGGGTGTGGCGACCTCACCCGGCCCATCTTCCCGTACAGAGCTGTTTGGATGTGTCCGCTTTTCCCCCAGATCAGTGGCGGGATGTATCTAAGAAAGAAGGAGACGAGAGGTCAGTGTTCTCCCCATTCCAAGAAAAACGCTCCCTCAAAAACCTTTGCGCAAAGGTCTTTAAAGCTATTTAAGATGTTTCCTGACAAATTCTGTACGCTAAACCTAAATGAGATTTAAAAAAAAAATATATATTTTATTGATTTTGTACAGAGAGGAAGAGAGATAAGAGAGAAACGTCGATGAGAGAGAAACATCGACCAGCTGCCTCTTGCCCACCCCCTACCGGCGATGTGCCCGCAACCAACGTACATGCCCCTTGACCGGAATCGAACCTGGGACCTTTCAGTCCCACAGACCGACACTCTACCACTGAGCCAAACTGGTTTTGGCCTTTCCCCCCATTTACTAATACATCCTGTATCAGATTAACTTCAGCAATCAGCCAGGGCGTGCTTATCTGGACGGGATTTCAAATTTAGGGTGTTCAGGAATTCAACACAGGTTATTTCCGTAACGTAGAAGAAAAAGAAGGTAAGTGATACATTATAAACAAACGCTACCTGGCAGGGCAGCCTCATCAAATGAGTGAACGAATATAAAGCAGTGGCAAAGAGCCGACTCTCACTAATGCTCACTTTTTTTTTTAAAAAACATATTTTATTGATTTTTTTACAGAGAGGAAGGAAGGGAGAGGGATAGAGAGTTAGAAACATCGATGAGAGAGGGACATCGATCAGCTGCCTCCTGCACACCCCCTACTGGGTTTGCCTGCAACCAAGGAACATGCCCTTGACCGGAATCGAACCCAGGACCCTTAAGTCCGGCAGGCTGATGCTCTACCCACTGAGCAACACCGGTTTCTGCTAATTCTCACTTCTTCCCCCTTCCCCTACACGACAGTCCACGGCTGCAGTGGCTACTCCTTTCGCCAGACCTGCTCCGTTACACTGGGAAGGGCTGCAAACTCTTCTGAGAGCCTGTGAGTGCGCTGGGCGTGTGTCGGGGCTGGGAGGGCAACGTAGGCCTCACAGAATGCGCTGGAAGGGCTGAGCAATGTTTAAATATTTGTTGAACTGTTGGAGGATCAAGGCTGGTTAGCCTACGCAAGGCATGACGCCACCTTCACAAGCGTCCTTCGTGAAAACTTGGGAGTGACTGGTCCTTGGGTAGAAAACTCAAAACCCACAAGCTAATTACTGGGAAAACGAGACACTCTGGGTTGCTTTTAGGAAATGTTTACTACATTTCACAACCACAGAGCAAGAGGATCCCGTTGACTGAAATGGCTATTGGTTTCTCTTCTGCAGCAAGAGCGTGATGGCTGGCCGGTTTGGCTCAGTGGATAGAGCATCAGCCTGTGGACTCCCAGGTTCGATTACCTGTCAAGGGCATGCACCTCGGTTGCGGGCACATCCCCAGTGGGGGTGTGCAAAAGGCAGCTGATCGATGTTTCTCTCTCATCGATTGATATTTGGCTCTATTGACTAATGAGTTTGCCGATCTCTGCTCTAGGCCCACTCCTTATCACCTCAGGGAATGAGTCCTGGACTCTCTTCAGCGTGGTGCCAGGTCCGGGAGGTACCAGAAGCCACCTGGCCTCCAGCCTGAAAAAGGCCAGGCCTACATCTGACCACATTCCTTCCACTGCACTCTGCGAGCCCAAACCGGTCGCAGGCAGCCTGCACTCCTGCAGAGGGGGGAGGCCCCTGGTCCCGTGGGGACAGACGGCTTGTGGGGACAGGAATAGGTGGGTCTTGGCAGCTGTATCATGCAGGTAGTTAGAGTAAAGCATTTCGTCCATGGACCTTTTTAGTAGCATCTCTTAAAAAAAAAAAAAAAATATATATATATATATATATATATATATATATATATATATTTTATTGATTTTTTACAGAGAGGAAGGGAGAGGGATAGAGTTAGAAACATCGATGAGAGAGAGTCATCGATCAGCTGCCTCTTGCACACCCCCTACTGGGGATATGCCCGCAACCAAGGTACATGCCCTTGACCGGAATCGAACCCGGGACCCTTCAGTCCCCAAGCCGACGCTCTATCCACTGAGCCAAACCGGTCCCGGCTTCAGTGGCATCTCTTAAGTGCTTGTGTGTTTTTATATGTTTCTAAGTTGGTCATGGTTTGGGCCCATATTTCCTCCCTTAACTAAACCAGGTGCCCGGGCACCGATTCTGGTTTTTTGTTTTGCAACTTTTTTGGTACGTGGATGCGTTACATAAGCAATAAAAGCACACCAAAAAGCCCCAGCACAGCGAATACTGTCCACAGTTTCAATTTTGTAAACCCCGGTGTGTTATTGAGATGTCAATTAAAAAGCAGTGTTTGATCAGTAGGTGGTAATTGTCATAAAATTAAAGGTTGTTTAACTTCCACTGTGCACCGCTGAACTGAGGTCTCAGGGGATCTCAAGGCAGTTGCTTAGACACACACACACACACACACACACACACACACACATATACACGCATGCACGCGTGCCTGTACATATCATCCATTTTATCTCAGACTGAATTTTATTTACTGAAAGAACACAGTAACCAGACTCCAATCATGCTACAGCCCAATTCACATTGTTAGGGTGCATATTATTTTGTCAGTATATCTTCGTATTTTCAGATTCACTACTGGGGATGTGCCCGCAACCAAGGTACATGCACCTGACCGGAATCAAACCCGGGACCTTTCAGTCCGCAGGCCGATGCTCTATCCACTGAGCCAAACCAGTTAGGGCTCAATGCTGTTTTTACTACGCTAATTTGCATGTACTTCACGTGTGTGCGTGCACGTGTGTGTGTGTGTGTGTGTGTGTGTGTATGTGTTTGTTGTTTTTTTTAGCTATTCTTAGAGTTAGCATCTGGGCTTGTTTATCCCTAATTCTCTGAAAGCGGAGGCGTGTCTTCTACTTTACTAACCGTATGGGGTTCTGTCACGGTCTACTGGGACCAGTGGTTAGTCAATGCTTGCCACTAAGAAAACAGCTAGACCACAGCACAATGCAGAGCCAGCCTGCCCTTGTCTTCTGAACCTATTTTTAAAAAATTATAAATTACTGATTTTCCACAGAGAGGAAGGGAGAGGGATAGAGAGCTAGAAACATTGATGAGAGAGAGAGAGAGAGAGAGACATCGACCAGCTGCCTCCTGCACACCCCCTACCGGGGATGTGCACGCAACCAAGGTACATGCCCTTGACTGGAATCGAACCTGGGACCTTTCAGTCTGCAGACCGATGCTCTATCCACTGAGCCAAAGCGGTTTCGGCCTGACCCTATTTGTAATCAGCGCCTGGCTGTGCTAACAGAACTGCCCCTGGGACAGACTGCAAGGGAGAATCTAGACCCCCCCCCCTCCCACCATACACACACAAACGAGTTCACATGAGCAAGGACAGATGGTTGCTGGGTTGGTTTAGGGAGAGAGCTGAAAAAACAAAGGTGACTCATGCTCTTCTTTGCCCTAAATTGGTGGGTGACTAATTCTCCCCGAGGGGACTCGGGTCCCTTGGCAATAGATCAAACCACGTTAGAGTTGGGGAACCCAGACTTAGGTGTCAGAGAGAGAGAGGCCATTTCTGAGCACTCATCTCCGAGTGGAGGACTGGGCTAGTCCGGGCCCTCATTTAGGCTCTACAATGACTCTGAGCGATGGTATCACACCCATTTTACAGATGAGGAAAACTGAGCCTTGAGCTGCCTGGTCTCACAAAGACTGGAATCAAGGTCAGGTCTCTGAGTTCTGTCCAGAGCTTTCTCTTTCTATGTCATGCTCAAGCCGGTTTTTTTGTTTGTTTTTTAAGAAATATATTTTATTGATTTTTTTTTTTTTTTTAACAGAAAGAGAGGGTGTTAGAGAGTTAGAAACATCGATGAGAGAGAATCATCGATCAGCTGCCTCCTGCACACCCCCTACTGGAGATGTGCCCGCAACCAAGGCACATGTCCTTGACTGGAATCGAACCCAGGACCCCTTACTCCACAGGCTGACGCTCCATCCACTGAGCCAAACTGGTTTTAACTAGAAGTCAAAATAATGAACACTTTTTTTTTTTTTTTTTAATCCTCACCCAAGGCTATTTTTTCATTGATTTTTAGAGAGTGGAAGAGGGAAGTCAGAGAGAAACATCGATGTGAGAGGAACAGGTAGATTGATTGCCTCCTGCACCTGCCCTGACCAGGAATAGGCCAGAGGAGGCTACAACCAAGGTACGTGCCCTTTACTGGAATCAAACCCGGGGCCCTTCAGTCCACAGGGCAACGCTCTATCCACTGAGCCACACCGGCTGGGGCAGTGGTCGGCAAACTCATTAGTCAACAGAGCCAAATATCAACAGCACAACCATTGAAATTTCTTTGGAGAGCCACATTTTTTAAACTTAAACTTCTTCTAACGCCACTTCTTCAACACAGACTCACCCAGGCCGTGGTGTTTTGTGGAAGAGCCACACTCCAGGGACCAGAGAGCCGCATGTGGCTCTCGAGTCGCAGTTTGCCGACCACGGGGCTAGGGCAAAATAATGAACATCTTTGTGCCAGTTTTTTCCCCCCTGTCTGATCAACTGCTAGAATGTTATATTAAATTCTGTTTCGCCAAGTTGATAATTGAATTTGCCAGAACTTCTCTTTGGTGTTATTCATGTACTACATTAAACAAACAAAAAACCCCAAACACATTTCTTTGATTTTACATGTGTTTGTATAGCTGTAACCAGCTTTTTTGATGTGAGTGAAGTTTTTCTGCAGGAGTTTCCATCTGGGGGTAATTGATGAGAATACTCACACTTGATTATTCCTCTGATCAGGCCAGAGTGTTAATAAAAATCCCACTGAGCATGTCCCCAAACAGAACGAGGCCCAGGAGAGGGTCGATGTTTCTCTCTCATTAATGTTTCTAGCTCTCTATCCCTCTCCCTTCCATTCTGTAAAAACTCAATAATATATATATATATATATATATATATATATATATTTTTTTTTTTTTTTTTTTTTTTTTTTTTTACAGAGAGGAAGGGAGGGGGACAGAGAGCTAGAAACATTAATGACAGAGAAACATCGATCAGCTGCCTCCTGCACACCCCCCACCGGGGATGTGCCCACAACCAAGGTCCATGCCCTTGACCGGAATCGAACCCAGGACCCTTCAGTCCGCAGGCCGACGCTCTATCCACTGAGCCACACTGGTTTCAGCCTCCTACCCTTTCTTACTGCCCGTCTCTGGCTGACTGGCTGGCTCTCCATCCCCTCCCACCTGCCGCAGATCCCCACCCCTCCTTCCTCTCCCTTCCTCTCTGTACAGTCTGGCCTTGGACTCACACCTACGTCCTGCTGCCCCTTTTGTACCTGCCCCCCTGCCCCTCCCACAGGGTGCCCCAAACCACACCACGTTCCCTGAGAAAACAGCTTCCTCATTTGACTTCCCTGTTTCTGTCAATGACCCCATTCTTCTCTCAACGCTCAGCGCTCCGTGACTCAGCTCATTCCTACAAGCCCAGAGCCATCCCATTGTCCACCACCGCCTGCTGGGGACCTCAGCACCCACCCTCTCCCCTTCCCCACATCCCCTGTCCCTCCGCTTACTCACTGTGACGTAGAGGTCCCTACCAAAAGCATCTCCCCACACAAAAAGCAACAGCTCCCCGGCCTCAGCGAATGCAGAGCATGTAAGCCAGTCTGTCCCTAAGCCGCTCAGAATGCAGGCCGGTGATGGCAGACGGGCAGGGGGGGAGATATGGTTCCAGTCCCTCGCAGGAGCCAACGGGGCAGACGAGGGGCGAAAGGAAGTGCTGGAGGAGCGAGGATGTCAGGAGCCGGGAGGGCCATGGGAATTGGATGGACAGAGGAGGCGGAAGAAGATATGAAAGGAGTGTGTGTGAGTGTGAGTGTGTGTGTGAGTGTGTGTGTGAGTGTGTGTGTGTGTGAGTGTGTGTGTGTGAGTGTGAGTGTGAGTGTGTGTGTGTGAGTGTGTGAGTGTGAGTGTGTGTGTGAGTGTGTGTGTGAGTGTGTGAGTGTGTGAGTGTGAGTGTGAGTGTGTGTGTGAGTGTGTGTGTGTGAGTGTGTGTGTGTGTGTGAGTGTGTGTGTGTGAATGTGAGTGTGTGTGTGAGTGTGTGTGTGTGTGTGAGTGTGTGTGTGTGAGTGTGTGTGTGTGAGTGTGTGTGTGTGAGTGTGAGTGTATGTGTGAGTGTGTGTGTGTGTGAGTGTGTGAGTGTGTGTGTGTGAGTGTGTGTGTGTGAGTGTGTGTGTGTGTGTGTGTGTGTGTGTGTGAGTGTGTGTGTGTGAGTGTGAGTGTGTGTGTGTGAGTGGCAATGGCATCAGCAGCCAGTAAAAAAATGGAAAAATAGCTGAAACCGGTTTGGCTCAGTGGATAGAGCGTCGGCCTGCGGACTGAAAGGTCCCGGGTTCGATTCCGGTCAAGGGCATGTGCCTTGGTTGCGGGCACATCCCCGCAGGGGATGGTAGGAGGGTGTACAGGAGGCAGCTGGTCGATGATTCTCTCTCATTGATGTTTCTAACTCTCTCTCTCGTCCTCTCTGTAAAAAAAATCAATAATATATATATATATATATATATATATATTTTTTTTTTTTTTTTTAATGGAAAAATATATCAGCTGCTGCTTTGCATGGCCTCTCCCTACCCAGGAGGCCACAGGGGGTTCCGGATGAACCATGACCACCAGGGGGGCCGCCCCACCTGCTCTGCATATAGATGCTCTTAATAGCCACCTCGGCAGCTAAGCTGTCTGTCTGGCTTGGCGCCATGTGCCCACGCTGACCTACAGCCCAGACTCTATGATTAGATGCTGGCACAGGGAGGGGCCTTGGGGGGGGATGTCATAAGCTGCCACCAGGGCTGACTCATTTCCGTGGCTCACGGTGACAGGGCACGGGGTGACACGGCTTGGCAGGCGGCTGCCCGAGGCAGATGGAGAGCTCCCGGGAGCACACAGGCCTGGGGAGAGGGCAGGCAGGCTAGGCCCGTGGTCGGCAAACTGCGGCTCGCGAGCCACAGGCGGCTCCTCGGCCCCTTGAGGGCGGCTCTCCCACAAAATGCCACGGCCTGGGCGGGTCTATGTTGAAGAAGTGGCATCAGAAGAAGTTGAAGTTTAAAAAACGTGGCTCTCCAAAGAAATGTCAATCGCTGTGCTGTTGATGTTTGGCTCCGTGGGCTCATGAGTTTGCCGACCACTGGGCTAGGCAGAGGGTCATTTGGGCGGTAACAGGGATGGCATCTCAAACAGCCATGGGAAAAAAATCAATGGGTCAAGGGTGTATCAATAACAGTTTAGCAACTCAACCTCTGCCCCTTGACAGTTTGGATTTGGGCTATTTCATCAGAAACACAAGCAATTTCAAGATGAGAATGCGACCTCACCGATGCTAACCATCAGTCCTTGCTCTCGATGAAGATGATGTTTGAGTCATGTTTCGAGAACGCTCTTACAATGAGAGTTTCCAGGTAAATGTGCCCTGCAGGTCTGGTGCCTATAACGCGAGCATCAATGGCTTACTGCACACATCTACGGGAATATTTGCACAGTTCTTAAAACAGGCCGAGTCAGGTCGATAGTATTAAGACGCTTGGCAATTACGAGTTTATCCTATAAGAAGGACAAAGCTATAGTGTTCAGCCAAGGGGGGGGGGGAAAGCTCTAAATCTGATCTGGCAAAGGGGAATTAGGAGGAAGTTAAGCCCGAGATAATGAAATCCTTTTCAACTTTAGCTCACTATAAATAAACTGCACTGGCTCCCGAAATTCTACATAAGGGGGGGAGGGGTCTAGGGGTGGCCATCTGACCAGAAGGGGGTGTATGAAGATGGTTTTAAAAAAATATATTTTATTAATTTTTTTTATAGAGAGAAAGAGGGATAGAGAGTTAGAAACATCCATGAGAGAGAGTCATCGATCAGCTGCCTCCTGCACGCCCCCTACTAAGGATGTGCCCGCAACCAAAGTCCATGCCCTTGACCGGAATCGAACCCGGGACCTTTCAGTCCGCAGGCCGATGCTCTACCCACTGAGCCAAACCGGTTTCAGCAGGTCTGTGCCTTTTACTACATGTCAGTGACAGCTCAAAACAATGAATGTGCATTCAATGTTTTACTCAGAAAAAAAAATAAATGGAGATTTGTATCGTCACCAACATTTTCTCCTAATTCTGACCTGAGCGTTCAGCCTGAGGTGTTCGCTGAAGCAAACACGTGGTGAGGAGAAGAAATGAATCACTAGGCAAATATTGATCTGTTGCCAAGGGAACAAGAAACACGCGGCCCCACCTCAGCAGGGTTTTTCTCCAGGCATGGAAAAGGTTCACTCCTAAGGACAGGTTACCCTAAGGTAGGTTTAAAAACGGACAGGGCCAAAGCCGGTGTGGCTCAGTGGATAGAGCGTCGGCCTGGGGACTGAAAGGTCCCGGGTTTGATTCCGGGCAAGGGCATGTACCTTGGTTGCGGGCACATCCCCAGTAGGGGGTGTGCCAGAGGCAGCTGGTCAATGACTCTCTCTCATCGATGTTTCTAACTCTCTATCCCTCTCTCTTTCTCTCTGTGAAAAATCAATAAAATATAAAACAAAACAAAAAACAAAACAAAACAAAAAAAACCCGGACTGGAATGCTGACGGGGGGGGAAAAATCCCTTTTCTCCTGTTTTCACTGTTCACCTTTCATTAACTTTTTGTATTTTATTCCAGAACAGCAAGCGGAAATGTTTTGATTTCACACGTAAGTCATAACCACGGGCGCTTTGGTCAGGGTTACTGAGTAACGCCGTCTGCCTGTTGTAAATCAGCTAGCTGGACTTTCTTTTCTTTCTTTCTTTTTAAAAAAAATATATTTTATTGATTTTTTACAGAGAGGAAGAGAGAGTTAGAAACAGCGATGAGAGAGAATCATCAATCAGCTGCCTCCTGCACACCCTCTACTGGGGATGTGCCCGCAACCAAGGTACGTGCCCTTGACCGGAATCGAACCCCCTTCAGTCCGCGGGCTGACGCTCTATCCACTTAGCCAAACTGGTTTTGGCTGTACTTTCTTTTTAAAAAAAAATATATTTTTATTGATTTCAGAGAGGAAGGATGAGGGAGAGAGAGAGAGAAACATCGATGATGACAGAGAAGCACTGACTGGCTGCCTCCTGCACGCCCCTTATTGGAGATCGAGCCTACAACCCGGGCATGAGCCCTTGACTGGAATTGAACCCGGGACCCTTCAAGTCCCCAGGCTGGTGCTCTATCCACTGAGCCACACCATCAAGGGCAGCTCGCTGCACTTTGCAGCCCAGGCAATGGCTGGTGCAGGGTGCAGACAGGTTTCCTCTAGAAAAAAACAACAACACAGGAGACTTCAAAGTTGCGGGAGAAACGCTTTTACCCCTAACAGAGGGACTTCCTGTCCTCGGCTCCAAATAGATGGGAGGCCGTGACAGAAACGCAAGACTGAGAAAGAGCGTGAAGGACAGTGGCTTCCAGCAGAGGGAGTGAAACAGAAAGGGGGTCACTTGGCGATTGGAAGGCCTCCCAGACCTGCTAACGGTGCATTAAGGACGGCCCTACCCCACCTGCACCCCGAGAACAGCCCCTGCCCCCTCCCCCGCGGATCGGAAGGAAACCAAATCCAGAGTCACAAACGTGGGTTCTCTTTCCGTCTCTCTGCTACGGTTTCCCTGTCCTGAAGAATGAAAGGAAAAAGGAATCTGATCTCAAAGTTGTTAAGAGGATTAAAAGACATACTGCTTACGAGGCAAAGGGAAACCATTAAATTTAATGACTCTTGGTCATTTTTTTTTAAGAAAAACAAGAAAAAAGGTAAGCCCTAGCTGGTGTGGCTCAGTGGCTAGAGCACTGGCCTGCAGGCTGAAGGGTCCCGGGTTCGATTCCGGTCAAGGGCGTGTGCCTTGGCTGTAGGCACATCCCTAGTGGGGGGGTGTGCAGGAGGCAGCTGATCGATGATTCTCTCTCATCGGTGTTTCTAGCTCTCTATCCCTCTCCCTTCCTCTCTGTAAAAAAATCAATAAAATATATTAAAAAAAACAAAACAAACCACAGACTTCTGTGGAGACGGTGGCTATTTTATCAGCCACGACACCATCTTACATGGTGGCCTGTGAAGACACAGATTCTTTGAACATCGCTCAAGCCAAACAGCTCAGCAGGCGGGCCCACGGCAGGCGAGAATGTACTCACTCTTTGGTCAGAAGAGGACAGGACTTGAGCAGGAAGCGGGACAGCCCCGAGTCCTGGAAAAAGAGTTCGGGCGGGCCCGTGGGGCTCTTGAGGTTCAGACAGCGGACGATCACGTACAGCACGGCGGCCACCGCGGCCAGCTTCACCCCGTCAAACACGGCCGGCAGCTCGGGGGTCTCCAGCATGGCGTTCATCTTGGCCTGGGGAGCAGGGGCACGGGCGTCAATTTAGGGCGAGGGGACACACCCAGCGATGGCGTGTCACCTCCAGATGTGTCCACGGGGCCCGCCCGGGCGGCCTGCCATCAGCGCCCCGTGGGCTGGCTACACCCCAACCCACAGACGGTCCCGAGCGCTGATAAGCTGGGGAAGGTGTTGTTTTGCTTAAACGTCATGAGCCTTCTCGGATAAGCAAACTGGGAAATGCTGAGAACGGGAGCCTTCGGGGAGTGGGGGAAAGAAGGTGCCAAGGAGGACGAGTGGCACCGGGAGGGGCACCCTGAGGTCTGGGCACGGAAGCCGCAGGATCCCTGCAGACTTTTTTTAAAAATATATTTTATTGATTAAAAAATTATATATATTTTATTGATTTTTTACAGAGAGGAATAGAGAGGGATAGAGAGTTAGAAACATCGATGAGAGAGAATCATTGATCCTCTGCCTCCTGCACACCCCCTGCTGGGGATGTGCCCGCAACCAAGGTACATGCCCTTGACCGGAATCGAACCTGGGACCTTTCAGTCCACAGGCCGACGCTCTATCCACTGAGCCAAACCGGTGTCGGCTATTTATATTTCTTTATGGATTTCAGTGAGGAAGGGAGAGGGATAGAGAGCTAGAAATATTGATGATGAGAGAGAATCATCGATCAGCTGCCTCCTGCACACCTCCTACTGGAGATTTGCCCGCAACCAAGGTGCATGCCCTTGACTGGAATCGAACCTGGGACCCTTCAGTCTGCAGGCTGATGCTCTATCCACTGAGCCACACCAGCTAGGGCCTCTCCTGATAGTTCATTTCTGAGGTCGCTTTAGCTCAACTCCAAGACACACATGCAAGCACACACATCTCCACACACGCAAAACGAATATCAGCAGCAACAAAAGCAACAAAAATCCAGTCTTTTCCTTGCTGCTTAGCCAAAAAAAAAAAAAAAAAAAAAAAAAAAGAAAGAAACAGAACGTCAGCTGGCACCTTAAAAATCAGGGAAACCACAAGCTAACAAAAAAAGGAGAAAAAGGGAACTCTCCCAGCCAAGGTAGCCATGGCAACGGCTTCCCCTGGAACGGCTTCCAGAAGCCTCTGCTAAAAACAGCACTGGAGCTTTGAGGCGGCCCCCTGGGCAGACAGAACAGAACAGGCCGGACAACACCATCTCCGAAGACAGGTTTGGGGCATCGCAGGAGAAACTCTCTCGAGACCCACGGCAAGGCCAGAGGAGGTGCAGCTGGAACCAGGAGATCTAGGAACCAGGAGATCATGGTCCAGGTGACTTTGGCAAAGGCAGGACCTCCCCACCTGGTCCCTGGCAGGGCTCCCAACTCAGGGAGGACGGCAAGCAAACATCACGGCTCCTTGGCCCGCTGTCCACCATCAGGGCAAGAAAACAACTTTGAAAAATTTATCTAGCCGAAACCGGTTTGGCTCAGTGGATAGAGCGTCGGCCTACGGACTGAAAGGTCCCAGGTTCGATTCCAGCCAAGGGCATGTGCCTTGGTTGTGGGCACATCCCCAGTGGGGGGGTGTATGTGTGCAAGAGGCAGCTGGTTGATGATTCTCTCTCACCGATGTTTCTAACTCTCTATCCCTCTCACTTTCTCTCTGTAAAAAATTAATACATTTATTTTAAAAAATTTATCTAACACAATTTCCCATCGAGGCTAGACCGCTAAATACACGTTCAGCGCGGCCACCTTTGCACTTGAGAGGGTTGACAGTTTCCCTGAAACTCAACCTCTGGAGACATGTCCCCTCTACCAGCTAGCTGTTTATGAATTCCTAAAACAGGATTCTTTTTAAAAATATTTAATTTTTATTTCAGAGAGGAAGGGAGAGGGAGAGAGAGAGAAACATCAATGAGGGAGAATCATTGGTCGGCTGCCTCCTGCATGCCCCCTACTGGGGATTGAGCCCATAACCTGGGCATGTGCCCTTGACTGGAATCAAACCCAAGACACTTCAGTCCACAGGCCAACGCTCTATCCAGTGAGCCAAACCGGCTAGGGCTAAAGTTGAGTCTTTTTAAAAAAAATACATTTTATTGATTTTGTACAGAGAGGAAGGGAGAGAGATAGAGAGCTAGAAACATCGATGAGAGAGAAACATCCATCAGCTGCCTCTTTCACACTCCTCCACGGGGGACGTGCCTGCAACCAACGTACATGCCCTTGCCCGGAATCGAACCTGGGACCCCTCAGTACCCAGACCGACGCTTTACCACTGAGCCAAACTGGCTTCGGCTCATCAGTGTTTCTAATTCTCTATCCCTCTCCCTTCCTCTCTGTAAAAAAATCAATTATATATATATATATATATATATATATATATATATATATATTTTTTTTTTTTTTTTTTTTTTTTTTAAAGATAAAGTAGCCTTAGCCAGTTTGACTTCAGTGGATAGTGTCAGCCTTCGGACTGAAGGGTCCTGGGTTCGATTCCGGTCAAGGGCACAAACCCGGGTTGTGGGCTTGATCCCCAATGGGGGACTTGCAAGGAGGCAGCCAATAAATAATTCTCTCTCATCATGGATGTTTCTGGTTTCTCTCTCTCTCTCTCTCCCTTCCTCTCTGAAATCAATAAAAATATATTTAAAAAAAAAAAAAAAAAAGAAGTAAGCTGGACAAGAGTCTGGACAATACATACCTCCGTACTTTGCTTCTCTCTAGGTGGGAATATGAACTTGAAATGTTATACAGCTGGGCCGGGCAGGTCAGCTCTCCTCTTCAGATTTACCTAAAAGCTGAAAAGATGGGGGACAAGAAGGAAGCGATTTAATCGAAATAAAAGCGCATTTACATTTCTCCGCAGTTCAAATCTTTTTTTTTTAAATGTCTTTCCTAACTCTTTAAAAAATATATATATATATATTTTATTGATTTTTTACAGAGTGGAAGGGAGAGAGCCAGAGAGCCAGAAACAACGATGAGAGAGAAACATCGACCAGCCGCCTCCTGCCCAGCCCCTACCGGGGATGTGCCCGCAGCCAACGTGAGTGCCCTTGACCGGTGCAGTTCAGATCTTTAGGGGAAGAGACAATGTCTGTCATTAACATGTGTGTCACACTCTTGGCCGTTGGAACAGGCCTGCTGGGGGAAGCCTGTGCCAGCGCACAGAGTGATGGCTCTTTCTGTTCCCAGGACGAGCTATCTGCTGCGCTCAGAGCTCTGGCGAAAGCAAACTTCCCCCTGCTTTTCCCCTTTAATTTCATAACATCATCTTCAGAAAGGCCGGAAAGGTTTTGCCTCTGTCTAAACAATAACTTAATGAGGCTTTAGGTCAAGACAGCAGTCGGGGGGGTAGCGGGGGGGGGGGAGGTGGAAGAGGGCGTAGCGGGGATAAACGGTGATGGGAAAACTAAAATAAGGGCGCGGACTAGAAGGAATGGGTAGGGAGTGGGCACAGCCGGCGGGTCTGGGTCCGGACTGGGGGCAGGAGGCTGGCTGCGGAGAGGAACCAGGAGCTAAGAGTGTTCCCGTGAGACGGAGAGCCAGAGCCAGCCCACTGAGATGGAGATCCATGCCTTTGATTTAAAAAAAAAAATATATATATATATTTTATTGATTTTTTTTTTTTTTTTTTTTTTACAGAGAGGAAGGGAGAGGGATAGAGTTAGAAACATCCATGAGAGAGAAACATCCATCAGCTGCCTCCTGCACACCTCCTACTGGGGATGTGCCCGCAACCAAGGTACATGCCCTTGACCGGAATCGAACCCGGGACCTTTTAGTCCTCAGGCCGATGCTCTATCCACTGAGCCAAACCGGTGGGGAGCCTTCTATTTAAAAAAAAAAATATGTATTTTATTGATTTTTTTTTTTTACAGAGAGGAAGGGAGAGGGATAGAGAGTTAGAAACATCCATGAGAGAGAAACATCGATCAGCTGCCTCCTGCACACCCCCTACTGGGGATGTGCCCACAACCAAGCTACATGCCCTTGACCGGAATCGAACCCGGGACCTTTCAGTCCTCAGGCTGATGCTCTATCCACTGAGCCAGACCGGTTAGGGAACCTTTCATTAAAAAAAAAAAAATTAAAAAAAAAATAATTTCAGAAAGGGAGAGGGAGAGAGAAATAGAAATATCAATGATGAGAGAGAAGCATTGATCGGCTGCCTCCTGCATGCCCCCTACTGGGAATCGAGCCCACAAGTTGGGCATGTGCCCTTGACCGGAATCAAAACCAGGACCCTTCAGTCTGCAGGCCGACGCTCTAGCCACTGAGCCAAATTGGCCAGGGCTCCATACCTTTCAAAGCAGCAGAGGAGAAAAAAAAAAAAAAAAAAGCGAGAGAGAGAGAACAGTGTTTATATATCACTGTGTGCCAAGCTCTGTTCTGTGTATTTTACACATATTAACACACTGAATCCTTCCCACACCCTGTGAGGCATAGAAAACTTGAATCAGTTTTGCCCAAGGCCACACAGCTAGTAGACGGAGAAGCCAAGATTCCTATCTGGCTCCGGCGATCCTTGTCTTAACCACACACTGTGCCACTTGAAAGCGAGAAGATTAGGGCGAGAGAGAGGCAGGCAAGAGAGAAAATGGACGGCGCAGGAAAACACAGATGAAAAGCTTGCCCCGAGTCACACAGCTGGGAAACCGTGCAGTTGGGGTCCCAGCCCAATAGTCTCGGCTTCCGCCACCCCAAAATGATTGAAACAGAAATCGGAAGCCCGTGGAAGGGAGATTCGGTGAACCTTTGGAGCAGTCTTGCTCAACTGCAAGTGTATAGCGTGTCTTTGTGTTTTGAGATGAAGCAGCCACAGAAGACCAGGTTTGTTTGGCTGGGGACGGAGGAGCGGTCTCCGGCCCTGTTGCTGCCAAGTGAAAAACAAGGGGTGGACCCTACACTGGTAGCCCAAAGGATAATGTTGCCTTGGGCTGGCTTTTTTATTTTTATTTTTTTAAAATATATTTTATTGATTTTTTTACAGAGAGGAAGAGAGAGGGATAGAGAGAGTTAGAAACGTCGATGAGAGAGAAGCATCGACCAGCTGCCTCTTGCACACCCCCTACTGGGGATGTGCCCGCAACCAAGGTACATGCCCTTGACTGGAATCGAACCCGGGACCTTTCAGTCCGCAGACCGACGCTCTACCCACTGAGCCAAACCAGTTTCGGCATTGGCTGGCATTATTAAAATCTAAATGTATTAGCTGCTAAGATCTAAGTGCCAGGTTTCATATAAAAATCTGGATTTCTGATTTCTCTTGGAGGAAAAAAAAGCAACAGTGAATGCAGTTGGGTGGCTGCAACCCATTTGCACAGAGCATGCTCTCTACTGGTGGCCATAGTCCCCACCACGCCTGATCATGGTCCTCAACACCGACCCACGGCTGGTGAGCACAGTGGCAGTGGCCGGCCTAAGCCAGCAGTCAGACATCCCCCAGGTTCGATTCCGGTCAAGGACATATACCTTGGTGGTGGGCATATCCCCAGTGGGGGGGGTGAACAGGATTGTGCAAGGAGGCAGCTGATTGATGTTTCTCTCTCATCGATGTTTCTAACTCTCTCTCCCTCTCTCTTCCTCTCTGTAAAAAAATCAATAAAATATTATTTAAAAAAATAAAAGGCAGGGAGTGAACTCTTCGGCCCCTTTCCTTCCCTCACTCCCTGGGATGCAGTAACATGGCTGCAACCCAGCAGTCACCTGGGGCCGTGAAGGGGCCTCATGGTCACTCTCGGTGCCACATCCAGGGGACAGCAGAGTCATAAGAAAGAAGCTTCGAGTTCCTGATGACTTAATGGAGCCATCCTATCAGACCTAGACTGCCTACCTCAAGATTTCTTTTAGGCCTGCGTAAGCCACTGTTATTTCCAGACTCCTGGAGTCTGCAATTTCTAACGACACAGGGGGAAATGCTATACGCCCAAGTCGTTATGGATGCTACAGTTACTGGGTTATTAGATTGTAGGCGATTTTTCTTTCTCTTTTTTCTTTTCCAAAATTCCTAATGACTACAAATATTTTTGTTATTAGAAAAAAACAAAGAACTTAAAAAAAAATCTTTAGTGTTTCAAGTATGAGTCTCCTTTTGCCACCCCCCATTGACCTCTCCCTCACAATCCCCTCCCCCAAGTACAAGCCCTCACACCCCTGCTACTGTCTGTGTCCAATGGTTTTGCTAGAAAAAAAGAATTTTATTATTTAAAAAAAAAAAAAAAAAAAAAAAATATATATATATATATATATATATATATATATATATATATTATTAGTTTTTTTTACAGAGAGGAAGGGAGAGGGATAGAGAGTTAGAAACATCGATGAGAGAGAAACATTGACCAGCTGCCTCCTACACACTCCCCACTAGGGATGTGCCCACAACCAAGGTTCATGCCCTTGACCGGAATCGAACCTGGGACCTTTCAGTCCACATACTGACGCTCTATCCACTGAGCCACACCAGTTTCGGCGGAAAATTTTTTTTTTTTTAAATAGCAACAAGCAAAACCCAAGGAAAAATTAAGAAACATTGGCCTGTGGACTGAAGGGTCGCGGGTTTGATTTGGTTAAGGGCATGGACCTCATTTACATCCTTGGCCCTGGTCAGCCCTGGAGGCAACCAGTGGAGTCTCTCTCACATCGATGTTTCTCTCAGTCTCTCCTCCTCCCTTCCCCTCTCTCTAAAAATCAGTGGAAAACATATCCTCGGGCGAGGATTAGCAACAATAACAAAAAGAAACTCCGCACAAGGAAAGTACCTGTGCCATCATCCTACGCCATTGCCTACGTGATGAACCCAGAATGCGTTTGCGGTCTCTTGACAGTGAGGGGGAAGAGGGAAACACATTTAGACCTACAGTTCTCCAAAATGCAAAGAGTTAACGTGTATTGTGTTCTTACCCCACAAACCATGACAGACACTCAGGGGAAGTAGGGCTTTTCAGGCACGGAATTATTAAAAAAAAATAAATAAATAAAAAATAAAAAAAAATCCGTGGGACTTGACAAAAGAGGACCTTGAGTGAAGTGATAGGCAGCGTCCTCCTACAACCTTTTTAAATAGCAAATGCAAGAGAGAATTCATTTCCTCAACCCTTGAAAAATGACAAGGGTTTAAAATGGAATTCAGCCGGCACCGGTTTGGCTCAGTGGATAGAGCGTCGGCCTGCGGACTGAAGGGTCCCGGGTTCGACTCCGGGCAAGGGCATGTACCTTGGTTGCGGGCACATCCCCAGTGGGGGGTGTGCAAGAGGCAGCTGGTCGATGATTCTCTCTCATCGATGTTTCTAACTCTCTATCCCTCTCCCTTCCTCTCTGTGAAAAATCAATAAAATATATTTAAAAAAAAAAATGGAATTCAATTCCGGGAAGGTGGTCCTAGGAGAGGGTTGGAATGATTCTGGTCCAAATAGGCAGCCTTGATTCCGGGCTCGAACCCGAACCCCTGAAGAGAAGGGCAGTTCTAACGTGGTCACCAGGGTCACCGCCCTTGAACTTGAGTAGGCTTGAGGACCTACGGTGTGCCTAGCACTATGCTTAGCATTGCATGGGACTGCGATGCAGTAGAATTCTCATCCTAACGAGGTAGAAAAAAGGTTTCTGTTAAGGCTACATCTACTTTAGAAACGTGAGGACAGCCGGAATCAGTTTGGCTCAGTGGGTAGAGCATCAGCTGCAACCAAGTATGTGCCCTCGACCGGAATCAAACCCTGGACCCTTTGGTCTGCAGGCCGACGTTCTATCCACTGAGCCACACCGGCCAGGGCTGTGAGTGGAATTGAGATGCTGGGACTCCTAGTTAAAATTCCACTTGCAAAGCCTCTACATGAACAAGGAAACGCAAGGTGCTGCCAAGCACCCACCACAAAGGAGCTTTCAGGGTGGCCCTCGGTCTGAGACACGCCGGACTGGCATTCCCAGCAGGGGGGCGGGGCCTGGCTTCCCTGTCTCTGCCAAGAGCAACATTTTACAATGGAGGCCCAGAGGCCGGGAGAGACAGGGCCACGGGGCTGGCGCAGGCTCTCCCGCAGGGGTTCCGAGGCCTGGGTCCCCGTGCCCGCTCTGCCCCTTCCGCGCCCGTGACCTTGAACAAGCCACTTAGCCTTTCTGGGCCCTAAAGACCTCATCTGTAAAACAAGAGGGTTACATGAGAAGCAGATAATACCAGGGACCTCTTGCAGCTCAAAATTTCTGAGATTCTAGGGATAGAATTGCAGTCCTTGGCTGAAGGGCTCGGAGCCCGGAGCTGGGTAAGAGAAGACAGCGGCTGCCCAGCCACTGGGGACCTCGGAACCACCAGGAGGTCAGGGTTCGATTCCCGGTCAGGGCACATGCTCAGGTTGTGGGCTCCATCCCCAGTAGGGGGCGTTGCAGGAGGCAGCCAATCCATGAATCTTTTTCATCATCGATGTTTCCCTCTCTCTCTCTCTCCCCCCCCATCTTCATCTCTGAAATCAATAAAAATATATTAAAAAAAAATAATAAGTTCCATCGTCCTGCATTTTCAGCTGTGCCACTGAGGCTAATAATTCCATCATGTTCATTCTACCCGTGTTTCCCCGAAAATAAGACATCCTCCGAAAATAAGACCTAGCGCATGGAAAGATAAGACATCCTCCGAAAATAAGACCTAGCGCAACTTTGGGAGAAAAAATTAATATAAGACACTGTCTTATTTTGGGGGAAACAGGGTACCTGCATCAGCCGTGAATTATTAATGTTCCCTGACAATCCAAAACTGACAATGAAGACAGGAAAATCGGAGCGGAGACTTTAAGCACTGAAAACTCACTCGCTAGTGTAGTGAGTAAACAGTATCCCCCTGACCAGCCGGTGGAGGTCATAGTTCGATTCCCAGTCAGAGCACACGGCTGGGTTGTGGGCTTGATCCCCAGTGAGGGGCGTGCAGGAGGCAGCAGATCCATGATTCTCTCTCATCATGGATGTTTCTATCTCTCTCTGCCTCTCCCTTCCTCTCTGACATCAATAAAAATATCCTATATAATAAAGAGAAAAGGTGGTAATTAGACTGGACAGTGGAATGACCTGGAATGACCAGTGAAGGCAGGGGGACTGTGAAGGCCTACCTTTGCATGAAGTTTGTGCTTCGGGTCTCTGATATTAAAATAAAAAGGTGTCTCCCTAAAATCCACGCCCACGTAGAACCTGTGAACGCGCCCTTATTTGAAGAGACTCGTTGAAGATGCAGGCAAGCTACAATGGGGTCATGCTAATAAGAGGGGCCCTAGCCGAGCCCGGTGTGGCTCAGTGGATAGAGCGTCGGCCTGCGGACTGGGAGGTCCTGGGTTCGATTCCGGTCAAGGACATGTGCCTTGGTTGCGGGCACATCCCCAGTGGGGGGTGTGCAGGAGGCAGCTGATCGATGATTCTCTCATTGATGTTTCTCTCTCTCTCTCTCTCTTCCTCTCTGTAAGAAGTCAATAAAACATATTAAAACAAAACAAAACAAAAAGCAAAGAGGGGCCCTAATCTGTGACGGGCGTCCTCATATGAAGAGGAGAATGAGGACAGAGACACAGACAGAGGAGGAGGGGGATGACAGCAGTGAGTGGGGTGATGCGTTTCTGAGCCCAGGAGGCCACCAGTCGGTAGGAGAGGTCATAAAAGCCTTCCTCTCGGGCCGAGAGAGGGAACCGAGCTGCCTGCCCTGACCTGACTTCCAGACCCCGCCCGGGAGGGGGCATGCGCAGATGCCCTCCGGGGACTCAGCAGGCCCACGCCCCTGGCCCGCGGAGGCGGGAGAAAGCGCCACATCCTTCCCAAAGGTCCCTCGTTACCCCGTGAGCTCCAAGCAGGAGACCGTAATCAGCTAACGAGGCAAACGCTCCCCAGCTGCTTGTTAGCACAAAACAAACCGGATTCTGGGCGCAGATGTTTACCGGCTTGGTCTCTCTGACTCTGCGATTCAGCTAAGCGCCCAAATATTAGCTCTAGCCGTGGTGGGCAAACTGCGGCTCGCGAGCCACAGGCGGTTCTTTGGCCCCTTGAGTGTGGCTCTTCCACAGAATACCACGGCCTGGGCGAGGCTATGTTGAAAAAGTTTAAGTTTAAAAAATGTGGCTCTCAAAGGAAATTCCTTTAAAAAAAAAAAAAAAAAATATATATATATATATCTTATTGTTTTTTTTTACAGAGAGGAAGAGAGAGGGATAGAGAGTTAGAAACATCAATGAGAGAGAATCATCGATCAGCTGCCTCTTACACACTCCCCACTGGGGATGTGCCCGCAACCAAGGTACATGCCCTTGACCGGAATCGAACCCGGGACCTTTCAGTCCGCAGACCGATGCTCTATCCACTGAGCCACACCGGTTTCGGACCATGAACAGTTTCAAGGTGTGACCTTGTGTGTGTGCTAACAGGGGTCCTGGCAGTGCACAGTCCTGCCACATACCCCCCCTCTCCTGCTGAGGGGCCCCTCCTTTCCCACGGAGAGGCTGCCCCTCACCCTCACTGTGCCCGCTGTGCCCGCTCCGTACCGAGGCAGGTGCACGGCCCACGGGGCACCGTCAGCCACCGGCTCATTTCCAGTGGCTCTTCCTCGCCCAGGGACCCCTTCCCCAGGCAGGCGTGGGTCCTGGGAGAGACCAGCCACCAAGGAAGGTGATTTCATCAGAAATGAGGTCAAGGCTTCGCCATCATCACATTTCCCCGGAACTGATTTACCCGTGGGACTTGGGAGCGCCTCGGTGGATAATGCATGGTGGCTTATACATAAAGAGGACAGTCTGCCCCGTCCCCCTGTCCCTTTCTGACATTTCACCCCAACCCCCGTGGGTACCAAAGCATCAGCTTCATGCTGAGCTCTGCTGGGCTATGAAAAACGCATAATGCAGGCTCTGGCTGGTTTGGCTCAGTGGTTAGAGCGTCAGCCTGTAGACTGATGAGTCCCAGGTTCGAGTCCGGTCAAGGGCACATGCCCAGGTTTGTGGGTTCGATCCCCAGTGAGGGGTGTGCAGGAGGCAGCTGATCCATGATTCTCTCTCATCACTGATGTTTAACTCTCTGTCTCTCTCTCTCCCTCTCTCTCCCTTCCTCTCTGAAACCAATAAGAATTTATTTTTTAAAAAAAAGCATAATGCAGGGCACTCCTAAGATAATTAGGAAACAGTGCAAATCTGTGAAACCCTCAAGTATCACCTATAAAAGGAGGGGAATTCAAATCAAGGAGGCAGAGAGAGAGAAGGAGGAGGTGGCCTCAGAGAGCTGGGGAGCCACGGGCAGGCATGGAACAGACGAGAAGGTGAGGAGGAGGGGCGGGTGCAGAGTGGGCTGGGCTCAGAGGCCTGAGGCCAGGCCAGGAATGCGGGGCGGTCAGGAGACCGGGCGGATGGGACCAGAGGGACAGGTCTGGGAGCGGGAGGAGTGAGTCACAGCGGAATGAAGCTTCGGGGCTTTGCTTACAAAGGAATTCCAGAGATCCGCCCGGGAGATGGCACCGCATGTGTGTTGCATGCGTGCTGGGCTGGCACCTGAGGGATTAACATGTGGCAGGGGGTGTGAGTAGGTGTAAGGAGACGCTAGATCTATGGGACGCTAGACTAGCACTGTCATTCACCCCCTCCCGGCCCCGACAATCGTGCCATCTCCCACCTTCACGTTTGCAAAGACCCTCCCATCTCTCCGTGATCTGAGTCTCATCTCTCCGTGACCGTGGCAGGTCCCTTTACTAGTCATCTCTGTTGGGGATTCTGTCTATGCCGGTCTCATTCAATCCTCACGTGTAAATTCTTCCGTTGTTGTTGTTAATCCTCATCTGAGGATGTTTTCCCAGTGATTTTTCAGAGAGAGTGGATGGGAGAGGGAGAGAGAGAGAGAGAGAGAGAGTGAGAGAAACATCGATGGGAGAGAGAGACACATTGTTTGGGCTCGGGCCGGGCAGGAGCCTGCAACCAAGGTAGGTGCCCTTGACCGGAATGGAACCCAGGACCCCTCAGTCCATGGGCCACGGCTCTGTCCACTGAGCCACACCGGCTAGGGCCTCACTGTGTAAATTCTACACGAGTTTAAATGTATGGTCTCGAGCGCTCAGTGGGCACTCTGTAAATATTGACTGACTCTGTGGGGAAGGCAAAGTATCACTATTCCGGTCTCTTGAGCAAAATTTTCTTCTGAGATTACTGCGAGAGGCTGAGTGGAAAGGCGCAGGCCTCCTGAGCAACTGCCGCGCTCAGACGAAGGGAAAGCTCAGTGTGACCTGGCTCTCGGCGGCTTTGGGAGAGTTTAAAGATTATCTCCAAGTTCAGGCAAATGACCATCCATCACAATGAAAGCTTCCCGTTTTCTAGCACTTGTAGAAACCAATGTCCAAGGCCATATTTCCTTTTTCCCTGTTCCCTGTTTGCCCAAGGCACTTCTTACGAGGCTCAAAGAATGATCGCTCTACTTCAGAAACTGCTCACGGATAAAGAGGATTCAGAGCAAAAACTGGCTGTTTGAGGCACCGGAACAAAAGGTCCCCAAAGACGAGGGAGATGGGATTCAAGCATTGACTGTTGGTCAGATAAACCCGGAGATAGCACCAGACGGCTCATACTTTCTGCTACTCATTCCAACACATCTGATGCACAAACCTGTCCATGGTATTTTTTCTTAAATATATTTTGATTTTTACAGAGAGGAAGGGAGAGGGGTAAAGAGTCAGAAACATCAATGAGAGAGAAATATCGATCAGCTGCCTCTTGCACAACCCCCAACGGGGATGTGCCCACAACCAAGGTACATGCCCTTGACTGGAATCGAACCTGGGACCCTTCAATCCGAAGGCTGACACTCTATCCACTGAGTCAAACTGGTTATGGCCTGTCCATGATATTTTCCATCCAATATGAACGTATATAATCCAGAAAATATTTTTTAAAATTTAAATATATTTTTTATTCATTTCAGAGAGGAAGGGAGAGGGTGAGAGAT
This sequence comes from Pipistrellus nathusii, assembly GCA_963693515.1. Lineage (NCBI taxonomy): Eukaryota > Metazoa > Chordata > Mammalia > Chiroptera > Vespertilionidae > Pipistrellus > Pipistrellus nathusii. The sequence goes on from OY882878.1 coordinate 6,179,639, forward strand.
ATAGAAACATCAGTGATGAGAGAGAATCGCCGATGGGCCGCCCCCTGCATGTCCCTCCCCCACTGGGGATTAAGCCCACAACCCAGGCATGTGCCTGGACCGTAAATCTAACTGTGACCGCCTGGTTCATAGGTCGACGCTCAACCACTAAGCCACACCGGCAGCGCACAAGTCACTATATCTTTTAAAATGACGCAGCAGAGCTAGAGGATGATAAACGTTCTTATTTGTATATCTCCCCGTTGATCAAATGCTTGTGATTTTAAGATATGACCTCAGTTACTCCTCAAACATGTCACAACATGCACTGGTGTTGACAGTTCAGACCGATTACAGAATTTACTCTTTACAAAGTACATCCTCAGACACTACCTCATTTGCTACTTGCCGCAATTCTGTGAGTTATTATTAGTGCAAAAGAGGAAACTGCCCCTGGTCCTGGAGGGTAGATTGGGCATGAGCAGAGAGGAGGAGGCGGGGCCAGTCGAAAGGGCTGGGCCTAAAGGTGGGGGTTGTTCAGAGAGATCTGTATTTCTGTAATTAATTTGTGCCCTGCCCTGTGGACCTACTTCCAAATGGTTGTTTAGGGGTGGGACCCACTTTGGATCTCACCCAATGGTTGTTGAGTGGCGGTTCCCACTGCCAACCTCACCCAATGGCAGTTGAGGGGAGTGACCCGCTTCCAATCTCACCCAATGGTTGTTGAGGGGCGGGACCCACTGACAATCTCACCCAATGGGAGTTGAGGGGCGTGGCCCACCTCCAACCTCACCCAATGGTTGTTGAGGGGAGTGACCCACTGCCAATCTCACCCAATTGGTGGAGTTGACGGGCGGGAATCACTTCCAAACTTAACCAATTGGGTTCGAGGGTGGGACCCACTTCCACCCTCACTCAATGGTTGTTGAGGGGTTGGACCCACAAACCAGTCCTTGGGCTGATGCTCTTACCACTGAACATAATTGGCCAGATCTGTTAATTTCATTTTTCATTCACAATTGCATAGAGAGTACCGGGTTCCTGTGCACAGGTCTGCATGGCTAGTCTCTCCTGTTGTTCACAGCTTCCATAACCCAATAATAAGTGAGTGCTGGTGCCCTGCGGGAACTGGACGATAGACTTGTGATTCCCTAGCCTTTCACTAATAGCCTTCTTCTGTTGGAGGATCTACCCGGAACCCCGCCCTGCTTTTAGCCCCATCTGTGCGGTGTCTCCCAGGCGTCCTTGTGTTTAATGACCTTGACGTGCTTGGAGGGTGCCGTGTGGAGAGGGGCTACAGCGTTTGGACGGGTTCAAGACTGGGACTCATGAGAGGCCCCAGTCCTCTCTTGGCCGTGTGCACGTCCCAGCCTGGAAGGCAGAGCCTCCCAGCACAATTACCTCCGACAGCTAGAGCTGGAAGCTGGAACCTATGGTCTAAACACGTGCCCCCACTTGCCTGAGTGCTGTAGGCTGCAAGTAAACCCAGTTTGATCAGGTGCATGCAGTGGAGTAGGACGGAAACCCTTGAGAATGCTGTAGACATCTGGACCAAGTCCTTACTTTGCCTCGCGGCATCTGCTACAAAATAAAGACTCGGATTGTGGGCTTGGGTGCTGTCTCTCAGGAAGCAGCATCCCACCGAGACCCAGCTTTCATTCTCTTGTCTGTCTTTTCCAAGCTTTTCAGCTGTTCCCTCTCAGAGCCACCCTGGGCCATGTGTGGCGGCACCGTGCTGGTCCCGTGTTTTGAAGGATGCCTTTTGGATTCTCTGATGTTTCCCTCATAACAGACTGGGGTTTAGGGAAGAGCACCACAGGTGTGGAGCATGCTCATCGCACAGAGTCAGGGCACGTGATACCAACACGATTTATCCGTGGATCCCTGGTGATGTTGGCCTTGGTGGCCAGGACCCCTGCCAGGGTCTGCACTGTACACCTGCTGTGGTTTCCATCCCACAGTCTGAGCTTTGGGAGAGAGACACATAGTGCCTCCTGGGAATGAGAAGAAGGCAAAGGGGAGGGGAAGTTGAGGCCCAGGACCCTGTGTGTGCCAGGCCCTGGGTAAGGCTCTAGGGATACAGAGGAGTGAGGCAGACACCTGTTAGTCCTTCCTTCAGAGAGCTGGATGGATCCCCACCATGTATCTCAACCCGTTCACTCAATCGAAATATGTTCTGTTTAGAAGGTTGCTCTTTATTCTGGTACAATGACCTTCCCTCATTTTGGGTGTTCAAATATAATTTCTCTCTCTCTCTCTCTCTTTTTTTTTAATAGCCTGCAGCCAAGGTACATGCCCTTGACCTTCGGAATCGAACCTGGGACCCTTCAGTCCACAGGCCTACGCTCTATCCGCTGAGTCAAACTGGTTAGGGCAAAATATAACTTCTTAAATGATGGTAACAATGGGAGATAGGATTTTTTTCCCCCCCTTATTTGAAAAAAATTAAAATTTGGCAAGTCTATATTGGACTTCCTGCTTATTTTTTTAAAATATATTTTTATTGATTTTTTTACAGAGAGGAAGTGAGAGGGCTAGAGTCAGAAATACCGATCAGCTGCCTCCTGCACACTCCCTCCTGGGTATGTGCCCGAAACCAAGGTACACGTCTTTGATTGGAATCGAACCCCGGACCCTTGAGTCCGCAGGCTGACGCTCTAACCGCTGAGCCACACCGGCTAGGGCTTCTTCCTGCTGGTTATTTAGTGTTCTCACTGGCATGACTAAGTAAGCAGCACATAGAGGAGTGTCTAGTAGAGGAACTGAAAACAAATGGGTAAGTTTTTATACGCTTCTCTTTTACACCCAGAGAGACGGGACAGAGCGTCCCGCCCCTCCCTCGTATTACATAACGCGGTTATCTGTGGCACAACTGACTGATAACGTGGCCACCCAGTGGTGAGCAAACAGCACAAAGTCACAACTCTAGATTGAGGTTGGCTGACTAACATGGTGAAGATTCAATTCGAGTTCAAGGTGACTCAATTAGACTCAGAGGTAAGGAAAAGCAGATGAAGGCACACTGAAGGAATGAGAGGAACATAACAGAGGCAAGAATCTGGGAGCCACAGAAACCATGACGACCGAGTAGCTGGTGTGGCTCAGTGGACAGAGCATCAGCCTGCAGACTGAAGGGTCCCAGCTTCGATTCCAGTCAGAGGCACAGGCCCGGGCTGTGGGCTCGATCCCCAATGTGGGGCATGCAGGAGGCAGCCAATCGATGATTCTCTCTCATCATCAATGTTTCTCTCTCTCTCCCTTCCTCTCTGAAATCAATAAAAATATATATTAAATTTTTTTTAAATGTAAAAAAGAAAACAAAATATCTTTAAAAAAACAAGTTAGGTGGCAGAATCAGGTGGACAGAGACATATTTACCATCCAGCCTTTTGTGCTTTTTGAATATTTCCTTTCAACACATAAAAGTATTACCTATTTGAAAAATTATTCTTTTATTATTATTATTTTATATATATTTTATTGATTTTTTTACAGAGAGGAAGGGAGAGGGATAGAAAGTCAGAAACATCGATGAGAGAGAAACATTGATCAGCTGCCTCTTGCACACCCCCTACCGGGGATGTGCCCGCAACCAAGGTGCATGCCCTTGACCAGAATCGAACCCGGGACCCTTGAGTCCGCAGGCCGACGCTCTATCCACTGAGCCAAACCGGTTTCGGCTGAAAAATTATTCTTAATTAAAAACATTAAAACGTTTTTAATGTGCAATACAAGTGAAATAATCTTTATGCAGCAAACCAAACACACTTGTTAATCTGGACAGCTGTGTCGCCGCCACGCACCAGATGCTCAGTCTGCGGAACTTAATGGACCTTCACGGTCGGAGAACAAAAGAGAACCAGGAACCAGTGCTCCAATTCTCCATTAAGCTCTTTGCCTAGATGCTATGATACTTTGCTATAAAAGATCGGAGAACGGGGGGAGGGGGGAGAGGGGAGGCTGGGGGAAGGTCAATGGGGGGAGGGGGAAGAACACATATGTACTACTATTGGTAATACTTTAAAAAAATAAATTAAATTAAAAGAAGAAAAAGATCAGAGAATGGCCGGCCGGTGTGGCTCAGTGGTTGAGCATCGACCTATGAACCAGGAGGTAAGGGTTCGATTCCCGGTCAGGGCACATGCCCGGATTGAGGGCTCCGTCCCCGGTGTGGGGTATGCAGGAGGCAGCCCATCCATGATTCTCTCTCATCATTGATGTTTCTCTCTCTCTCCCTCCTCTCTAAAAATAATAAAAATATATATATATATTTTTTAAAAGATCAGAGAATGGGTCCTTGTGTAACTGCATCACCCAACTGGGTCAGGACACAAGCTTCAAAGGCAACAACAAGTCTGGCCGCCCGTCCACACCAGCCATTTTATAAACAGAAAACGTTTAATACAGAAACCGGGACGACAGGAATAAACGTGCAGATTTGAAAGCGATCCCCACTGCGATAACAAGCGGGACGCTGTAAGGGGTCGGCCACAGCGGAGATCTGCCATGCGGTGTGTCATTACACTGGAAGTCTCTCTCTGTTTGCTATGGCTTTTCAAAGAGCCAGGTTTTAGGCAAAAAAAATAAATAAAAAAAAATAAAAAATAAAAAAAAATAAGACAGACCAAAGAAATGCTGTGTGCTTTGGATAAGGGCAGTGGGGAACCCCTATACTCTTTGTGGGCACTGCCAGAGATAACCAGGAGGAAGGCGTGAGTAAAGAATGAAAGAATAGCCCTAGCCAGTGTGGCTCAGTGGGTAGAGTGTTGGCCCGTGGACTGAAGGGTCCCGGGTTCGATTCCGGTCAAGGGCATGTACCTTGGTTGCGGGCACATTCCCCAGTAGAGAGTGTGCAGGAGGCAGCTGATCGATGTTTCTCTCTCATCGATGTTTCTCCCTCTCCCTTCCGCTCTTTCTAAAAATCAATGGGGGGAAAATATGAAAGTCTCATTAAGTGAATGATGGATAAAATAAAATAAAATAAAATAAATCCATGGGAAAATGCACTTTTGTGAGGATTAACAAAAAAACAAAACAACAAACAAAAGAAGAACAGTAAATGAGAAGCCCTTCCACCAGAACGTTATAAGAGAGCCAGATGGAGAGAAAGGGGCCCATTATTGACACACAAACAATGGGACCAAAGCAATTATTCTAAGATGGCTGCGCTCTGGAATGTCCCCAACGAAAAAAACAAACCTCAGAATCAACTCTGAAGAAGGTGCCAACTAATGAACAGTGATCTCCTTTGGTTTATTTTAGAACACACATAAAAAACAGAGAAGGGGAAAGCAAAAGTGACCAGATTCCTGCAAGAAATGAAGGTGACAGGCGTCTCCTAAATCAAAAGGAATTACATTAGCTGGCAAACGTGTCCTGGCTCAGTGAAATATGTCAGCCTGCGAACTGGAGAGTCCCGGGTTCGAATCTGATCAAGGGCACGTGCCCGGGTGTCAGGCTGGATCCCCAGTGGGGGGCGGTGGCGTGGGAGGCAGCCCATCAATGGTTCTCTCTCATCATTGATGTTTCTCTCTCTCTCTCTCTCCCCTCTCTCTTCTTCTCTGAAATCAATAAAAATCTATTTTTTTTTTTTAAATTAGCTGGCAAGCAGAGTAGGTATGTATCAAACCTGCAAAGGTGATAAGGAAAATGAAGGTGAAAATAAAAAGGAAAGAGAGGAAAATGAGAGGAAAAGATTGTTGTTCCTTGGTACCTGTCATCTGGTTTATTTCAAGCTCAAGGAAAGACCAGGAAAAACACAGAAACCAGGGAACAAGCTGGCTTCGTAGCAAGGAGCAGTCACACACTTGTGTGTCTGCCCGGCAAGGCGGGCGCTGCGGCCGCTCGAATGACTAAGTAACCGGCTTAACTGCATTTGACACTCGATCCCTGAGCTTCTGAAAAGCACTTAATACAGTGGCTCATGAAATCTTAATCTAAAAATGTTCCCCCGTTTATAATCGGGCTGCATCACACTGACAACTGGGAAGGAGGGCCACGCAGAGGCAGGAGATATTTAGAAGCATGCGTGGAAATTGATATCATCGGAGACTAGCACTTTGAGAGATTTCCCCCCTTTTTTTTTTTTTTAAAGAATAAAATAAATCTGGAGTCTAAAAAGGAGTTTAAATTATAAGGAAAAAAAACCTAACGGAGAAAAATGAATGCTCTAATTTAATAAGAGAGAAAAATGAACAAAATGTAACGCGACTTGGAAAACCCCACAGTCGCCTACAATAAAACCTGGAATATGATTAATGAATCGCAGGGAGAGAAATAAACTCCTGATCGAAAATACTGGGTGTGGACATGAAGCAAACTGTATAAAATGGCAACAGAGCATTGTATTCAGCAAATCTATAATGTTTATTATTATGTGCCGGGCACTAAGCTAAGTGCTTCAGTATATAGTATCTCATGTACCATTCAAAAAACCCTTTAAGTACCATTATTACTATTATTAATAATCTCTCTCTCTGATTTTGTACAGAGAGAAAGAGAGAGGGACAGAGTTAGAAACATCGATGAGAGAGAACCATCGACCAGCTGCCTCCTGCACACCCCCCTACTGGGGATGTGCCCGCAACCAAGGTACATGCCCTTGACCGGAATCGAACCCGGGACCCTTCAGTCCGCAGGCTGACGCCCTATCCACTGAGCCACACCGGTTTCGGCCTTAGTACCATTATTATTCCTGTTTTATTGATGAGCACACAGAGGCCTAAAGTAACTTGCCCAAAGTTACGGCTAGAAAGAAGCGAAGCTAGGATTCAAGTCCAGGCACTATGACACCCAAATCTGTGCCCCTAACCTCTCTGGACCCCCTAGCATTTAAACATCAAGAGTGAGATAAATGGGCTGGGAGTGAAACACAGTCATGAACTTGACAGATGGAGAGTCAACAGAGCACCCTTTACCCCTGGCTCTGTGCCGACCAGGGGCCGCCCCAGGCCTTAGTTTCCTCACCTGTGCATTGAGGAGAAAGATTAAATGAGCTCTACCTAAGCTGTTTTCAGCTCTAAAATGCCACAAGTCCAGCCCTAGCTGGTTTTGCTCAATGGTTAGAGCATCGGCCTGAGGATTAAAGGGTCCCGGATTCCATTCCGGTCAAGGGCGCATGCCTTGGCTGCACGTTCCCCAACCCTGGTCGAGCTGTGTGCTGGAGGCAACCAGCCGATGTGTCTCTCTCTCACATCGATGTTTCTATCTCTCCCACTCTCTCTAAAAATCAACAACAAAAAAATATCCTCAGGTGAGGATTAACAAAAACTAAAAAAGTAAATAATATGCCACAAGCCCAAACTGCATGGACTGGTCTGCTCTCTGACTGGTTAATGCAAAGGTTAATTCATCCTAAAACAGGCAAGCGGAGTGGTGTCAAAGTTCCCTGCCTCCTGACCTTCAGGAGATTATTATGTCATCTCATATGACAGAGGGCGGTCAGCGGATACTGTATGCTTTCTCTTTGGGACTCGACTTAATGTGGTTTTCACCAAATGGCTGCAGGTCACATGAACTCTGTCCAACCTACAGTCTCCCCAAATCCTTCTCACGAGCCGGTCACATCCCCGTAATGGAATGTAGGTGAACCTGACAGGCTGAATGAGAGGAATCGGAAGATTAAGAGAGGCCGTCCCCAGTTCGGAGGAAAGAGTTCCATGATGATTGAAAGAAGCGTGTATTTCTGGTAGAGTCTATTCTCTTTGACTACCCACTCTTGAGAGTTGAGACCACAAATTTCAAGGATGAGTGAATGCAACATCCACTTGCCAACTACCCCAGAAGTTATCCTTTCCAGGCAAGGCGCGCAAGTCACCCGGATAGCGGCTGCGAGTGGGGAGACAGACTTCACAGGTGGGTCGCGCCGTCCTCCCTGGGCGGTCCTTGCCAAGCATCCCTGACAGACAGGTGGCTGTCACCTGACCTCTGCCCGGACCAGACGCTTCCAAGGTCGAGGCAAACGCCTGGCGGGCAGCCACCTGCCCCCGCTGGACAGCTCTGCTCGCGGGAAAGCCCACGAAGCGCCTAGGACGGTGCTCGGAGCCCGGGCGAGCTCAGCAAGTGCGTCCCCAAGTGGGTCAAGAGCTGCCTTCCTACAACTTGAACCCGGCGCTCCTAGGTGTGTACCCCCTGGAGCAGAAACGCAGGGACCCCTAGGACACCCGGGGCTGCGATCAGGCCCCTTGGCCCACTAGTTCCTTTCAGGTGCGGATCCCGGACCTCCTCAGCGATCTGAGCCAGCACACCGCCCTCCCCAGAGGTCCCAAGAGTGCGCCCCGATGGGGCGATGGCCGGCGAGGGAGGCTCCAGTCCGGGATGTCCCCAGCCTCGGGAGCCGGGGCCCGAGGGGACAAAGGGCTTTCGGGCACGCGTACCGGCTGCGGGCCACGCAGCCTCCCTCCCGGCCACTTGGCGAATCGGCCCTGGGGACTCCCGTGGCGCCAGGTGACAGGCCCCGGGGTTTCCGGGGCGCGCGGGCAGCGGTGCGATCGGACCCCACCGAGCCGCGATGAGGACCGCGGGGGTTACAGGGGGTCTGACCCGACCGATTCGGGGCGCGATCGCGGCTCGGCGGGGTCCGCTCGGCCCCGGATTTACCTGTGCGTGGTTGACTTCGGAGGCCCGGCTCGCCCCCGGTCCGGTTCCTGCAGCTCCGCGGTGGCGCTCATGGAACAGCAGCCGGAACCCCTGGCCAGTGCGGCTCCCGCGGCTACCGGGCCCGCCCAGGCAACTGCCGCCACGCCCCTGACGACGGCCGCCGCCACGCCCCCAACCACGGAAGCCCGCGCTCATTGGGCGGCTCAGCCGCCGCTCTAAAAGCCCCGCACGCTCATTGGCCGACGGAGCTGCTCCTCAGCGTAAAGGCGGGGACCTTGAGACAGACAATTGGTTACTTTTGACGTCTTTGGCCCGTGAGCCGAGCCCTTATTGGACAAGGCCGGGAGGGGGGCGGGAAAAGGGAGGAGGGGGCTGAAACAAACACGGGCCGCGTTTGATGTTGCTGGGGGCGGGTGCTGAGAGGGAGGCAATTGTGATCTCCAGCTGGTTGGGGAGGATTGTGCACGCTCTGGTGTCATCTCGGGCTGGGAGGAGAGGAGGGCGACCATCTGGCAGCTTAGCTGCGGGATCTGATGGCGCCAGGCCGAACGACTGACTCACCTGTAGCCAAGGACACAGGGGGTGGAATCGGGGGTCCGGCCAGGGGAGAGAAGAGGGAGGAAAGTGAGGACCAAACCGCAAAGAGAGGGAAGAAGGTGGGGGCAGCCGCCTGGAATATGTTTCATGAACTGTAGGGGGGGTTCCTGCTAGCGAGGCTAGGAGACTGATTGGGTCGTGCGGGGCAGTGTGGACCTTAAGACGACCCTTGACCCTCAATGTGTGGGAGGCAGCCAGAAAGAATGCAGGCTTTGGAGTCTAACCTAGAACTGAGCCGCTGTTGCATTGCCATGAGCTAGTCACTTTAACCTCTGTGCATGCACCCTGATTTCATCCCAGCAATCGGGAGTAGCAATAGCAGTTGATAAGGTGAAATAACGCAGACGTAAACAATAACAACATGCCAGGCTTGGCTGGCATTCCGTCCACGCTGGTTCCCCACCTACTCACCCCCAGACGGTCTAGGGAACCAGGCCCTGTGCTAAAATTCTATGAGCCCCAAACAGCTTCTATAATGGCATGTGCTTTACCAAGAATTGAACACTTGACTGACTTGAAACGCAACTCTCTGGGGCTGACAGCACCACCCTATCGGGGGACAACAGGGCTGGAAGAGATGGGAGGAGCCATTTAGCCCGAGAAGGGAAGTGGCCTTTGCAGCAATGTCCATCAGCTGCCTCTTGCACACTCCCCACTGGAGATGTGCCCGCAACCAAGGCACGTGCCCTTGACCGGAATCGAACCTGGAACCCTTCAGTCTGCAGGCTGACACTCTATCCACTGAGCCAAACCGGTTTTGGCTAGGTCTGCCTTTGAGAGAACCCATAGCCACGGTGCTCCAGGATGAAAGAGGGGAAAGAATCCTTTGCCGATGCTCTATTTTGCATTCAGTTGTCATGTTTACCTAAAAAAAAAAGTTCACCTCGGCATTTATTTATTCCATCTTGGGAAAGAAAAATCCAGGCTTCTGTAGCAAAGGATTTTAGTGAGGGACCCCTCTAGTTCTGACTCTGTGTCAAAGCAATTTGGGGGTCCCAGAAAACAGCTTTAGATCTGTTTGCCAGTTGGGTGTGTGTGTGTGTGTGTGTGTGTGTGTGTGTGTGTCTGCTCCACTGTTTCCTAGTTCTGTGTCTTTAAATAGTTCTGCTTGGTGGCCGTACATATGTCTGCACGCGTGCTGGGGACACAGGCCTGGCCCAGTCCAGGGTTTGCCTCTGCTTGTGTTGGCAAAAGGATACTGAGATGATTTGTTGGGTCGTGAAAGGAAGGCATGAAGTGGCTCCTGAGATCCAGGGAGATTTCTCCGGCTTGACTCAAAGCCACAGAAAGCAGCTGGGAGGCGTAAACCCCGGACGGACTTACCACTGTGCCGGCTGGTGTTTCCCCGCCAGGTCAGGAACGTGGCTTCAGCCAACATTTCCAGAAAGGGACGTGTCCACCCAGTTCCGGAATGCTAACACATGATCGCGTCACAGCGGCTGGAAAAAGAAGCACAGAATGAAGCCCAAGGCAGAGGGGGGAGGAGGAAGAGACACACCCATCTTCTGCTTCGCACTGGCTGTGGCTTCAGTAAGGACCCCTGACACCTGCGACGCTTAGAATGGCTTTCTTCTTTGTCCGTGGCGCCTGTTTCCTCCCCTCTGCTTTGGCTCTCGCGATATGCTGTTGAGCCCTGTTATTTCATTCTATAAAGTTTTCCCGCGGGCGGCTATTTAAGAGACAGAATGGAGTCCAAGTCAGAGAGGCTTGGCCTGGGATGACTAGGCGTTAGCATGAGGCTGTGAAGGGCTCTTCCGGAAGCATGTGCGTGCCTTGTTATAAAGAGAACGAATGAACGAGGGGCCCTGACCGGTGTGGCTCAGTGGATAGAGCGCTGGTCTGCGGACTGAGGGGTCCCGGGTTCGATTCCGGTCAAGGGCATGTACCTTGGTTGCGGGCACATCCCCAGTGTGGGGTGTGCAGGAGGCAGCTGATCGATGTTTCTCTCTCATGGATGTTTCTAGCTCTCTATCCCTCTCCCTTCCTCTCTGTAAAAAATCAATAAAATATATTTAAAAAAAAAAGGGGGGGATTGAACATATAAAGGGGGACTGGTCTAAACTCCCCTGGGCCTCTCAGCAGGATTTCGCAGCCCTTTGGAAGGCAGCAGTGGCACAGCAGGTGGCATGCTGTTTATTTTCTCTCTGCAGAGTCAGTGCCTGCTTTTTCCGTATCCTTAAGGGATGGGTGAGAGCAATCCGCCCTGGCGCCTCTGCTGTTTGGCCTTGAATCCTGCCTCCGCCCTTCCTCGCCTGGTGATTTTGGGCGAGTACTCGCCTCTCTGTGGCCCCCTTTCCTCTGTAAAATTCGGGTGATGGGGTGTTGTGAGGAGCACATGAGAGCCTGACACATACTTAGTTCTTTTTTTCTTTTAATGTATTTCTTTATTGATTTCAGAGAGGAATGGAGAAGGAGAGAGAGAGAGAAACATCAATGATGAGAGGGGATCATTGATTGGCTGCCTCCTGCACACCCCCACTGGGTTCAAGCCCAAAACCCAGGCATGTGCCTTGGCAGGAATCGAATCTGGGACCCTTGAGTCGGCAGGATGACGCTCTACCCACTGAGCCACGCCGGCTAGGGCCACGGTTAGTTCTTAATAAGTCTTTGTCTAGTTATTCCAGACTCTTTCTCTAAGGCACTAACTCATTTTCTAAAGTTTCCATATAGACGTTCTTTTAAAAATAGTTTTAGATTAACACCAAAATTGGACACTAGGTTCCTATTTACCTATCAACCCAAAACATGAAGAATTTTTAATTTTTTAAAATATATTTTATTGATTTTTGTACAGAGTGGAAGGGAGAGAGATAGAGAGTTAGAAACATCAATGAGAGAGAGTCATTGATCAGCTGCCTCTTGCACACCCCCTACGGGGGATGTGCCCGCAACCAAGGTACATGCCCTTGACCGGAATCGAACCCGGGGCCCTTCAGTCCCTAAGCCGACGCTCTATCCACTGAGCCAAACCGGTCCCGGCTGATGGATTTTTTTATTGTTAATCCTCACCCGAGGATATCTTCCCATTGATTTTTAGGGAGAGTGGAAGAGAGAGGGAGAGACTGAGAGAAACATTGATGTGAGAGAGACACATCGATGGGTTGCCTCCTGCACAAGCTCCAACCAGGTCCCGGGCCAGGGAAGAGCCTGCAACTGAGGTCCATGTTGTTGACTGGAATCGAACCTGGGACCCTTGAGTCCGCAGACTGATGCTCTATCCACTGAGCCAAACCGGTTTCGACCAGATTTTTTTTTTTTTAAACCAGCAACATCTACCACCTGAAACTTTTCCTTCAGAATATCCTCACCAAAAGAGGATTCCAAGGACCACGTTATGATTTTTGAGCCTAAATTCATCAACTTAGTCACTGTGAGGGAAATGGGAAAGGACGTGGCTGTGAGAACAGAACTAGAAGGTGCAAGTTCGTGAACTTCCCTTGAAGGCCAAGATGGCACAGGCGCTGAGAAACCCAGAGATGACGGCCACTGCCAGTGCTGCCTGTGTGTAACTTGGCAGTGAGTTCAACATGCCCGATGCCAGGCCTCTGGGCCAGTCCTATTGATAGTGGAGGTAAAGTTTGCAAGTTTGAAGTCCCAGCATGCAATGATTCTATGATGTCTTTAGTTATTGGGAAAGCTTCCTGCTGGCCAAAAACAGGGATGAATAATCCCCGGGCTATGATTTGGGTTGCTTCCTTAAACCTGTGGGTGAAGCTGTCTATAATAAGATCATAGGATGCTTGCTTTCATGCCCAGCACAGCCTTGGAAAATTTTTAATAATGTCCTCTTTAAAAAAACACACAAACATACATACATATATATATATATATATAGATATATATATATATATCTATATATATATATATATATAATTGATTTTTTACAGAGAGGGATAGAGAGCTAGAAACATCGATGAGAGAAGAATATCGACCAGCTTTCTCCTGCACACCCCCCACTGGGGATGTGCCCACAACCAATGCACATGCCCTTGACCGGAATCGAACCCAGGACCCCTCAGTCCAGAGGCCGATGCTCTATCCACTGAGCCAAACTGGTTTCAGCAATAATGTCCTCTTTTCATTCTCAAATAGTCTCAGAGTTTGGATGACACAATATATGAAATACTTACACTTACACACATAGGATCCAGCGCTGTAAATGCCCAACACACATACACACACACACACACACACACACACACACACACTGAAAAGCTGTTCCAGCCTTACAATCAGATATATCCATGCTGTCAGGCTGGTGGTTGGCTAAAGATGCCTTCTTAGTCACCACGCATTCCCCTTCCTGATGTCATCCTTAATTACAGTAATAAACAGTAATAAAAGCTGAGTTCCTCATGCTGTCCACTCAAAAGATGTCAATAAAACTTGCATGTTAAATAAGGACATCACACACCCTGCATCATTTCATGTTACTGAGCTTTTGTTTATATTAATATTTTTATTGATGTCAGAGAGGAAGGGAGAAGGAGCGAGAGATGGAAACATCAATGATGAGAGAGAATCATGGACCGGCTGCCTCCTGCACGCCCCCTTCCTGGGGATCAAGGCCACAACCCTGGTACGTGCCCTTGGCCGGAATCGAACCTGGGGCCCTTCAGTCCACAGGCTGACACTCTATCCACTGAGCCAAACCAGTAAGTAAGGGCAAAAGTAGATATTTTTTTTTTACCACCCCAGACATATAATACTAGAGAGGTAAACAGGGCCATAAAGCAAAGTCTCATTTCTGTACAGAATAAAGAGGACATACCGTGAGAGATAGCTAAAAGAACTGAACAGCAAGTGACCGAGAGTAATCAGTGTTATGGAGAATTACTCAGAGGAAGGAATGATGTTTTCTGATTTAGATCCTTGGGGATGGAATCGGGGTGGGGCTGGCAGGGCCGTCCAGGTGATAGGACCCCAGGAACGCAGGCTCCCAGAGGAAGAAACAAGCTGGTTTGCTCAGAGTAGAGGCCCAGTGCAGACTCAGGAGGAGAGAAGATGGAAAGGCAGCCAGGACCGTGACGGAGGCCAGTTAATGTTCTCCAAGTCTATGGCTTTCTCTTCCCTATTTGGCGATCCTGCGCAGTGCACGAGCAGGCTCCCGGCGCCCTAAGCTCCAGAATTTTGACCCTATCTCTTTAAAAAAAATTTTTTTATTGATTTTTTTACAGAAAGGAAGGGAGAGGGATAGAGAGTTAGAAACATCGATGAGAGAGAAGCATCGATCAACTGCCTCCTGCACACCCCCCCCTGGGGATATGCCCACAACCAAGGTACATGCCCTTGACCAGAATTGAACCCGGGACCTTTCAGTCCACAGGCCAACGCTCTATCCCACTGAGCCAAACCAGTTAGAGCTGACCCTAACTCTTCTTTAAAAAATATACTTTGATTTTCTACAGAGAGGAAGTGAGAGGGAGAAAGAGCTAGAAACATCAATGAGAGAGAAACATCAATTAGCTGTCTCCTGCACACACCCCCTCCCTCCCCACTGGGGATGTGCCTGCAATCAGTCCACAGGCCAATGCTCTATCCACTGAGCCACACCGGTTAGGGCAGACCTTAACTCTTTGCTACCTTCCTGTTACAGTCACGCGCTACTTAATGATGCGTTCTGAGAAACAGGTGACTCAGGCAATGCCTGTGTGTGCGAGCATCACAGAGAGTACATGCACAAACCGCCCACTGCATACCTGGGATCTAGGATACAGCCTGTTGCTCATAGGTACAAGCTGATACGGCCTATTCCTGTGCTGAATACTGGAGCTTGCAGGACTGGGCGTGGCTATGGGTGAGTCAGTGAGTGAGCGGTGAGTGAATATGAAGGGCTAGTGAATTAGTGCCCACAATTGTAGCCTTTATAAACACTGCGTGCCAAGGCCACATTAAATTAATTTTTGTAAACCCCCTCAGATTCAAACAAACCAACAAAATACAACCACCACGGAGATTAAATCAAGCTGAGGAGAAAATGATGCAATCAAGAGACGCAGTAAATACGGGATGCATGAGGCTGCTGCTGGTGTGACCCAGCATATGGTTTTAGATGTGTAATCAGAAAAAAATAAAGCCAGGTTCAAAAGAAAGGCATTCCATGTTCTCTCAGGAAGCAGCCACTGTGATTACTGAAAGAGACTTGACATAGTCAAATGAGCAAGATTAAAACAGTTTGGCTCAGCCGAAACCGGTTTGGCTCAATGGATAGAGCGTCGGCTTGGGGACTGAAGGGTCCCGGGTTCGATTCCGGTCAAGGGCATGTACCTTGGTTGCAGGCATATCCCCAGTAAGGGGTGTGCAGGAAGCAGCTGATCGATGACTCTCTCATCGATGTTTCTAACTATCTCTCTCCCTTCCTCTCTGTACAAAATCAATAAAATATATTAAAATAAAAAAAACAACAGTTTGGCTCAGTGGATAGAGCGTCGGCCTGTGAACTGAAAGGTCCCAGGTTCGATTCCGGTCAAGGGCACATGCCCGGGTTGTGGGCTCAATCCCCAGTGGGGGACTTGCAGGAGACAGCTGGTCAATGATTCTCTCTCATCACTGATGTTCCTCTCTCTCTCTCCCTCTTCCTTACTCTCTGAAATCAATAAAAATATTTGATGAGGATTGAAAGGTTGGCGACCGCTGGTCTAAGCTGATAGACAAGGATCTCTGCAGAGGCAGGAATCACATAATGTAAATTAGCAAGCAACTGAAGCAACCTATTTAGATGTCCAAAAGCAGATGATTCATCATCCAAATTATGGCATATGCATTGTATAGGCAGCAATTCAGCCATTATGTCTGTGAAATATTATTAAAGCCATAGAAAAATACTGCTGATCAAAATTGTGCATCCGGGGCCCTCGTCTGAACTGCTAAGTTTCCAGGTATGGATCAATGAGAGAGGGACAGAGAGTCAGAAGCATCGATGAGAGATAATCATTGATGAGCTGCCTCTTGCACACCCCCACCTGGGGATGTGCCCGCAACCGAGGTCCATGCCCTTGACCGGAATGGAAACCCGGGACATTTCAGTCCGCAGGCCGAGGCTCTATCCATTGAGCCACACCGGCTTCGGCTCAATAAGAACTTAATTTGTGTTTTGTGGATGTGTGAGAAGTTCCTGTCTGTGTCAGGGTGGCGGGCAGATCAGCCTTAGGTTTCTGAGGTCCGGGTTCTTTTGGAAGGAGCTCTCACATAGAGGAAATAGCTGAACAAATCCTTTGTTTGGGGAAGGTGGTGTTGAAAAACAGGTTCTCGGAGACGAGAAGGAGGGATAAGAGCTGGTATTCAAGGAGAGGCAGTTCCTTGAGCCCAGGTTCCTCCCTGAATGAGAAAAGCTGTGCAAACACTTGAAAGAACTGAGAACCAACAAAGGCACTGGGCTACCAATTCAAGGAGGAAATTGTGTCCCTTTGAGGGCTCGGGCTGGCCTGGGCAGGGGACAGTGGAGTGAGATTTTCCTACAGCCATGGACCAGCGACCCCTGTGGGTGGGAGGAGGCACTGCAGCAGGAGACTCCAGTCCCCACTTCCCATTGAGAGTGGATTCTCGTGGGCTTCCTTTGTGGCAGACCCCTTTGCGAGGGCAGCCTGCCCTCTTTCTTACCTGTCTTCTGAGGACCCGCCGCTGCCCCACTCACCGCGCACCATCTCTGGACTGGCATCTGCAACTATTGTGCCATCTTGCACATGGCAGGCTGGCCAGTCACATTCTCAACCCATCCCTACCCTGTTTCCCCGAAAGTAAGACAGTGTCTTATATTAATTTTTGCTCCCAAAGTTGTGCTAGGTCTTATTTTCAGGGGATGGCTTATCTTTCCGTGCGCTAGGTCTTATTTTCGGAGGATGTCTTATTTTCGGGGAAACATGGTACATTAAAGTAAAATTATCCATCGCTGCCCAGCTGGCGTGGCTCAGTGGTTGAGCGTCGACCTATGAACCGGAAGGTCTCGGTTTGACTCCTGGCCAGGCCACATGTTTGGCTTAAAGGCTGGATCCCCAGTAGTGGGGGTGGTTAGGTCGGGTGGGGACGGGGGAGGGTGTGCAGAAGGCAAAACCAATCAATCACTGATGTTTCTATCTCTCTCTCCCTCTCTCTCCCTCTCTGAAATCAATAAAAATTTTTTTTAAAAATAAAGTGGAAGGTTGTTTTTTTAAAAAAATTGTCCAACTCGTACACTTTGAGGGTCCCCTCTCCCCCTTTAACTGTACCCAAACTGTTGTCTGCCAGCATGGTGACAAGAGACCACAGACTTCCTTCCCATGTGGTGAGTTATGACCATCTGACCAACCACGTGGAAAGCGATCAGATTAGTGCGTCAGGGAATCGGAACAGGAAGTAATCTGTAGGGGGTCCTCCCGAGGACAAATAATCACTTAATCACTTGTTTGGGGCTCGTGGTCAGGAATGTTCCAGAGAACTCTAGCAACAGTGCACGTTTTGTTGAGGTTGCGGGTGGGTACCTGATCTGCACAAGGAGGAAGCTAAGAGGAAGGCATTCACTGAGATGAAGACTTTATTTTTTAAAATATGTATTTTATTGCTTTTTTTACAGAGAGGAATAGAGTGTTAGAAACATCGATGAGAGAGAATCACCGATCAGCTGCCTCTTGCACACCTCCTACTGGGGATGTGCCCGCAACCAAGGTACCTGCCCTTGAGCGGAATCGAACCTGGGACCCTTCAGTCTGCAGGCCGATGTTCTATCCACTGAGCCACACCGGCTTGGGCTGAGATGAAGGCTTTAACTGGCCTCTTCCTGATGCCCTGAGCCTGAGGGGTGACCTGGTGCAGCAGAGAAGGGAGCCCCCCCCTCCGACCCCCAACGTGGAAGGGGAGGTGCTGGACAGGAGAGAAAATTTCCATTTGGCGTTTCCATCTCCTTGTCATGCCCCTGGAGCACGGTGACTTGGCAGCTATCCGAGCGCCCGATCCCTACTCTTCCTTCATGAATTTTTCATCGCAGGCAAAGAGCCCTTATCTCTCACCGGAGCCTGATTTCCCATCAGCTGGAGCCTGGGCAGATGAAGAGCTGCATTAAGGCAGGAATTATCTGTCCCCCGAGAGGGGAAGGGCGCTCTGTTCTCTTGAAAGAACATCTCCTTACCCCAGCCCTCGTCACTGCAGGCTTCCAATGATATGAGAGTTGGGCTGCTGTTTTTATTGAGATACTGTTGAGGGCTCAGAGGGAAAGACTCTAGCATCAGCCGCTGTGATCTTGCCTGCAGGTGAGGTCTTTGTGGTGTCAATCATTGGACAGCAGGGGGGGTCCACAGCAGAAAAGAGGGCCTAGTGCAGGGAGTCTAGGTCCTGGGGTCCCTGGTGATCAGGGAAAGGGCTGGGAGCTGCAGGGGATAAGCTAGACTTGGTGAGCTGAAGTTTTTGTTTTGTTTTGTTTTAATATATTGTATTGATTTTTTTACAGAGAGGAAGGGAGAGGGATAGAGAGCTAGAAACATCTATCAGCTGCCTCCTGCACCCACCAGTGGGGATGTGTCCGCAACCAATGTACATGCCTTTGACTGGAATCGAACCTGGGACCCTTCGGTCTGCAGGCCGATGCTCTATCCATTGAGCCACACCGGTTTCAGCATGAGCTGGAGTTTTAACTCATGGTATCCTGAGTCTATTTTCTTTCTGGTATTCTTCAGCCTTTAGGACCATCTTATTGGGGAGTTCAGACTGGGTTTAGAGTTCAGCTGAACTCTGTGCGGCAGCCATCAGTGGTCATTGTTGAAGAGGGAGCAGTGCCACCCTGAGGCCAGAGTGGGAATGGCAGCAGGAAGCTGATTCCATGGCCACAGCTACATGAGTTCCTACTTTTTCTTTTCTCCCTGTGTGTGTGTCTGCGTTCAAATCCACCCCGCTTTTAAATATATTTTATTAGTTTTTTTTTTTTTTTCAGAGAGGGAGAGGGATAGAGAGTTAGAAACATTGATGAGAGAGAATCATCGATCAGTTGCCTCCTGCACACCTCCTACTGGGGATGTGCCCGCAACCAAAGTACATGCCCTTGACCGGAATCGAACCCGGGACTCTTCAGTCCACAGGCCGACGCTCTGTCCATTGAGCCAACCCAGTTAGGGCCCAATTCCCCCTTTTTATCAGAACACCTGCTATACTGAATCAGGGATTCGAACGCATTTATATCAAACAGAACTGCCTGGGCCACTGTGAATTTCTAAAACTAGCTTGCCTCTGATCTGACAGTAATGTAGCCATCCCTTATCTCCTGCGAGCTAACTACTCCTTTCATATGTAATTATAAATGTATGTCAGCTGATAGCTTTGTTATTAAATACACTTAAAACTAGCCTCATGGTCCAGCGATGTGACTCAGTGCTTGAGCATTGACCCATGAGCCCAGAGCTCACTGGTTAGATTCTAGATCAGGGCACAGGCCCAGGTTGCGGACTCAGTCCCCAGTAGGGGGCGTGCAGGAGGCAGTTGATGATGTATCTCACTGACGTTTCTGCTTCTCTAACTCTATTCTTTCCTCTGTCTCTAAAATCAATAAAAGCATATTAAAAAAAGATTTTTTTTTTAACTAGCCGAAACCGGTGTGGCTTAGTGGATAGAGCGTCGGCCTGAGGACTGAAGGGTCCTGGGTTCGATTCCGGTCAAGGGCATGTACCTTGGTTGCGGGCACATCCTCGGTAGGGGGTGTGCAAGAGGCAGCTGATCGATGATTCTCTCTCATCGATGTTTCTAGCTCTCTATCCCTCTCTCTTCCTCTCTCTATAAAAAAAAAAATCAATAAAATATATTTAAAAAAATTTTTTTAAACTAGACTCAAGTTCAGTCCCTTTCTAAACCATAACAAACTCCACACAAAAAGACCTTGGCCTTTGATAGGCCCAGCTCCGTTGAGACCGGTTTGGCTCAATGGATAGAGCGTTGGCTTGGGGACTGAAGGGTCCCGGGTTTGATTCCGGTCAAGGGCATATACCTTGGTTGCGGGCATATCCCCAGTAGGGGGTGTGCAAGAGGCAGCTGATCAATGACTCTCTCTCATCGATGTTTCTAACTCTCTATCTCTCTCCCTTCCTCTCTGTAAAAAATCAATTAAAAAATATATATATATAAATAAAAGACCTTGGCCTTTGACAGGCCCAGCTCCCCAGAATGGAGTTATGCTCGGAGCTCCGGTTCTCTGAGCCCTGATCTGGGGAAGGGCTCTGAGTAATCGAGCTGAGTAATATTGTGGGATAAATCGCTTTCCACCCACTGGCCTAAGAACCAGGCCTCCATGTATGGTATTGTTCCCATGGGAAAATGCATTCCAGATTCCAAAGGACTGATTTGCACATGAACTTTCCCTCTGGAGGTTAGGGCTGCCGGGATGTTCTCTTGCAGCTCAGTCTTCCCACGAGTCTGGTCCCCTGGCTCCCTCCTCGCCTACACCTTCCTGGACACAGCCAGCACATGGCACCTCTCCTGGGACGCCTCGACCTTGCCTCTGGCCCTCCCATGAGCCCCTGGGTCTTTGCTCTGTCGGGGTTACCGAGAGCTGTGTGCAAGGGTCAGCCGCTTATAGGACCTTCAACCTTGCAGGGCTAAGCGCTGTTTTCTTCATTTTTGTAGCCTTTTAGGATGAGAACAGGCATTTTTAGGAAGCGCTCACTAAGGGGCAAGCCCTGACACGTGGTTTCTGGCATTCTTTTAATTTTTTTTATTTTTATTTTTTTAATAGATTTTTTACAGAGAGGAAGAGAGAGGGATAGAGAGTTAGAAACATTGATGAGAGAGAATCGTTGATCAGCTGCCTCCTGCACACCCCCCACCGAGAATGTGCCGCAACCAAGTCCATGCCCTTGACCGGAATCGAACCTGGGACCTTTCAGTCCACAGACAGACACTCTATCCACTGAGCCAAACTGGTTTCAGCCCACGGCTGCTCTTCAGACTCCTAATCCTAAGTGTGCCAAGCCATCCTGTTGGGTAAATGTCTACTTGGTTACTGCCAAAAGGTCCATAATCCTGGCCCCCAGGCCCCAGGCCCAGAAACTGCAAATTCCACCTACATTAGCCCCCCATCTGGACACACACTCCTGCCGTTCTCCTCTCAGGACAGGTGTGTGGCTTTGGGGTCTGTCAGGGAGCCAGGCCAGGTCTGCACTGCTCCTGGGACCCTCCCATTCCCCTTCCCAGGCCCAGCATCTGAGGGGAGGGGGTGCCTGGCCCCCTTCACTTTCTCCAGGACATTCTGTCTCCCCCAGTGAATGTCTGAGGGGAACTGGTCCACTCACACCCGTTTTTCCCCAGCTTCTCCCCCCTGATGTCACCCCACCAGCACCGGAAACCTGAGCTGTCACTCCCGGCTTCTGCCATACCGAAGGTCCCAATCAGTGAGAGGAAGAAGCAAGAGAAAGACTTAAAAATTGGGCCCGGCCGGTGTGGCTCAGTAGGTGAGTGGCGACCTATGAACCAGGAGGTCATGGTTTGATTTCCGGAGATCAGGGCACATGTCTGGGTTGCAGGCTCAATACCCAATAGGCGGCATACAGGGGGCAGCCGATCCATGATTCTCTCTTATCATTGATGTTTGTATCTCTCTCTCCCTTCCTCTCTGAAATTAATAAAGATATGTTATTATTTTTTTTTTAAAAAAAGGAAAAACTAGCCCTAACCGGTTTGGCTCAGTGGATAGAGCACTGGCCTACGGACTCAAGGGTCCCGGGTTCGATTCTGGTCAAGGGCATGTACCTTGGTTGCAGGCAAATAACCAGCAGGGAGTGTGCAAGAGGCAGCTGAATTGATGTTTCTCTCTCATGGATGTTTCTAACTCTCTATCCCTCTCCCTTCCTCTCTGCAAAAAATCAATAAAAAATATATATTTTTTTAAAGAAAAAACTATCTCTTGCAGCCCATCCTCCCACTGCTGGATGCCCAGCCCCCACGCTCCAAAACACCACCACACACTAAGTCACAACAGCGCTGGTTTTCCTGGAAGCACTTACGGTTTTGAGGTTTGGTTCTCCGATCCAAGCTTCTAGGGTTTCTCCAGAGTTGGTTACGTAGACAGGAGCTGCAGCCCACAATAGATTGCCATCTTCTGGGGAAATGAGAAGTGCTCCCAGCCCCACTTCTTTCCGGAGTCTCTGCAAAATAATAAAGGGTGGATTAGGTCAGGGGCACACACTCGCAGGCTGACGGTAAGGAATGAAGCTGGCTGATGGTGAGGCAATAGGGAAGGGTGGGGTCTGCGGTAAAGTGGCGTGTTCACGGGCATGCTTTACCTACTGAGGGCAATGATACCCCCTGGCAGGCAGGCATGTAGACCCACCTCATCATGAAGCCAGAAAGGCAGGCTTTCTGGGAAATGTCCTCATTTATTTAACATACCCTGTTTCCCCGAAAATAAGACAGTGTCTTATATTAATGTTTGCTCCCAAAGATGCGCTAGGTCTTATTTTCAGGGGGTGTCTTATTTTTCCACGAAGAAGAATACAGTACACATTTATTGTTAAATGAAAACAAAGGAAATTTATTACTTGTATACGGTACGGTAGTACGGTAGTTGTCAACACAAAGCAGACAAACTGTGAATCCTACAGTATCAAGATTTTACTCCTTTATTCAATGACAATCATGTCATCATCTTCTGGAAAATCATCATCACAATCCAATTCCTGAGTTTCCTGGTGAATTTCTTGGGACTCCATTTCTTTCAGAATCAGTGGACCAAATCTCTCATGTTTAGCAATAGCACTGTCTTGAAATGAGTACTTCTTGTCAAGGTAGCCTGCTCACAGTGCATTTGCAATGCAACTGTCAGTGATTTTCTCCCATGAATTCTTCACCCAAGTCACCACTTCTTGCAGTTTAGGTTTCACTAAGTTTCTGAGACAGAGCCTGGGGGGCCTTATTTTCGGGGGGATGCCTTATCTTTCACTCAGAAGGAAACCTGTAAGTAGGTCTTATTTTCGGAGGATGTCTTGTTTTCGGGGAAACGCGGTAGCTGAGGACTGGGAGTCACCAGTTTGGCACCCCTGGTTTTTCAGTTCCTAGAGGGATTGGAGTGTAGCATGTCCCTCCCGAGTGACCTGCCGGGGCGAGACTGTTCTCAAAAAGGGCCTGTCTGGCATGATCTGTTCCTAAACTCACCCTGGAGCCTCGCCCAGGTCACCAGCCTGGAACTCTCAGAACAAGCTCGTTCCTCTTGGAAGATCAGAACATTCGCCCATTTCTGGTCACGTGGTGCCTCACCCATTCTTCAAAATTCCTAAGATTAAAAACACTGATGAAGCCTTGAAACTTAACCAAAGCAGCCCTCGTTGATTGTAATGGATGTTTTTAGAGAGAGAAGGGAAGGAGGAAAAGAGGAAAGAGGAAGGGAGGGAGGGAAGGAGGGGCGGAGGGAGAGACGTCGGTTTGTTGTTCTATTTATTTACGCACTAGAGGCCCATTGTGTGAAATTCGTACACTGGAAGGGTCCCTATAGGCTGCTGGCTGCTGGCTACTGGCCTGGCACTCCTTCTCTACCCCCAGCCGCCCCACCCCTGCTAGAACTCCCTGTCAAGGGGACAATTTGCATACTACACTTTCATTATATGGTAATTTTTTTATTGGTTCTTGTATGCACCCTGGGGATTGAACTCTGGTATACTGGGACAACATTCTAACCAACTGAGCTACGTGGGCAAGGTTTTATTTTTATTTTATCGTTGTTTTTTTAAAAATAAGCCTCAGCTGAGACCGGTTTGGCTCAGTGGATAGAGCGTCGGACTGGGGACTGAAAGGTCCTGGGTTCGATTCTGGTCAAGGGCATGTACCTTGGTTGCGGGCACATCCCCAGTGGGGAGTGTGCAAGAGGCAGCTGATTGATGATTCTCTCTCATTGATGTTTCTGACTCTCTATCCCTCTCTCTTCCTCTCTGTAAAAAAGTCAATAAAATATATCTTAAAAAACAAACAAACAGCCGAAACTGGTTTGGCTCAGTGGATAGAGCCTCGGCCTGTGGACTGAAAGATCTTGGGTTCGATTCTGGTCAGGGGCATGTTCCTTTGTTGCAGGCACATCTCCAGTAGGGGGTGTGCAAGAGGCAGCTGATTGATGATTCTCTCTCATCGATGTTTCTAGCTCTCTATCCCTCTCTCTTCCTCTCTGTAAAAAATCAATTAAAAAATATATTAAAAAAACAACAACAACAAAACAACAACAACTATGGACTCTCATTCCAGAAAAGCAATCACGTGACTCATCCTGGTTTACCTTGCTTTGTCTACCAAGACCACCATTCCCCTTTTTTGGGGGATATCTCTCCCCCCTCCAACTATGTGGCTCTAGATGGGCTACCAATCAAAGCCCTTATCCCTTCCTTCCCAGATGGATAAGCACATCAAGTCCTTTTCTGGTTTTTGCTTCATCCTTTTTGGAATGGAACCCAAAGGGAAGATTTCCTATCTTCTTTGGTAGAGAGCCAAGAGATAGACCTGGATCTGCCCGGGGCCCCTTTCCTGTTTGCTGAGACAGCCCTCTGTGTGAGCCACGGAAAGAGAGGCCTGAAGATTCCGGGTTGGTGGGAAGGGGCTGGCGTCCTCCTGGTATTTCCGTCCTGGATCCAGCTGTCCCTGAAGCTAGTTCATTCCTACCTTTCTATCCTTTCAACGAGCCAATAAAGGCTTTTTGGTTGGTTTGTTTATGTGAGTTTGAGCTAACTAATTGGTATTTGCAGTAGAAAGTTCTGGTTAGTATAGGTATGAACTTACTCTACTTTGCACCATTGACTGTTATCTATCTATCTATCTATCTATCTATCTATCTATCTATCTGACTAATATGCAAAGTGTCCCCTTGGGAGTTCGACCAGAACAGGAGTTGGATCACTATGACATGTGTTGACACCAGGGGGCAGCGCAGAACATGGCGGGTGACCAGTGGTGGGTGGGTGCTGAGGGAGCAAGGGAAGGAGGAGGTGGGAGGCATGAAGGCGGGAACCTGATTGGCCCTGATCACCAGCTACGCCTGCAGACCCTACCTGTGCACAAATTTTGTGCACCAGGGCCTCTAGTATTTTAATAATGTCCCATTCCTCATTCTTATTGTCCTCAGAAGATTATAACTAAGAATCACAAATTTCTTCTAAGGCAACTTTAAAATGCATTATGTAAGACTTTACACAAGTACTCAACTGGTTTTGATGGACTTGAACTGAATTTTATTTTCTCTTATGTACTCATGTTAATCACCGCCTCTTTGCCATAAGATTATATGATTTTACCCTAGCCGGTTTGGCTCAGTGGTTAGAGCATTGGCCTGTGGATGGAAGGGTCCCAGGTTCAATTCCAGTCAAGAGCACATGCCCAGGTTGCGGGCTTGATCCCCAGTAGGGGGCCTGCAGGAGGCAGCTGATCAATGATTCTCTCTCATCATTGATGTAGTAGCCCTCTCTCGCTTTTCCTCTCTGAAATCAATAAAAATATATTATATTAAAAAAAAAAGACTATATGTTTTGGGAAGACAAAGGTACTGCTTTCTACTCTTTAAAAGCTCCAGGGCCTAAACCGGTTTGGCTCAGTGGATAGAGCATCAGCCCGCGGACTGAAAGGTCCCAGGTTCCATTCTGGTCAAGGGCATGTACCTTGGTTGCGGGCACATCCCCGGTGGGAGGTGTGCAGGAGGCAGCTGATCGATGTTTCTCTCTCATCATTGATATTTCTAATTTTCTATCCCTCTCCCTCCCTCTCTGCAAAAAAAAAAAAAAAAAAAATCAATTAAAAAAATACCTCTCTGAGTATCAATTTCTTCATTTATAAAATACCTCCTTCATAAAACTGGGAGAATTAAATGAAAGCAACTAAGTGGAGTGCCTGGCACAAAGAGAATAATTACAAAAAAAAAAAAAAAGTTCCTGGGAAGTGCTCTGCACATAGTAGGGACGCACAACGTGCTGGCGGTTGTCATAACAGTAATGACCACATC
Organism: Pipistrellus nathusii; assembly: GCA_963693515.1. NCBI lineage: Eukaryota > Metazoa > Chordata > Mammalia > Chiroptera > Vespertilionidae > Pipistrellus > Pipistrellus nathusii. The sequence goes on from OY882878.1 coordinate 6,205,731, forward strand.
GCGAGAGGAGCCCACTGTCCTCACCCTCTGTAACACTGTAGACTCGCCGTCAATGCTGGCACCACCTACACACCATGAGTCACTCGGAGACAAGGTCAGGCGACAAGAGACCCTCCTGCCAATGCCTGAGGTCCAGCCTGGAAGCTGAGAGCAGACGTGACTCCCACAGCACTCCTCCCCCCCAGGAATGTCAGTCAGCCCTGGATAAAGAGGACGACAGCTTCTGGAACTTTCCCAGTGAACGGAGCAATGGGCAGTGAGAACCTAACTACAGCCTTAGTCTGTTGTGTCTTTTTTTTTTTTTTTTTTAAATAAATATATTTTATTGATTTTTTACAGAGAGGAAGGGAGAGAGATAGAGAGCTAGAAACGTCGATGAGAGAGAAACATCGATCAGCTGCCTCCTGCACACCCCCTATTGAGGATGTGCCCGCAACCAACGTATATGCCCTTGACTGGAATCGAACCCAGGACCTTTCAGTCTGCAGACCGACGCTTTACTACTGAGCCAAACCGGTTTCGGCTGTTGTGTCTTTTTTAAATGTATATATTTTTTATTGATTTCAGAGAGGAAGGGAGAGGGAGAGAGAGATAGGAACATCAATGAAGAGAGAGAAGCATTGGTTGGCTGTCTCCTGTCTACCCCACACTGGGGATCTAGCCTTCAACCCAGGCATGTGCCCTGACCAAGAATCGAACCACGCCAAGCCAGCTGGGCCATAGTCTGTTTTTTTGTTTTGTTTTTTTAAAAAATATATTTTATTGATTTTTCACAGAGAGGAAGAGAGAAATATAAAGAGTTAGAAACATCGATGAGAGAGAAACATCGATCAGTTGCCTCCTGCATATCCCCTACTGGGGATGTGCCCGCAACTAAGGTACATGCCCTTGACGGGACTTGAACCCAGGACCTTTCAGTCCGCAGGCCAACGCTCTATCCACTGATCCACACCGGTATTGGCCCATACTGTTTTTAACACAGGGGCCAGAGTGGCCTAGCCTGGCTACTGGGTCCCTCGCCTAAGGCCCTGGGAAGCTCCTGAAAACACAGGGAACGCATACACAACACATGACACAGGTACACACGCCAAGGACATTGCAAGCAATCAGATAACACGCTTTGTCTACGTATGTAACTGCCAGTTCTTCAAAAACATTTCCTCCAGCAATGGATAGTAAAAGCCCATTTACTGCCCTGAGCATCTGGCGATGTGTCATTGGATGTGTGAGGGTGTGGTGCGGTCAGGGAAGTGTTTGGTCTTACAAAAGGATCTTTCGGATCCCAGAACCAGAGGTGCGGTGGATGAAGATGAAGGGAGGGGAGGAGAAAGCAGTGGGTCCGATTAGTCACTAGAGGGCACTGGGGAGCGGGACACCTCAAATCGGGGTGTCACATTCTCCTCACTGCATTCTCACAAAGCCCAACCCTGGCCGGTGTGGCTCAGTGGATAGAGTGTCAGCCTGTGGACTGGAGGGTCCCGGGATTGACTGCCATCAAGGGCACATGCCTGGCTTGCAGGCTTGATCCCCAGTGGGGGGCGCGCAGGGGCAGCCAATCAATGATTCTCTCTCATCATTGATGTTTCTGTCTCTCTCGCTTCCTCTCTGAAATCAATAAAAATATATATTTTAAAAAGAAGGCCAAAGGTGGGGCCACTCTTTCAGACAGAGACCAGGGAATGTGGCCAGCAGAGATTGAGAGAGAACAAAACTATCTCATGCTTCCACTACCAGGAAAGGGCAGGAAAGTCCCACCTCTGTGGTTCAGCTTCAGCAGGCACAGAACAATGTCTCGTAGGGCCATTAACATTCCAAGGTGGCCTTCTTTGTCTTAACCAGGACTCCAGCCCCTAAGACAAATCTATGTTCCTTCTGCTCACTCCCGCCTGGAGGGCCAGGCCCCCCGGACCTGTGGTCAGCAAACTGCGGCTCAAGCCCCATGCTTGAGGGTGGCTCTTTCACAAAATGCCACGGCCTATGTGAGTCTATGTTGAAGAAGTGGCGTCAAAAAAAGAGTTTAAGTTTTGCCGAAACCGGTGTGGCTCAGTGGATAGAGCGTCGGCCTGCGGACTGAAAGGTCCCGTGTTCGATTCCGGTCAGGGGCATGTTCCTTGGTTGCGGGCACATCCCCAGTGCGGGGGTGTGCAGGAGGCAGCTGATCCAAGTTTCTCTCTCATTGATGTTTCTGACTCTCTATCCCTCTCTCTTCCTCTCTGTGAAAAAAATCAATAAAATATATATTTTTAAAAAGTTTACGTTTAAAAAATGTGGCTCTCCAAAGAAATGTCAATCGTTGTGCTGTTGATATTTGGCTCTGTGGACTGAGGAGTTTGCCGACCTCCGGCCCCCTACTATGTGGTGATGAGGTGGTCATGGGGAGAGCGAAGGCAGCCACTTCTACCGACAATAAGCTGCTTGTCTCCTCCACAGGTAAGAGCTGGAGCAATCTCAGTTTTTCCACGTGAGTGGGTGTCCAGGAAATGCCACGGCATTGCCTCCAGGAGAATTGAGTCACTTATGGGGTAAATGGCAACGAGAACTTCTTGGCCAAAACCCTGGAGACTAAAAATATGTCCTTTTACCCAGGAACTAGAAATATGTCCTTCCCCGCTGCTTCCCCGATGTTGTCACTGGCAAGGTGACGCACGGCAGAAGCCAAGAAAAGGATGCCTGCCCCTTTAAGAGGCTTCTGGGAAACAGGCCATGGGCCCAGGATGGGTAAGACACCAAGGGTGCTCCCTGGCACTAGGGAGGGTCGAGGGGACACCTCCCCCCTAAAATCCTCAACCCCACTCCTCCTAAATCAGCAGAACTTGTTGCCTTCTTGTTAAATGATCAGCTACAGAGCCTCTGCTGGGTCAAGAAGCATTTATGAAGTGTTCCGACATAACTCATCCTGTGGAACAAAAGTTTCTTTGAGCCAAAACCGGTGTGGCTCAGTGGATAGAGCTTCGGCCTGCGGACTGAAAGGTCCCGGGTTCGATTCCGGTCAAGGGCATGGACCTTGGTTGCGGGCACATTCCCAGTGGGGTGTATGCAAGAGGCAGCTGATCGATGTTTCTCTCTCACCGATGTTTCTAACTCCCTATCCCTCTCTGTAAAAAAATCAATAAAATATATTTTTTAAAAAAAGTTTCTTTGAGAAAATGAAAGGCTAGCTAAGTCCAGAATTTCTTTCCCTTCTCCCTCAAACTTTTTCTTTGTATTTTTCTTTCTCATTCATTTTGTTCCTTTCTCTCTCTCTTTTCTTCCTTCCTCACATACCATAAAATCTACCCTTCTAAAGTGTACAATTCAACAGCTATTAATATAATTCAGAGAGTTGTCCAACCATCACCACTAGTTCCAGAATATTTTCGTCACCCCAAAAAGAGACCCTGTACCCATGAACAGAAGCTCTCCACTCCTCCCTCCCCTCAGTTCCTAGGAACGATCATCTCCTTTCTGTCTCTATACGTTTCTCATTCTAGACTAGAGGCCTGGTGCACGAATGAGTGCACTTCAGGGGGTGGACGCGTCCCTCAGCCCAGATTGCAAGAGGGCAGGGGCCAGGCTGAGGAACCCCATTGGTGCACGATTGGGGCCGGGGAGGGACACAGGAAGGCTCCAGGGCATGTCTAGCCCATCTCGCTCAGTCTCAATGGGCCAGGCCCCAGCAGCAAGCTAACCTACTGGTCAGAGCATCTGCCCCCTGGTGGTCAGTGCATGTCACAGCATGGTTGAGCAGCCTTAGCATATCATTAGCATATTACACTTTGACTGGTTGAACGAACAACTGCATGACAGGACACTTAGCATATTAGGCTTTTATTATATAGAATACTTTCATATATATATATATATATATATATATATATATATATATATATATAATATATTCTTCTAATATAAGGTTTTCAAGGCTCATCTACATTGCAGAATATATTATTTGTTCCTTTTTATTGCTGCATAGTATTCCATTGTGTGATATTCCACTTTGTTTATCCACTTATCAGCTGATGGACATTTGGGCTGATTCCACTTTTTGGCCATTATGAATAATGTTATTAACATTCGTGTGCAGGTTTTCCTGTGAACATGTTTTCATTTTTCTAGGGTATATAGTAAGAGGGATTTGCTGGGTCATATGGTAACTCTATGCTTGATCTTTTGAGACACTTCCAGACTTGTTTTCCAAAGTAATGGAAAACACCATCTTACTTATTTTTAATGTATTTTATTGATTTCAGAGAGGAAAGGAGAGGGAGAGACAGTTAGAAACATTAATGATTAGAGAGAATCATTGATTGGCTGCCACCTACTGGGGATCGAGCCTGCAACCCAGGCATGTGCTCTTGGCCAGAAACTGAACCATGACCTCCTACTTCATAGGTCAACACTCAATCACTGAGCCATGCCGGCTGGGCTGTTTTTCTTTGTTTTTGTTTTTTTATTGAAGGGGAGACAAAAATTGTCCTCTGGTATAAACATTATCTGTGGACAAAGGATAAAGACAAAGAGAGAATCTTAAAAGCAGCAAGACTAACGTGGTTAGTTATCTACTAGGGAGCTCCCATAAGAGTGCCAATTGATTTTGCAACTGGAATTGTGCTGAGTGAAATAAGTCAGGCATAGAAAGACAACTGCCATATGATTTCACTTGTATGTGGACCTCAAAACACAAAGTAAACAAGCAGAACAGAAATAGACTCATAGATATAGAAAACATTTCCATAATTGCCAGATGGGAGGAGGGTTAGGGGAATGGGTGAAAAAGATGAAAGATAAAAAATATCTAAAAAAGCATCTAGACAAAAGCAGTTATTTATCTACAAGGGAGCTTCCACAAGATTGGCAGTTGATTTCTCAACAGCAACTTTTCAGGCCAGAAGGGACTGGCAAGAAATACTCAAAGTGATGAAAAACAAGGACCTTCAACCCAGCAAAGCTATCATTTAGACAAGAAAAAGATAAAGGAATTCATTACCACCAAACCAGCATTACAAGAAATGTTAAAGGGTCTTCTTCTTCTTTTTTTTATTTTTTTAATTAATCTCTTCATTGATTAAGGTATCACATATTTGTCCTCAACCCCCCATTCCAATTCTCCGCCCCCCACTCATGCCCCCACCCCTTTATTGTCCTTGACTACTGGTTAGGCTCATATGTGTGCACACAAGTCCTTTGGTTGATCTCTCCCTTTTATCCCCACCCTCCCTCTGAGGTCCGACAGTCTGACCCATGGCTCCCTATCTCTGGGTCTGTTCTCGTTCACCAGTCTATGTTGTTCACCATCTCCCCTAGATGTGTGAGATCATGTCCTACTGGAAGTATACTTATAAGAATAAAAACAGAGACAAGCAATAATTGTTATGTTGAAAGGCATATGAATCAGTCTGTAGTGAGCTTCTTTCTGGGCTAAAGGGTCTTCTTGAAGAAGGAAAAACAAATGAATAAGATGGCAATAAATACGTATGAATCTTTACTTTAAATGATGAAATCTTGTCATCTGAAACGGACATGGATGGACCTAGAGGGTACTGTGCTGAGTGACTAAGTCAGACATAGACAGGCAAATGCCATATGATTTCACTGGTATGTGGACTCTCAAAAGCAGAACAGAAACAGACTCATAGATACAGAAAACATTTTGATGGTTGCCAGATGAGAGGAGGGTTAGGGGATGCGTGGAAAACATGAAAAAATTAAGAAATACAAATTGGCCGAAACCGGTCTGGTTCAGTGGTTAGTGCGTCGGCCTGCGTACTGAAGGGTCCCGGGTCCGATTCCAGTCAGGGGCATGTACCTTGGTTGCGGGCACATCCCCAGTGTGGGGTGCGCAAGAGGCAGCTGATCGATGACTCTCTCTCATCGATGTTTCTAACCCTCTGTCTCTCTCCCTTCCTCTCTGTAAAAAAAAATCAATAAAAAATATATATATTAAAAAAGAAAAGTTTGAGGCCAGCTGGATGTTCCTCCTTAGGCAGGCGACTTGTTTTTCCTTCTCCAGAAACTGTTAGGGCTTCCTTTTAAAGATTACCCTTCGGGTGCTGTAGGGTCATCAGACTGGGTCTGATTTTGGTGGGGTGTTTTGTCCTGTTGTTGATCTTGCTTGGCATTGGTGCCCTCTCAACACGAAGTCATTCCTTTCTTCGATGCACAGGTATTTTCTTCTAGTGGTTCCATCCTCTCGGTCTGCTTTTCTTCTCCATTTCTGGAACTTGCGGGTGAGCTGCCCCTCATGTCCCTTATATTCTCTCTCTCTCTCTCTCTCTCTCTCTCTCTCTCTCTCTCTCTCTCTCTCTCTCTTTCTCTCTCTCTCTCTCTCTCTCTTTTTGTATCTTCTTCATCTGCTTAGTCCTTTCGGGGCTGGAATTTCCCCAGCAGCCAGACAGAGCACTGATTGTCACGCACGGCAGCGCATGCCCTCCTCCGGCCTTCCCGCTCTCCTGTATTCTGAGACCTGTCCAAACCGCAATGCCTTTCTCTGCAGCTCTCATGAGCTTCCGAGCCAGACTTCCTTCTACCTGCTCAGCCAGCCCACGCAGAGACATTAAACTCGGAATCTGGACTCCGGTGTGAAAAGCTCAGAACTTGGGCAACGGAGGCTCTGTTCCCTGTTCCTGATAATGTAGCCAGGGTGTCGAAAGGAGGCTGCCTGCCCCTGGGGCCTCTGGGATTTCCCGTTGGCACCGCCTCAGGGTATCTGCCCTCCAGGAGGTTATAGGTTCAGCCTGTCTGGGACTTTGACAGTTAGGATTTTGGGGTGTTTTTTTTTTTTTTTTTTCTTCTCAATAAACAAAGCAAAAGGTCATCGGGGATGAGCTGGCCACACGGCCTGAAAGCTAAGGAAGCGCTGTGGTTTCGGCTGCTGTAAACATCTGGATGTAGAAGGTGGGGTGGGCAGATGCGGGCGGAGAGGGGAGCCATGCTCCTCTTCGGAAGGCACAGGCTCCTGATTTCTCTCTTGCTCCCTCATTTGGGCAAAAGAACAGGATTATTAGAATAATAGAATTTCAGATTTTTTTATTTTAAAAAAATGTATTTTATTGATTTTTTACAGAGAGGAAGGGAGATGGATAGAGAATTAGAAACATTGATGAGAGAGAATCATCCATCAGCTCCCTCTTGCATACTCCCCACTGGGTATGTGCCCGCAACCAAGGTACATGCCTTTGACCAGAATCGAACCCGGGACCTTTCAGTCTGAAGGCCGACGCTCTATCCACTGAGCCAAATCGGTCTCGGTAGAATTTCAGATTTTTAAAAACAGAATTATATAAACACAAAAGGCAAGATGTGAAAGGGACTCTGGAAATCATCGGGGTGCTGATGATTAAAGAAAAAAAAAAAAAAAAAGCACTGCCCTAGCTGGTTTGGCTCAGTGGTTAGAGCATCGGCCTGAGGACTGAAGAGTCCTGGGTTCGATTCCGGTCCAGGGCACATGCCCGGGTTGTGGGCTTGATCCCTAGTAGGGGGCGTGCAAGAGGCAGCCAATCAATGATTCTCTCTCATCATTGATGTTTTTATTTCTCTCCCTCTCTGAAATCAATTAAAAAAAATATATATATTTAATATATGTTAAAAATATACATTTTTAATATATATTATATATTTCTAATTTTTTTAATATATAAAGGAAAGTAAGAAAAAAAGCTCAGATGTGTCAAGTGGCTCGCCAAGGAGTCCAGAGAGAAAACTGGGTACGCTGCATCCTTTATATTTTTTTTAAAAAATTTTTAAGTTGTTTTTAAAAAAAATATATTTTATTGATTTTTCACAGAGAGGAAGAGAGAGGGATAGAGAGTTAGAAACATCAATGAGAGAGAGTCATCGACCAGCTGCCTCTTGCACACCTCCTACTGGGGATGTGCCCGCAACCAAGGCACATGCCCTTGACCGGAATCGAACCCAGGACCTTTCAGTCCACAAGCCGACACTCTATCCGCTGAGCCAAACCGGTGCCGGCATATATTTTTAAATTTTTTAATATATAATTTAAAAATATATAAAGGAAAGTAAGAAAGAAAGCTCAGATGTGCCCAGTGGCCCGCCAAGGAGCTCCAGAGAAAACTGGCACGCTGCACCCTGCCATCCCAGTGTCCAGCTCGCTATGTCCACTCCATAAGCAAGAATACTGGAATGGGCCATCCAGGAGCCCATTCCAGGATTTCCAGGAGGCAGGGTTCCTGGGGAGGGTCAGACATCAGTTCAAAGGTCTCCAGGATTTGGGATTCCCTTTGTTCAGCCAGAGGTGGGGGAGGAGCACTGAGAACCTCCCGCTGTGTGTGGCTCCAGCTTATCCACGTTGCTTCAACTCACCCTCAGAGCTTTTCGGTGTGTCCCGTGGATAGCCTATGACCCACACACTGGGCCTGCAAATCAGGGCACGTAACTCTGGGGGCCACAGGTCTGACCCTTCTGCTGAGATCATGGCAGGAACAGCGATGGTGGGAGTGGGACTCCTCAGATTTTATTTCTTTGCTTCCCCAAACAGGGGCTCTGAGGTTCCGCTTCAGAAGGAAGATGCTTATAGGTGTGAATGGGATTTACAAACTGCCAAGTCAAATCAATAGCTTGTGTTAACAGTAACAAAACAAACCTGTCCTGAGCCCCCACTAGCTGCCAAGTACTGTTCCCACTAATTTTTAAAAAAATATATATCTTATTGATTTTTTACAGAGAGGAAGGGAGAGGGACAGAAAGCCAAGAACATCGATGAAAGAGAAACATCGATCAGCTGCCTCCCGCATACCCCCCCCCCACTGGGCATGTACTTGATTGCAGGTACATCCCAGCAGGAGGTGTGAAAGACGCAGCTGATTGATGTTTCTCTCTCATCCATGTTTCTAACTCTCTATCCCTCTCCTTTCCTCTCTGTAAAAAAAATCAATAATAAAACAAAAAACAAACAAACAAACAAAAAACCATTATGCCTAACCAGCCTGGCTCAGTGGTTGAGCATCAACCTATGAACCAGGAGGTCACGATTTGATCCCCGTGTGAGGTGTGTAGGAGGCAGCCGATCGATGATTCTCTGTCATCGTTGATGTTTCTATTTCTCTTTCCCTTTCCCTTCCTCTCTGAAATCAATAAAAAATATAGTAAGAAAAACAACAACAAATACCCCTTTGGGCTGTCCCAACTCAGCAGGCTGCCTCTTCCTTGGTGAGTGGGGGAGAGAAAAAGGTTAGCCGTGGGTCAGCAGAATTTCCCAAACTTTTCCAACCACAGAATCCCTTTTGTTTTCCTAGAAGCATTTTTATGAGACGGGGAGTCTGAGACCTTCCTTGGGGAAGCTGATTTCTTACCTCACTCGGCCAATGAGAGCGCCAGCTTCTGGTGGCTTGTCCTGGGTCAGGGCATCAGCAGGGAGCTGGGATGAGGAGGTGAGAAGTGTTCCCAGGAGGAGGTGGTCCGAGTGACAAGCTCACGAGGTGCCAGGCACCGTCCAGAGCAGTGGGACATACAGACGTGTCTTCCCTCAGGCCAGGGGAAGGAAGGGTCTGTGAAGCTTGAGGTCACTGCAGGGGACAGAAGGAAAATGTGCCAATTCAGGCTGGTCTCTAAAATTCCCCAAACATATTCCCATAATTTTTTTTAAAAAAAAATATTTTATTGATTTTTTTTTTTAATTTTTTTTTTTTAACAAAGAGGAAGGGAGAGGAATAGAGAGAAACATCGATCAGCTGCCTCCTGCACACCCCCCACTGGGGATGAGCCCGCAACCAAGGTACATGCCCTTGCCTGGAATCGAACCTGGGACCTTTCAGTCCGCGGGCCGACGCGCTATCCACTGATAGTAACAAAACAAACCTGTCCTGAGCCCCCACTAGCTGCCAAGCACTGTTCCCACTAATTTTTTAAAAAATATATATCTTATTGATTTTTTACAGAGAGGAAGAGAGAGGGACAGAAAGCCAAGAACATCGATGAAAGAGAAACATCGATCAGCTGCCTCCCGCATACCCCTCCCCCCCCACTGGGCATGTACTTGATTGCAGATACATCCCAGCAGGAGGTGTGAAAGACTGATTGATGTATTTTCATAATTTCTTTCTTACATGCCTTTCTGTTTACAAGATACTGTCCCTCATAACGACTCACTTCATCCTCACCACACTCAAGCAAGACAGGCCCTGTGGCTATCGCTCCCCTCTCACTTTACAGCACAGAGGAAAGAATGTGCGTCACTCTCTGAGGTCACGCCATCAAGGCCACACGAGGGAGACTGGGACGGAAGCCCGGGATGTCAGTGGCACTGCCTCCCTGTCGCCCGGAATCACGGGGGGCTGGCATCTTTACTTCTGGAGGGTCTATTTGGTCTAAGAAAGTGTGGGTGTGGCCTAAGGTCACGTGGGCACGTTCAGGGGGGACCCCACACACAGGAGGGGGGAGCAAAGCTGGGGGTGAAATGCCCCCCCCCGGACAGAAGAGGCGGGCTCTTCGCGTGGGCACTGGTTTAGGCTGGCAAGAGGCTGGATTCATGAGCAAGGGCAGGAGAGAAATAAAGGAGGGGGCTCCAGCAGGGAGGGACAAAGAGGTTCAGGAAGGGGACGTCAGGGGCAGTGGGGACATCCCATCCCATACTGCCCTTGGGCAGAGTGTAAGTTCTGCCCTGGTATGCCCTGGTATGCCCAGAGGCCCTCTGATTCCAGGCCCTCGGCTTGTCCAGAGCAAGCTCAGCTGCTTGCCAGGCCAGGAGGCTGGGGCAGAAGGTGTCGCCGCCAGCTGTGGCCAGCTGTGGCCAGCTGTGGCTTTGTTCCTGGGGAGGATCAGGCTGGAAACTTTGGAATTTCCAAAAGGACAGGGGTGCCCGGGCTTAAGATGAAGGGAAGGGAAGGTGAGAGCTGCGGAAGCAACAGCAACAGCTCAGGATGCCAAAAGCAAGGCTATTGATTTCCTGCAGGCACTGTCCTCTCAGGATTTCCAAGCAATTAGAGTGTCAGTGACTAAGTTTGCTCTCGGTGTGATCTCTGCTTTTCAGCCATTAGCCAAACGCATAAAATCCCTAATCCAGTCGGTGAGTTATTTCATAACTAGAATCTTCTTCCTCGGATTTATCTTCTCTTTCAAGATGTGGGGTTTTGTGCCTGGCCGGTGTGGCTCAGTGGTTGAGCGTTTACCTAGGAACCAGGAGGTCAGGGTTTGATTCCCTATCAGGGCACATGCCTGGGCTGCTGGCTCGATCCTCAGTGTGGGGATGTGCAGGAGGCAGCCGATCCATGATTCTCTCTCATCATTAATGTTTCTATCTCTCTCTCCCTCTCCCTTCCTCTTTGACGTCAATAAAAATCTTCAGAAACACAAAAACAAAAAACGTTGGGGGTTTTGTAAACTGAATTTCCTGAAGTGGTTTTATATATATATAAAGAAATAAAAAGAGGAAAGCAAGTTATATACTATAGGCTAATCAAAGTTTTCTGTGTGCCAGGCACTATCTTAAAGCCGTTAAATACATTACCTTTTTTAAAAAATATATTTTTATTGATTTCAGAGAAAAAGGAAGAGGGAGAGAGAGATATAGAAACATTAATGATGAGAGAGAATCATTGATTGGCTACCTCCTGCACACCCCCATTGGGGATCAAGCTTGCAACCCGGGCATGTGCCCCTGAGCAGAATCAAACCTGGGGTCTTTCCTCAGTCCGCAGGCCGACGCTCTACCCACTGAGCTAAACCAGCCAGGGCTATGGTCATTATTCTAAATGAGAGAATCCTGAGGTCCCCAGGGGCTATGGGGCCTGGACAGTGAATGCAGATCTCTCAGAATTCAAAGCCCATGAAGCTTGGACTCCAGGAAGGAGCATCCGCTGGCCTGGGCATCTGCTCAGGGCCTCTCCTCAATGGGCCCTGGGCTTCTCCCAGTGCCAAGAGAGCTGGGAAAGAACCAGCCAATGGCTGGGCCTGGCAAAGGGTTCGAGGACCTGAGAAAAAAGGGTTTTGTTCTCCGCCCCCCTGCAGACTGGCAGAAGTTGGCTTGCTGGGCCATGCTGCCATTTTCATTCCTCTCTTCGAGAGCAGAAAAGTTCTCTCTTCCTGCCAAGACCTGGGGGCAGGGTCCCGTGGTGGCCCCTCCAGGGGCCCGCTCCCACGCCTCATTTCCCTTTGACAGCCTCGCTGGCCGTGGGCAGCTGCCGCGGTGCCTGCCAAGGCCTTGGGCCCTGGCCTCCCTGACAATGTGCATCTGCTCCCATGTCTGGATCTCATTGCCACGCGGGGAAGGAACTCTTGGTGCCCACGTTCCGTGCCAACTGGCTTCTGGGCTTGGCATGGGGGTAGGGGCAGGGAAATGTGGCCAGCTGGAAATAAATGCCGCTGGAAGTGCGAGAAGGAAGAAACTCTGCTCCACCTTCCAGGGTTCTTTCGGCGGGTCCAATAATTAAAATGACGTGAGACAGATTAACAGGACAAAAATGACCAACTTTGCCCTAACCGGTGTGGCTCAGTGGATAGAGCGTCGGCCTGCGGACTGAAAGGTCCCAGGTTTGATTCCGGTCAAGGGCATGTGCCTTGGTTGCGAGCACATCCCCAGTAGGAGGTGTGCAGGAGGCAGCTGGTCGATGTTTCTCTCTCATCAATGTTTCTGACTCTCTATCCCTCTCCCTTCCTCTCTGTAAAAACCAATAAAATTCAGTGGTCGGCAAACTCATTAGAAACATCAATGAGAGAGAAACATCGATCAGCTGCCTCCTGCACCTCCCCCACTGGGGATGTGCCCGCAACCAAGGCACGTGCCCTTGACCGGAATCGAACCCAGGACCTTTCAGTCCGCTAGCCGATGCTCTATCCACTGAGCCAAACCGGTTAGGGCCAAATTTAAATTGTTCAAAAAAGAAGTAAGCCGGGACCGGTTTGGCTCAGTGGTAGAGCATTGCCCTGCGGACTGAAAGGTCCCGGGTTCGATTCCAGTCAAGGGCATGTACCGTTGTTGCGGGCACATCCCCAGTAGGGGGTGTGCAAGAGGCAGCTAATCGATGATTCTCTCTCATCGATGTTTCTAACTCTCTATCCCTCTCTCCTCTTCTCTGTGAAAAATCAATAAAATATATTAAAAAAAAAAAAAAAAAAGAAGTAAACATTTAATCCCATCTTACCCCCTGCCCCACCACCCCCATATCCACTGGTTAAATGTATTATTTTTGCTTTTCCCTGTAGAGGGCGCCATTTGCGGCCTACCTGTCACCTGCAGGCAGCTTCTACTTCCGCTTCCGGTGCTTCCCCTGCGTGTCTTGTCCCAGTCTAAGCTCGCTCGCTCGCTGGCTGAGGGGAGCGCCAGGAGGGACCCCGGGAGCAGCCCTCGGCCGGCTGACAGCTCTGACGACATGTCTTCCCAGGAGGACTGGGTCCCAAACCAGGACTCACTCCCTCCGCCCTCAGGGCCTGGCCTCCATTTTGCCCCGAGCCGACAGCGAGCGGGAGGTTTCTCTGCGCCTCCCCCTCCCCCTGTGGCATGGGCACCGATACCAGAAATTCTCCCCAAAAAGAATATTAAGTGACCGAGGCCTTATTATTCCGACAAACGGTTTGCAAAGTGAGAAAACAGCCCCTGTGGTAGAAACCGGAAGGGAACACCCCTCACAGGAACGGGTGGTCGCCATTTTTGGAGAAACTTCCCAGCCAGCTTCCGGTTTACGTAGGTTTACGTAGGTTTACGTAGGTACGTCAAGGAGGCGTTGCGCAATCCCGGCTTGTCAGCGTTACGCGACCTGATTGGTCAGGTGGAGCAGTTCTGATTGGTCCGTTTTAGATGCAAATGAGGCTAGAATAGTGCGGTTCTGATTGGCCATGGCAGGTAGAAGCTCATTCATTGGTCAAAAGATAGAACCAAAGTTCTAGCCAGTTTGGCTCAGTGGATAGAGCAGCAGCCTGAGGACTGAAAGGTTCTGGGTTCGATTCCCGTCAAAGGCACGTGTTGCAGGAGGCAGCTGATTGATGTTTCTTTCCCATTGTTGATATTTCTTTCTCTCCTTCTCGCTTCCTCCCTGAAACCAATAGAAATAGATATTTTAAAAAATATAGAGGGGCCTGCCTCGGGGTGAGACGAGGCTTCGTGATTGGAGGGGTGCATTCGGGACAGGAGTTGGGAGGTGTTGGGGAAGCAAGCAGGCAGCTGCCATACTGAGGCAGAGGGTTTTGGGAGACCCACTCTCTCCACATTCATCGCAGAAGTTAGGCAATAAGGGGCCTCCACTTGCTACTTCAAGGGAGACATGGTTTTCAGATGGAGACCCCGGTTTGGGAAAGCATGGCAGGAAGGCACATGCAGAGACGCATGGAGTGTGAGCTATGCAATTCCAGGAGGTTTGCACTGTTTCTGAGAGCCAGTGATCTTAGCTAGAACCCCTCACGGCGCCCTTACCACGTCTGCCTAGTTAGCCCCTAGTTGAAGTCACTGCCCTGCTGGGCTTCAAGCCCCATCTGGTCACCTGATTGCGCCTGTGGCATTCCGCACCAGGCCTGGCAGACACTGGATGCCCAGCCCCATGATGGAGAATTATATGCATGCCAGTCCATTGCTAACTAGTTAATTGTTAACTCTGTAGTACTTTCTGGAGCCCGCAGCCTGGGGATGTGCCCTGACCAGGAATTGAACCAGTGACCTCTTGGTTCCTGGGTCCATGCTCAGCTGCTGAGCCACACCTGGCTGGACTTAAAGGTTAACGAGCCTCTTGTCTTTCTGCATCTAAGATAACTACCTGTAGAAGGTCAAAGTAATTTTTCTTTTTCCAGACCCCTTGGGGCACAATCACCGATACTACAGAGCCTCTCATTGTTATGTAGAAGAGATATATGTCTCTTTGTTTGTTTATTTGTTTGTTTGTTTTACTTTCTATGCAATCCCAGAGTCTCACTCACCGTCCCCTCTTTGCTTTCTCCTGCCTCCCCGGTCTATTTCCACGGATATCACGTAAAAACAACAACCCTTCTGCTTTCTCTTTTGATTATAATGTATAAAACATTCCCCAGAATGGCAAACCTTCCTCAATGCGTTGAGATTTAGCTTCCCAGCCACGGTCAGTTTGGATCAAATGAACTCACCAAGATTCTTACAGCTTTGGAAGTTTTTTTCCTCTGGCAGTTCCTTCCTGCCCTTTGACCTTTCAGTATGGAGACATCCGGGCTGGGGTGAGGGAGGGTGTTAGGGTCATAGAAGTAGGAATGTGACCCTAACAGAGGGCACCTTCTCGGAGCCCGTGGGTGCAAACACAGACCTTCTGCCTCCTCCTGGATTCTGCCCCCCGAGGGGGTGCCCTCATTCATTCCCACATTCCGGAGTTTGTTCACCTTTATCTACCTATCTGTATGCATCCACTGGCTCTGGCATCTCAACTGGATACCCGAAAACACAAAGATCCCGGAAGCATGTCCTCTCCTCTCCCCTCCCTCCCACTTCCCGGATAAGAATTTCTTTTTTTTTATCTTAAAGAAGCTGTTTGTCTTTCTTTCTTTCTTTCTTTCTTTCTTTCTTTCTTTCTTTCTTTCTTTCTTTCTTTCTTTCTTAGAGATTACACACATCCAATAAATGAATTTTATCAAAATACAGCACATTTCTTCTACTATTATCCATAAAAATCAATCCCTATGTAAACAGTACTGAAAAATCAACAAAAATGAGTTAAAATTTACAAAGAGTTGTTAAAGGGTTTCCATCAATATTATTAAAACTATACATAGTACAATGACCAATTGATAAAGAAGTGCAATATTTGAGTTCACATCCTTTTGAAAGTGCCTACCTATTTACTCTGACTGGCAAGAAAGGAATTGGAGTCTAACTCACTTGTGCAAGATGATGTTGATTGCTGTTTTTGCTAGTCCTATAAAAATCTTAATTAAGCTGAAGTCAGTTTGGCTCAGTGATAGAGCATCGATCTGCGGACTTAAAGGTCCCAGATTCGATTCCGGTCAAGGGCATGTACCTTGGTTGCGGGCACAACCCCGGTGGGGGGTGTGCAGGAGGCAGCTGATCGATGATTCTCTCTCATCAACGTTTCTAGCTCTCTAGCTCTCTCCCTTCCTCTCTGTAAAAAATCAATAAAATATATATTTTAAAAAAGTATTAATTAAACAAGGTTGAAGAACAAAGAATAACACATTAAAAATTCCAAAATTATATTTCTTAGTAACCAGATAAGAATTTGATCGTGCCTTTACAAGCGGTCATTTCAAAGCTTCCACCGGTTCTGTGTGTGCGTGTGTGTGTGTGTGTATGTGTGTGTGTGTGTGGCTGAGAGAAGCAGCTTTGAAGGGTCTGGCTCCTTGGCACCCTCTCTGATGCCTGGCGGGCCCTAGGGCTGGGGGAGCAAGGGGTGAAGTATGAACTCTGTATCTGAGGCAGCCTTGCCCTGTCCTGAAGGGTTAGGAGAGACTCTTTAAAAAAAAAAAAGAATATATTTTATTGATTTTTTACAGAGAGGAAAAGAGAGGGATAGAGATTTAGAAACATGGATGAGAGAGAATCATCGATCAGCTGCCTCTTGCATACCCTCTACTGGGGATGTGCCCACAACCAAGGTACATGCCCTTGACCGGAATCGAACCTGGGGCCCTTCAGTCCACAGGCTGATGTTCTGTCCACTGAGCCAAACCGGCTTTGGCAGGGGGAGACTCTTTCTGACAGCAGATCTTTGGAAATGTGGGCGGATCTCACTCAGCTGAGCTGGATTATTGGAGAAATGAGGCTTTTTCTGCAAGCCAGGTACCTGGCTGGGGAGACTTGGTTGGAAAGGTCTGGACTTGGTGTGCCAAAGCTCCCTGGCCAAAGCCCAGCACTGTCAGACAGAAGCCCCCAGGGCAAGTGTGTCAAACTCACAGCCCGCGGGCCACATGCCTGGTTTATTTGGCCCGTGTTAGCCTTTGAGTTTGACATGCTTGCCCCAGAGCATTTATCAGCATTCTAGAGTCTGCAAAGACAACTACGAACTCTAGAAACAAAATTATTATTATTATTATTGTTTTTGTAAAATATATTTTATTGATTTTTTTACAGAGAGGAAAGGAGAGGAATAGAGAGTTAGAAACATCGATGAGAGAGAAACATCGGTCAGCTGCTTCCTGCACACTCACCACTGGGGACGTGCCCGCAACCAAGGCACATGCCCTTGACCGGAATCGAACCTGGGACCCTTCAGTCCGCAGGCCGACGCTCTATCCACTGAGCCAGACCAGTTAGGGCATGTGTGTGTGGGTTCCTGACTTCACACAGGGCGGATCTCATAACATGAGTCCGGGTGACTTTTTGGAAGCTGTGGACAGCACAACAAAGGAAGCACTTAGGATCCTGCCCGGGCACGATTTGAATGTGTAAACATCTGCTCCTAAGCGCCTTTGCTTAGGGAAGATAAGACCTGGCGATTTACTATCTGCCTGTAAATGGCTGGACTGGTCTGTTCAGCTCTCTATCTCAGTTTCCCACATGCCAAGTTCTTCAAGCCTCTTTCTTAAAAAATATTTTATTAATTTTTTAGAGAGAGGAAGGGAGAATGATAAAGAGTAGGAAACATCAATGAGAGAGAAACATCAATTGGCTGCCTCCTACACACCTCCTACTGGGAATGTGCCCGCAACCAAGCTACATGGCCTTGACCAGAATCGAACCCGGGACCCTTCAGTCTGCAGGCCGATGCCCTATCCACTGAGCCAAACCGGCTAGGGCTCTCCTCGCTATTCTTACTTCCCTGCCTCAGGTCCAGCTGAGGGATGAGAAGAGGGGAGGAACTGGAGAGGCTGGTTTGAATATTTTTGAATGAATGAATGAATGGATGAATGGACTCAATGAATATTTTTGAATGAATGAATGAATGAATGAACACTGTAAGGAGGCAGTTGCTGGATTACATAGGGTTCGGGGCACCGGGATTGGAGCAGGAGGTGAAGGCCACATTCCCCTGGGAAGCTGGGGACAGCACCGCAAAAGGAGGACTTCATTACAACGTAACCCCGATATTTGGGGGCCTCGCAATCTGGCGACGGTAGTGCTGATGGGGTGAGCCAGTGACCAGCTGGCCTGGCCTGGATTTCACGGACACCTCGCCCGCCACCCTGCCCCGTTTGAGCTCTTGCTCCAGGGCTTCCTGTGTGCCACTTCCAGGAAAGGACTTGATGTTCTTCTGGCTCTGGCCAGGCGGGAGCTGATGGGATGTCCAGCTGTCCAGCTGGCCCGGTTAGAAAGCCTTTGAACTGGGCCCCATAAAAATAGATCATTCTAAGGCCTTTCTTCCACTTCCTCTCTACTCTCTAGAGTGAGTACCCGCCCAGCCTAGGTGTGAGCCTGTTCCTTGTTCTCCGAGTTGCAGGCAGCTAAAACCCTTCTGGGCCAGTAAGGCCATGCCCCTTGGTGCCATTAGCCCCTGGGGAAGAAAGAAAGAGGACAGACTCTGAAGGAAGAAGAGAAAGGTGCCTGCCCGGCTGGTATGGCTCAGTGGTTGAGCGTCTAGCCATGAACCAGAAGGTCACGGTTCGATTCCCGGTCAGGGCCTATGTTAGGGTCGCTGGAGGAGGAACACACGAGGCCAGAGGGGGGGGAAGAATTATGCGGTCACCTGGAAAACCAGATGGACTTGAGAAGGCTAAAAAGGAGTTAATTCCAGCCCTGACTGGTTTGGCTCAGTTGGATAGAGCGTCGGCCTGCGGACTGAAGGGTCTCAGGTTCGATTCTGGCCACGGGCACATGCCTGGGTTGCAGGCTTGATCCCCAGTAGGGGGCGTGCAGGAGGCAGCCGATCCATGGTTCTCTCTCATCGTGGATGTTTCTATCTCTCTCTATCCCTCTCCCTTCCTCTCTGAAATCAATAAAAATAATCTAAGGGGGGGAAAATAAAGTGAAAAGTCAATACAAAGAAAAGAAAGGGGCCTGAGAGCAGCTGGGCAGGGACATCGGACAGGTAAGGGGCTTGAGTACAGTCGGTGGGGGAGGCACTGATGTCCATCAGGATGCCGCTCAGCTGTGGTGAGGGGACTGTGTGTCCTGCTTCAGGCCATCAGGGGAGGGGAAGTCAGGGTGGGGTAGCCACCAGAGACATCAGGGAGGACAGTGGGTCATTGAAGCCCCAACCGAAGTGAGAATATGCACATAAAGGGGCCTCAGAACTCCACCCACCTTTTCGGTTTCGGTGAGAAAACACATCTGCGTTTCTGAGACTGAGAGCGTATTTATTCGCCAGCGCAAGCCTTTGGCTTGCCAATAAAAGCGGGCTGTTTGGGCCCCCGGGCAGGGATGTTTGCACACGGGTCATGTGTGCGCAGAGCAGCTGCTTTGGGGACGAGGGTGTGTGTTGGAAGGCGGTGGGTGTGAGGGCTGTGAGTGTGGGGCCGCTGGCCCATTCTGCTCAAGCTCCTGTGATGTCTGCACTGCCAAATGCTGGAGAGCAGAGGAGGAGGGGCTGGCCGGCAGCCCTTCTCTCCTCTTTACATGGATGGAGTTGCATAGTGTGGACCAATAAGCGTAAACCAGCCTCTTAGAGATAGTTTAAAAATATATATATTTTATCGATTTTTTACAGAGAGGAAGGAAGAGGGAAAGGGAGTTAGAAACATGGATGAGAGAGAAACATCCATCAGCTGCTTCCTGCACACCTCCCACTGGGGATGTGCCCGCAACCAAGGTACATGCCCTTGACTGAAATCGAACCTGGGACCCTTCAGTCCGCAGGCTGATGCTCTATCCACTGAGCCAAACCGGTTTCGGCTCTCCCCTTTACATTGATGGAATTGTATAGTGTTGCCCAATAATTGTAAATCAGCCTCTTAGTTTTTAAAAAATATATATTTTATTGATTTTTTTTTTTTTATAGAGAGGAAGGGAGAGGGAGAGAGAGTTAGAAACATGGATGAGAGAGAAACATCCATCAGCTGCTTCCTGCACACCCCCAACTGGGGATGTGCCCGCAAACCAAAGTACATGCCCTTGAACCTGGGACCTTCCAATCTGCAGACCAACGCTCTATCCACTGAGCCAAACTGGTTTCGGTGAGATAGTTTTTGTTTTTGTTTTTAATATATATTTTATTGAATTTTTTTTCAGAGAGGAAAGGAGAGGTAGAGAGAGTTAGAAACATGGATGAGAGAAAATTCGATCACCTGCCTCCTGCACACCCCCCACTGGGGATGTGCCCACAACCAAGGTACATGCCCTTGACCGGAATCGAACCCGGGACCCTTCAGTCCGCAGGCCAACGCTCTATCCACTGAGCCAAACCAGTCAGGACTCTTCAATATACTTTTATTAACTTGAGAGTGGAAGGGAGAGAGAGGGAGACAGAGATAGATACATCCAGGGTGAGAGAGAATTGTGGGTCGGCTGGGGCACCTTCCCCTTGAGGCACCAGGAATCCAACCGGGACCTCTCCGCCCTCAGGCCGGCACTCTACCCACTGAGCAACACCAGCCAGGGCCACTTGGGGAGGATGAATTCCTACAGGAGGACTTGCTAAGTCTCCTGGGCTCTGCGCTTGTCCCCTGGACAGGGATTGCCAAGCAGCTTCCTGGAGAAGCTGAGCCAATGCACACGCCCTCCACCACATGCATGCTGGGGCCTGCTGCCCGCAGCCTCCTGCGAGCAGAGCGTGCATCCTTTGCTGCTCTGCCAATCTGATGTGACACTGGTGTGCATCGCACTGGCAGTTTTCATTGGTCGGACGCATCAGGCTTCACTAGTGACGTCTAAAGTAAAGTTAAAAAAAAAAAAAACCACACAAAACAAAACACAACGAAAACACAAACAACTCCATCTGGGCTCTTTCCTTTCCAGTCTATTTATTTATTTATTTATTTATTTATTAAAAAATATATATTTTATTGCCGAAACCGGTGTGGCTCAGTGGATAGAGCGTCGGCCTGTGGACTGAAGGGTCCCAGGTTCGATTCCGGTCAAGGGCATGGACCTTGGTTGTGGGCACGTCCCCGGTGGGGGGTGTGCAGGAGGCAGCTGATCGATGTTTCTTTCTCATCGATGTTTCTAACTCTCTATCCCTCCCTCTCCCTTCCTCTCTGTAAAAAATCAATAAAATATATTAAATAAATAAAATAAAAAATAAATGCTCATTATATATATATATATATATATATATATATATATACATATATATATATATATTATTGATTTTTTTACAGAGAGGAAGGGAGAGGGATAGAGAGTTAGAAACATCCATCAGCTGCCTCCTGCACGCCCCTCACTGGGGATGTGCCTGCAACCAAGGTCCATGCCCTTGACGGGAATCGAACCCGGGACCCTTCAGCATGCAGGCCGACGCTCTATCCACTCAGTCAGGGCTGAGCTTCTGAGCAATGTATTCGATATTACTACCGTGTTTCCCCGAAAATAAGACATCCTCCGAAAATAAGACCTAGCGCAACTTTGGGAGAAAAAATTTAATGTAAGACATTGTCTTATTTTCAGGGAAACAGGGTAGGAGAGTGGGGGTGGGGATAAGGAGTGGTCTTTATATTTCTTTAAGAGGCAACATTCTGAAGGTCCTTGGAGTGACACAACGATGATGATGTGGGCACTAATACATTCATCTAGTGCTTAAAAACTTTTTAAAAAAAATATATATTATTGATTTTTTTTTTTTTACAGAGAGGAAGGGAGAGAGATAGAGTTAGAAACATCTATCAGAGAGAAACCTTGATCAGCTGCCTCTTGCACACCCCCACCCCCCCCCTCCTGGGGATGTGCCCACAACCAAGGTCCATGCCCCTGACCAGAACCGAACCCGGGACCTCCCAGCCCGCAGGCCCGCGCTCCATCCACTGAGCCACACCGGCTTCGGCTCCTGTCCGTTTAGACCAGGGCGCTAGTTTCACACCAGAGCCCCAACCCAGGCGCGGGGCAGGACCCCTGGGTCCCCACCCGCCTCCCCGCACCCCATCATCGCCGCCCCGGCTGCGGAGCCCCGCCCGGAGCCCGCCCCGGGCCGGCCTCGGGGCGGAGCTGGCGGGCCGGTGGGCGGTGCAAACCGCCTGATTTATTCCGGTCCCGGAGGCTGGAGTCCCGACCGAGCCGTCCGGCCGCTGTGTGCACGGCCCCGCTCAGCCTCCGTGCGCCCCGCCGGCCCCGTGGAGCGCGCGATGCCCGGCCCCCGCCTGCTGGCCGCGCTGTGCGGCGCGCTGCTCTGCGCCCCCGGCCTCCTGCTCCAGGGCTCCGGTGAGTGATCGCGCCGCCCCCGCCCCCCTCTGGGCTCGGAAGTTCGGCCGGGAGCCCTCCCTCCGCCCCGGCTGTTGACAAACTCGGGCGGGGAGCCTCCCCGGGGCCGCGGGGCCGCGGGATCCCCGGTGCGCCCTCCCCGGCGCGCCCTCCCCGGCGCGCGCGGCTGGCTCCTGGGAGTTTGGGTCGGGCGGGCGGTGGCCCGGGACCCTGGGTGACACCCCAGCCATCATCCCCCCGGGGAGGTGGCTTCCAACATAACAAAGGAATCCGCTGGGTGGGGGCCTCTCTTTCCCCATCTGTAGAATGAGGCCGGGCAGCGGGGAGTGTGCAGGAGGCAGCTGGTGGATGTTTCTAACTCTCTCATGGATGTTTCTAGCTCTCTATCCCTCCCCCTTCCTCTCTGCAAATAAATAAATAAATAAATAAAAATAAATAAAATCAATAAAATATGTTAAAAAATAAAATAAAAAATAAGTGCTCATAAAATATTATATATATATATATATATAGTTGATTCCCCCCACCCCCCAACCCTGTAAGTTTGCGGGACCCTGGGCATTGCTAAGTCTGCAGCCAACTTTCCTCCTGGGCAAGGAACCCCGTCCCAGGCCCTGAACACCTCCCCCCCCCCCCCCCCCCCCCGCCTCCCCCGTCCCATGCCCTGAACCCCTTCGTCCCAGGCCCTGAACCCCATCACAAGCCCCGGCCTCTGGTCCGATCATTGGAGATGTCCGCCCACTTGTGCTCACCATGGATCAGAGGGAGGGAGGGAGGGAGGGAGGGAGGGAGGGAGGGAGGGAGGGAGGGAGGGAGGGATGGGAGGGGGTGGGATGCAGTGGAAGGGCCCTGGGGGGCGGGAGTGTCCAGGAGAGGATTCCGGGCTGGGGGAGGCCTCCTGCTGCGGCCCAGCCAGACAGGCTTCCTCTTCCGACTCCTTCCTTCCTTCCTTCCTTTCTGTGGCCTTGGCCTGCTGTGGTATCTTCCCTGGTCCTCCTCCTCCTCCTCCTCCTCCTCCTCCTCCTCCTCCTCCTCCTCCTCCTCCTCCTCCTCCCCTGCCCAGCAGGGCCTCCCCCCACCAGCTGGTCTCCCTCTCCCAGGTCCTGGCAGGTCCTGGGGTGATGCCCATCCCCTTGGCAGCGGGGGTGGGGGTGGGGAGGGGCACGCCGCCCTCCCCCAGGCCTGGTGCCCACCCTCCATCCTTTCCACGACTGGCTGACGGCAGCGAGGGGGCGGGTGGACACAGCGGGGGCCTGGCCCCGCCATGCGTGACGGGACGGGCTGACCCCTGACCCCGGGCCAGCAGCAGAGCCTTTGAGGGTGGCCAGGCTGGCCTCCCACACACGGGGGGGCTGGCGCTCCCCTCCGTGACCCTTTGAGGCCGCTGGGTCTTGTCCCTTCCCGTCCCTCTCGGTCCTGGCAGCCTGGCAGCATGCCCCCTGGAGAGATGGACCCACAGGGCAGGGCCCTGACACCCCGGAGGTGGTGACTGTAGTGGTGGTGGTGGTGGTGGGGTGATCTGGCTTTTTCGGGGACGGGCCAGGTGAATCAGGCTAGGGCCCCCAGGGGAAGGGGGCCAGGCACCTTGTCTCGTTTTCCCGCTGGGCCCCCTGGCCCTGCAGCCACCTGGGTGGGCGAGGAAGAGCAGTTGGGACTCGGCTGGGACCGGGGCCCAGGCCTCGGGCTGTTCCCAAGGCCCTGTCTGTGCCCAAGCCGCCGCCGCCCGCCCGCCCGCCAGGTCAGGGGAGGGGATTAACCTGCTATTTAAAGCCGGTGACTAATAGCCCGTTGGGAGCCGCCTCAGCTCCCCAGGAGGCCCGGGCCGAGGTGGAGTTCTGAGGCTCCTTAACGGTATTCCCTTCCCTGAATTCCCTTCCCTGAAGCCCAGGCCCCGGCTCGCAGGGATTTTGGGGTTCCAGGAGGCCCCCTCCCTCCGCCCCCTAAGCCTGGCATGGCCAGACTTGCAGGGAGGAACAAATGTGTCTCATGTCTTTTTTTTTAAAAAAAAAAATATATATATGTTATTGACTTTTTGCAGAGAGGAATATAGAGAGTTAGAAACATCGATGAGAGAGAATCAATGATCAGCTGCCTCCTGCACACCCCTTCCTACTGGGGATGTGCCCACAATCAAGGTACATGCCCTTGACCAGAATTGAACCTGGGACCCTTGAGTCCACAGGCTGACACTCTATCCACTGAGCCACACCGGTTAGGCCTAAAGTTGTCAATCGTATTGTCCCTTCCAGTCTGGTCCCAGCCCACCTGGTTAGCTGTCTTCCTGGTCTCCCAGGGTACCCGGCTCTCTGTGCTTCTGCCTTTATTTATTTATTTTTAATAAATAGATTTTAAATATATATATATATATATATATATATATATATATATATAATTGATTTTTTACAGAGAGGAAGAGAGAGAGATGAGGAGTTAGAAACATCGATGAGAGAGAATCATCCATCAGCTGCCTCTTGCACACCCCCTACTGGGGATGTGTCCGCAACCACGGTCCATGCCCTTGACCGAAATCGAACCCGGGACCCTTCAGTCCCCAGGCTGATGCTCTATCCACTGAGCCATACCGGTTTCGGCAAATAGATTTTTATTGATTTCAGAGAGGAATGGAGAGAGAGAGAGAGAGAGAGAGAGAGAGAGAGAGAGAGAGAGAGAGAAAACCATCCGTGAGGACAGAGAATCATGGACTGGGTGCCTCCTGCACGCCCCCTCCTGGGGATGGAGCCCGCCAGCCGGGCCGGTCCCTGACTGGGAGTCGAACCACGACCGCCTGGTTCCCAGGTCGATGCACAACCACGGGGCCATGCCAGCCGGGCCTGCCTTCCTTTCGCACGCTCTCTCCTCATCCCCCTGCTCGGTGCACGCCCCCAGCCCGTCTCTGATGCCAGCTCACATGTCCCCGCCTCTGCAGACCCGCAGTCTCCTTGGCAGAAACCGCTGGAAAGTGTGGGCCCTTGTGTAGGCTCAGGGGGCAGCCTGTCCCCCCATTCCCTGGTCCACACCTCCTCGGGGACTCCCGAGGCCTGATTCCTGTCTCGGGGGAGCGGGGGCAGCACATACGTAGGTGGCGGCGGCCCCGGGTATTTTTGCCGCGGGGCGCGGGGCCTGAGTCGGGCTGCCGTCCAGGTGACTTCTGCGACTCCGTCGAGTGCCTGAACGGCGGGACCTGCCTGCCGGGCCAGGACGAGCTCCCCTTCCACTGCCTCTGCCCCGACGGCTTCACCGGGGCCGTCTGCAACGAGACCGAGAAAGGTACCGCCGGCTGCACCCGCCTCCCTCTCCTCACCCCGCCGCCCCGTCCCGGCTGCACCTCCCCCCCCCCCCCCCCCCCCCGTCCTGGCTGCAGGCGGAGCCGGCGGGGCGGGAGCGGCCCCCACGCCTGGACCTGTCCGCAGCCAGCATTTCCCCCCAAAACCTCGAGCCCTCGCAGAGCTGGGTCCTTCCGATCCACACACTCACACACACATACCACGCACACACACACACACACATACACACACCACCTACACGCACACACACACACACACATACACACACACACCACACACACACACACACACACACATACACACACCACATACACGCACACACCATACACAAGCACACCCACCCACCACACATACATACCACACATACACACACACACCACGCACACCCGTGCACACACACACACACACACACACACATACACCACACGCACGCACACACACACATGCACACATGCACGCACACACACACACACACGACCCTCCTTGGCCCGGGAAAACCCCTGAGCCCCTTGCAAAACTGGGTGCTTCCGACACACACACACACACACACACACACGCACGCACACACATATATACACATATATACACACACACATACACACACATACACACACACCACACACGCGCACATGCACACACATATATATACACACACATACATATATACACACATACACACATACACATACACACACGCACATGCACACACATATATACACATATACACACGCACACACGCACACACGCACGCACACCCTCCTTGGTGCCAGGCCGGCCCGGGCCCCACCAGGCTGGGTGGTGGGGGAGGGAGGGAGGGCACGGGAGAGGGAGGCGGGCGGGGCGGAGCGCAGGCAGAGGGTCCCTTGGGGCTGGGCCAGAGGCTGATGCTGTCGCTGCCCCCCCCTTCTCTTTCCTGATCACCCGCCTCCCCCCCAGGCCCATGCTTCCCGAACCCCTGCCGCAACGGCGCCGAGTGCCAGGCGCTGGGGGAGCAGGACCACCGCGGCGATGTGTTCACCCAGTACGTGTGCGAGTGCCCGCAGGGCTACTCCGGCGTCCACTGTGAGAGCCGTGAGTATCCGTCCACTCTGAGCCACTGTCCTGGCTGCTGGGCCGAGTCTGGTCTTTTTATTAATTATTATTATTTAAAAAAAATACATTTCATTGAGTTTTTACAGAGAGAAAGAGAGAGGGATAGAGTTAGAAACACCCATCACCTGCCTCCTGCACACCCCCCACTGGGGATGTGCCCGCAAGTCCACAGGCCGATGCTCTATCCACTGAATCAAACCGTTTTGTTTTTTTAAAAATATATTTTATTGATTTTTCACAGAGAGGAAGGGAGAGGGATAGAGAGCTAGAAACATCGATGAGAGAGATAAACATCGATCAGCTGCCTCTTGCACGCCTCCTACTGGGGATGTGCCCGCAACCACGGTCCATGCCCTTGACCGGAATCGAACCCGGGACCCTTGAGTCCGCAGGCCGATGCTCTATCCACTGAGCCACACCGGTTTCTGCTGGGTGGTCTTCTGTAGTCCTTTGTGTCTGTCACTGAGCATCCTGGGCAGAGGGCAGGGGGCAGGGGTGGTCCCCAGGCAGGAGAGGGGACCCTGGGAGGTTTGCTGGGACACTGGTGGGTCAGGGGGGGGTGGGTGGCAGGGGAGAGCAGGTTAAATGATGCCCTTCCCCTACAGGCATGGACCCTGGGCCCTGGGCCCTGGGCCGAGGCCAGTGTGCTTGCTCTCCGGGTGCAGGAATGTGTGGGGAGCGGGGGGTGGGGATGGGGGTCTCGCCAGGCAGACAGCACAGCCCTGAGCGGGGACAGGTGGGCCCACTAATTACCGTGCTGGGCGCCGCGGTAACCATGGGTGTGCCCAAGCCGGGATTACCCACCTGGCCTCCTGGGTTTCTGGCCTGGGGACTGCCCGGGACGGGCGGCACCTGAGCGAGGCAGGAGGCGTCCGCAGAGGCCGAGCAGCCTCCAGTCCGCAGGCCGGCGCTCTGTCCACTGAGCCACACCGGTCTCGGCCGCCTCTGTGACTTTTAAACAAATCTGAGTCTTGGCTCTGAATTCTTTCTTCTTTATCCCCCCTCTTTCTTTCTTTCACACGTTTTTAACAAAATATATTTTACTGATTTTTTTTTTTACAGAGAGCAAGGGAGAGGGATAGAGAGTTAGAAACATGGATGAGAGAGAAACATCCATCAGCTGCCTCCTGCACACCCCCCACCGGGGACGTGCCCGCAACCGAGGTACATGCCCTTGACCGGAATCGAACCTGGGACCTTTTGGTCTGCAGGCCGGCGCTCTGTCCACTGATCACACCGGTTTTGGCATGTCTGGCCTTCTTATCCGGTGTCAGGGCCTCCTCTGGGTGGATTTTTTAATTTTTAATTTTTATTTTTTATGTTTTTTATTTTTATTTTTTATTTTTTTAAATATATTTTATTGATTGTACACAGAGAGAGGAATTGAGAGGGACAGAGAGTTAGAAACATCGATGAGAGAGAATCATCGATCAGCTGCCTCCTGCACACCCACCACTGGGGATGTGCCTGCAACCAAGATACATGCCCCTGACCGGAATCGAACCCGGGACCTTTCAGTCCGCAGGCCGACGCTCTATCCACTGAGCCAAACCAGTCCTGGCTATGTTTTTTATTTTTTAAAAAATATTTTTTACAGAGAGGAAGGGAGAGGGATATAGTCAGAAACATCAATGAGAGAGAAGCACCCATCAGCTGCCTCTTGCACACCCCCCTCTGGGGATGTGCCCGCCACCAAGGTCCATGCCCTTGACCGGAATCGAACCCGGGACCCTTCAGTCCGCAGCCCGACGCTCTATCCACTGAGCCACACTGGCTTTGGCACCATCTGTCTGTCTTCTCCTCTGGTTCTCCGGGTCCCGCCTGGGCGGGCAGCCGTCTGACTGCCCCCTCCTCCCCCCGCCTGCAGGGTGCGCCATGCCGCTGGGCATGGAGTCCGGGGCCATCGCCGACCGCCAGGTCTCCGCCTCGTCCGTGCACTTGGGGTTCATGGCGCTGCAGCGCTGGGGGCCCGAGCTGGCCCGCCTGCACCGCTCCGGCATCGTCAACGCCTGGACAGCCAGCAACTACGACCGGAACCCCTGGATCCAGGTGTGGAGGGGGTGGGGGGCGGGATGGGAGGGGGGACGGTGAGAGGCGGGTGCCTGCATGTGGGGGTCCCCATGGGAGGGTTCGTTAAGGGGTCCAGGGATCAGCGGAGCGGGTTCCCCAAGGAGTTGTCTGTGAGTGGAGGGCAGGCAGCCTGGGGGGACCTGGAGGTTAGGGGTGGGGTGAGGGGGACCCCAGGCTGTGGAGGGGCTGTTTGCACGGGATGAGGTCTGGGGGGGGCCCCTCTGGGAGGTTCCCTGAGCACTGGGCTCATAGTCCTGAGAGGGTGGGGTGAGAGAGACTCCATCCAGCACTTAGCTGCTTGCCTGGTCCCTGCTCTGGGCGGGGGGAAGAGGGGAGGTAAAGGGATGTGGGAGTTTTTTTGCTTTTTTAAAATATATTTTATTGATTTAAAAAAAATATATTTTATTGATTTTTTACAGAGAGGAAGAGAGAGTTAGAAACATCGATGAGAGAGAAACATGGATCAGCTGCCTCCTGCACACCCCCTACCGGGGATGTGCCCACAACCAAGGTCCATGTCCTTGACCGGAATCGAACCCGGGATCCTTCAGTCCGCAGGCCGATGCTTTGTCCACTGAGCCAAAGTGGTTTCGGCTAGATATATTTTATTGATTTAAAAAATATGTATATTTTATTGATTGTTTTTTTACAGAGAGGAAGAGAGAGAGATAGAGAGTTAGAAACATCAATGAGAGAGAAACATTGATCAGCTGCCTCCTGCGCACCCCACACCGGGGATGTGCCGGCAACCAAGGTCCATGCCCTTGACCGGAATGGAACCTGGGACCTTCCAGCCCCCAGGCCGACGCTCTGACCACTGAGCAGCACCGGCCGGGGCGGGGCCGTGGGCGCACTAAGGGTCTGTTCTCCCCTCCCCGGGCCCAGGTGAACCTGCTGCGGAGGATGAAGGTGACGGGCGTGGTGACGCAGGGCGCCAGCCGCGCTGGCCGAGCCGAGTACGTGAAGATGTTCAAGGTGGCGTACAGCCTGGACGGGAAGAAGTTCAAGTTCATCCAGAAAGACGGGGAAGCGGGAGACCAGGTGAGGGAGGCTGCCTGGCCACCAGGAGGGGCTGGGGTCGGCTCCCCGGGGCTCCCGCCAGGAGTGGGGGCAATCTTTAAAAAAAAAATATATATATTTTATTGGGTTTTTACAGAGAGGAAGAGAGAAGGATCGAGAGCTAGAAACATCGATGAGAGAGAGTCATCGATCAGCTGCCTCCTGCACACCTCCCGCTGGGGATGTGCCCGCATGATTCTCTCTCATCGATGTTTCTAACTCTCGCTCCCTCTCTCTTCCTCTCTGTAAAAAAATCAATAAAATATTAAAAATAAAAATAAAGGGCCATGGCATTAGGAAGGTTGAGAACCTCTGCTCTGGATGGACAGATGGCCCTGTGTGGAAGACAGGGGTGCATGCCCAGGCCCCCCCCCCCCCCCCCGTGATGACCAGGAAAGGAGCCACAAGGGGAATCTTTTAAACATTTTTAAAAAATATATTTTTATTGGTTTTCCACAGAGAGGAATTGAGAGGGATAGAGAGCTAGAAACATCGATGAGAGAGAAACATCGACCAGCTGCCTCCTGCACGCCCCCCACTGGGGATGTGCCCGCAGCCAAGGTATTACATGCCCTTGACCGGAATCGAACCCGGAACCCTCCAGTCCACAGTCCGACGCTCTAGCCACTGAGCCACACCGGTTTCGGCGCACAAGGGGAATCTTGGGGGTGTTGAGTGGGGGGGAGTGGTGGCCACCGGAATGGCCAAGTCCCTGCTAAGCCCTCCTCCCCGCCCCCTCGGCCCCAGGAGGGCAGGGGCAACTCCGGAAGGGGGTCTGCCCACACTCACCCTCCCTCCGCGCCGTCTCTGCCTCCCAGGTTTTTATTGGGAACGTGGACAACAGTGGCCTGAAGGTCAACATGTTCGACGGCCCTCTCGAGCTGCAGTACGTGAGGCTGATGCCCGTGGACTGCCATCGGGGCTGCACCCTGCGCTTGGAACTCCTTGGCTGCGAGGTGAATGGTGAGTGCCGGCAGCTGGGGTCCGGCCCTGGGGCTGGCCTGTCTCCTCTCAGCCACACGGAGCCGGGCAGGGCGCCCCCCGCCCCCCTCCCCGCCCCCCCCCCCCCCCGGGGCTCACACGCAGCAAAGAGGGGTCGCCCGGCCGTCAGCAGCCCTGCCCGGGTTCTATCCTGTCTGTGCCAACCCATAGCATCCTGGTGGGTGGAGGACAGAAGAGACGCCGCTTGCGTTCTCAGAGTATGGTCACTTAATTCTTTTTTTTAAAATTTTTTTTAATATACCCTGTTTCCCCGAAAATAAGACAGTGCCTTCGATTAATGTTTGCTCCCAAAGATGCGCTCGGTCTTGTTTTCAGGGAATGTCTTATTTTTCCATGAAGAAGAATACGGTACACATTTATTGTTAAGTGAAAATAAAAGAAATTTATTACCTGTATATGGTACGGCAGTACGGTAGTTGTCCACACAAACCAGACACACTGTGAATCCTACAGGATCAAGAATTGACTCATTTATTCGATGACAATCCCGTCATCATCTTCTGGAACATCATCCTAACAATCCAATTCCTGAATTTCCTGGTGAATTTCTTGTGACTCCATTTCTTTCAGAATCAGTGGGCCAAATCTCTCATGTTTAGCCTGGGGGGGGGGGCCTTATTTTTGGGGGGATGCCTTATATTTCACTCAGAAGGAAACCTGTAAGTAGGTCTTATTTTCGGAGGATGTCTTATTTTCGGGGAAACACGGTATTTTATTGATTTTGAGAGGAAAGGAGAGGGATACAGAGCTAGAAACATCAATGACATTGAGCAGCTGCCCCCTGCCCAGCCCCACTGGGGATGTGCCTGCAACTAAGATACATGCCCTTGACCGGAATCAAATCCGGGACCTTCCAGTCCGCAGGCCGACGCTCTATCCATTGAGCTACACCGGTTCCGGCAATTGTCACTTAGTTCTGATGGGGGTGGGCTCCTTGAGCTTCTAAGCTCGTAGCTTCCGTTCTGTGTTGCAGATGTCAGCTCAGTTATGCGGGGAGTTTGTCTGATTTGTTCACGGCTGGATCCCCAGTGCCTAGAACGGTGCCTGAATGAATGAATTAATGGTACTTGATGAAGGAGTGAATGAATGAGGAAAGTGAGGCCCAGATAAATTATTAATATTAAAAAAAAAAAATATATATATATATATATATATATATATATATATATGTTGCCGAAACCGGTTTGGCTCAGTGGATAGAGCATCAGCCTGGACTGATGAGTCCCAGGTTCGATTCCGGTCAAGGGCATGTACCTTGGTTGTGGGCACATCCCCAGTGGGGGGTGTGCAGGAGGCAGCTGGTCAATGTTTCTCTCTCGTCGATGTTTCTGGCTCTCTGTCCCTCTCCCTTCCTCTTTGTAAAAAAATCAATAAAATATAAAAAAATTAAAAAAAAATATATTCTTATTTATTTCAGAGAGGAAGAGAGAGGGAGGGAGAGTTAGAAACATCAATGATGAGAGAGAAACATGGACTGGCTGCCTCACCACATGCTTACTTACTGGGGATCGAACCTGCAACCCAGGCCTGTGCCCTTGAATGGAATTGAACCCGTCAGCTTGCAGGCGAATGCTCTTAATCCACTGAGCCAAACTGGCTAGGGCCCAGATAAATTATTTATCAAGGGCATACTGCTGGCAGGCTTAAAACTTGGTCTCGATCCCTGGGCTTCTGATACTTACCCATCCAGTAATTTTACTCTCCACCCCCACTCTCCCACACCATCCCCTCGCACCCCTGCCCCGCAAAAAACTCAGGTTTGTCTGCAATTAAGAGACAAGGAAAGCTTCTAGAGTAGCTGGTGCTTCCTGCTGCCATTTCCGGAGACAGCCCCAGATAAGAAAGGGATGGATTTCCTCTGAAACAGGAAAAAACGCACCATTGGGAGGTCAGGGTGCAGAGGGTCAGGGTGCAGGGGGTCAGGCGGCCCAGCTTCCTTGTCTCAGCTCAGCTCTTTTCTCTGAGATCCAGGTAGTAGTTCCCGCCTTTTTTTGCAGCCACAATGCCACCTGCTGGCCACTGGCGGAACTGTAGGGCTTGTAAGGCCGGTTGCCTTTCTCATGCTCCCCAAGACTCACCCTTTGCGCCCCCTTTCCCCTCCGTGGCACTGCTTCCTGTTTCCCCATTTCAGATACCACCCAGTGCCATTCAGAGCTGACTTCTGTGCCTGGCTGGGTTTATTTTTAAATTTTATTTATTTATTTTTTAAAAATACATTTTATTGAATTTTCACAGAGAGGAAGGGAGAGGGATAGAGAGCTAGAAACATCGATGAGAGAGAGACATCGACCAGCTGCCTCCTGGAGTCTCCCCACTGGGGATGTGCCTGCAACCAAGGCACATGCCCCTGACCGGAATCGAACCTGGGACCTTTCACTCCATGCAAAAGATCATACAATTTTTTGCATGTCTTCTGGTTCTCTGTCTATAAATATATATGGTGACATACGTATGCATTTCCGTTCTCTGTTCTGTATTTGAGACTTTACTTGCTATTTTTTCCCTATCACTTTATATTATTATTTTAACAATTTTTAATGATTTCTTCCTCAGTCCAACTGTCCTTTCGTTCTTTTATCTTTCTCTCTCATGCATGCCATGTTCTTGGGAAGCTTGTTTAGACCAAGTTCATGACCCTGGAGGCTTCCACCACGTGAACAGGGGCTCAGGTTTTGAATAATAAGAATTATAGCCGAAACCGGTGTGGCTCAGTGGATAGAGCGTTGGCCTGCGGACTCTCTCATTGATGTTTCTGACTCTCTGTCCCTCTCCCTTCTTCTCTGTAAAAAAATCAATAAAATATATTAAAAAATAATAATAAAATAAAAGGCAGAAAGAGCTTCTGTCCAAGAGGCTGCCAGGGGCCGGTGGGGTCCACCTGGCTCTTCCGGCCTCACTGCCTCAGGCACACGCTCCCGGGAGCCTGGGGGCCCCGGATCTACCAGCCCCCCTCGTTAGCAGGATGTGATGAACCTCTGGGCATGAAGGACAGAACCATCCCCGACAAGCAGATCACAGCCTCCAGCACCTTCAGGACCTGGGGCCTGGGCTCCTTCAGCTGGCACCCCTCCTACGCGCGGCTGGACCAGCAGGGCAAGTTCAACGCCTGGACCGCCGAGAGGAACTCGGCCTCCGAGTGGCTGCAGGTGGGCCAGCTCTGGGGGTCGGGTGAGGGGTCAGGGGGGGCGCTGCCAGGTCTCTGACCTCCTTCGGCCCAGGCTTCTGCTCCCCAAGAGGGGGTTTCTGGAGTCTTGTCTTTTAAAAAATATATATATTTTATTGATTTTTTACAGAGAGGAAGGGAGAGAGAGAGAGTTAGAAACGTCGATAAGAGAGAAACGTTGACCAGCTGCCTCTTGCACACCCCCTACTGGGGATGTGCCTGCAGCCAAGGTACATGCCCTTGACCGGAATCGAACCCGGGACCTTTCAGTCCGCAGACTGACGCTCTATCTGCTGAGCCAAACCGGTTTCAGCGGTTCTTACGTTTTATGTTTATATTTTTATTGATTTCAGAGAGGAATGGAGAGAGAGAGAGAGAGAGAGAGAGAGAGAAACCTTCAGGATGAGAGAGTCATGGATCAGCTGCCTCCTGCACGCCCCACACTGGAGATGGAGCCTGCAACCCGGGCCTGTGCCCTGACCGGGTGGGAATCGACCCATGACCTCCTGGTTCCTACGTCGACACTCAGCCCCTGAGCCACGCCGGGCCGGGGCCTGTTTATGCCCATTTTACAGAAGAGGAAACTGAGGCTCCGAGGACAGCCTCATCCCGGATGACAAGCAGCTTTCCCCAAACTCCCGTTTCCTGTCTCCGGGTGTCTGCCTTCCCCCCCACTTTACCGGACAGGGTGCAAGCCAAGAAAAGGTGGTTGATTTTAATTTATTTTATTTTATTTTTTCCCCCCGTAGATTGACTTGGGCTCTCAGAAGCAAGTGACCGGCATCATCACGCAGGGGGCCCGGGACTTTGGCAGCATCCAGTACGTGGCGGCCTACAAGGTGGCCCACAGCAGCGACGGCCAGAGATGGACCGAATATAAGGACCCGGGGGCCGAGGTCCCCAGGGTGAGTGTCCACCGCCGCTGCCGCCCCTGGCCACTCCGAGGAGCCCTGAGGGGAGGCGGCCAGCCCCCCGGGGAAGGAAGGGGGGGACGGGGAGAGGGAGACCTCCCTGACACCTTCTCTGCCTCCAGATTTTCCCCGGCAACTGTGACAATAACTCCCACAAGAAGAACATGTTCGAGGTCCCCTTTGTGGCCCGTTACGTGCGCATCCTGCCCGTGTCCTGGCACAACCGGATCACCCTCCGGGTGGAGCTGCTGGGGTGCGCGTAGTAGGACCGGCGCGCGCGCAGTAGGACCGGCGGACGGTCGGACGGGACCGGAGGGCCCTGTGGGGCACTGCCCCCATCCATCCCTGGTTCTCCGGGCCTTCTGGGGTCCTGCCGCCTCCTCTTCCTCCACCCACCGCCCGCCTGATTGTAGTGCCCTGGGGGGCAGGGAGGAGGAGGAGGGGGTGTCACCGCCTCTCCCTGTCCCTCTGTCCTCCTCACACCTCACCTCCCACACGCCCGCCCCACCTCCCGCCTGCCCCTGGCGCCCAGCCCTCCCGCACCCTCCTGCTTCCTACACTTGATCTTGCCAGAAGGCCGAAGGACAGCCCATCCCATCCCAGGTTCTTAGGCGCGGTGGGAGTTGGATAGGTCTGGGATGGGCAGGGAAGAGCAAAACCGGGGTCCCCCTCTTCAGGATCTCCCCTTCCAGCCTCTGTCGCCAATAGCCTGGCCCCCTCACCCCCCCACATCCCCTGGAGCAAGACCCCGAGGTGCCAGACTGGAGATGACAGACCCCCCTGCCACTCAGGATGCTGCCATTTCTGATGCCGCCACCCCACCTAGCCCTCCGACACGCCCACCCCCCTCCCCGGAGCCCCCTCTTGACCCTGGAGCTGCAGCCTGGAAAGACAGAAGCGGGGGGGTGGGGGGGGGGTCTGTGGACTGTAGGGGCGGGGAGATGGGCGGGCCTGGGCGGCCCCTGGGTGCACAGGCAGCTTCCAAAATATATTTATGTCACTGCCTGCAGCTCTTACTGTGTGGTTCTTCCCCGTGGCGCCGGCCCCCACCGTCATCCCCTGTGTCCCCTGAGCCTCAGCATTCCCCCCCACCTGTCCTGGCAGGCTCAGGAATTGCCTGGGGCTCACCTGCCAGGTGTGTGTGTGTGTGTGTGTGTGTGTGTGTCTGTCAGTGTTTCCCAAACTTTTTTTTTTTTTTAAAGGAGTACAATTTTATTTATTTATTTTTAAATATATTGATTTTTTTTTTTAACAGAGAGGAAGGGAGAGGGATAGAGAGCCAGAAACGTCGATGAGAGAGAATCATCAATCAGCTGCTTCCTGCATACCCCCCACCGGGGATGTGCCCGCAACCAAGGTACATGCCCTTGCCGAAACCAGTGTGGCTCAGTGGTAGAGCGTCAGTCTGCGGACTGAAAGGTCCCGGGTTCGATTCCGGTCAAGGGCATGTACGTTGGTTGCGGGCACGTCTCCGGTAGGGGGTGTGCAAGAGGCAGCTGGTCGATGTTTCTTTCTCATTGACATTTCTAGCTCTTTATCTCTCTCCCTTCCTCTCTGCAAAATATCAATAAAATATATATTTAAAAAAAAATGTACATACCCTTGACCGGAATCGAACCTGGGACCTTTCAGTCTGCAGACCGACGCTCCATTCCCCTGAGCCAAACCGGTTTTGGCTGTTTCCCAAATGTTTGACATAGGCGTCCCCCTTCTATCATTGTCGTAACGCTGAGGACCCCTCGTCCTCATGACAACGTAGAATGAGGCGCAGCTAAGCACGGTGCAGTGCATATCCCCATCAAACTCCGGTGCATCGCGCACCCCCACCAGACACTTCCCGTACCCCTGGGGGTCCGCGTACCACACTTTGGGAAACACGGGTGTATGTGGAGGGGATGTGTCTGTGTGTGTATACAGATTTGGAGGGAGGAGGACGCTGCCAAGTGGGTGTAGGGCCTCCTGGCTGAGCGCACTGGCTTCTGGGAGGTGCTGGCACATGCCTTCCCTGGGCAGGGGCCGCCAGGACGTGGCCAGTGGGGGCAGCGTGGGCCAGAGCCTGGTGTGATCTGGGAAAGGGGCCGGCCACAGAGGAGGGACGGACTGGACCAGACTGGCTGGAAACCGGGCAGAGGGAGCCACCCTGGTGTTGGAGGCCGCGGGGCCCAGGAGGAATTTTCCAGAACAAAACAGGGGAGCCAGGCCGCGATCCACAGAGGGGGCAGGTCTGGCCACGAGGCTGCCAGAGGGAGGGTGGGGCTTCGCCGGGGCCTCGCCAGGGAAATTCGTCTGGAAATGGGGCCTTCCTCGGAACGGGCCTCACCTGGCTGGGCAGGGACAGAATCAGAGGCGCCTGTGGCCGAGGTCTCCAAAGGAATTGGGGGTTGTGGGGCTCCCCTCCGCTGGGGTCCCCTGGCCCACCCACTCCTTCCGGTGTCACTCTCGGATCAGGTTTGGAGCAGTCTTTTTTTTTTTTTTTTTTTTTTAATATATCTTATTGACTTTTAAAATATATATATTTTATTGATTTTTTTACAGAGAGGAAGAGAGAGGAATAGAGAGTTAGAACCATCAACGAGAGAGAATCATCGACCAGCTGCCTCCTGCACACTCCCCACTGGGTTTGTGCTCACAACCAAGGCACATGCCCCTGTCTGGAATCGAACCTGGGACCCTTCAGTCCACACGCAGGCCGACGCTCTATCCACTGAGCCAAACTGGTTTCGGCTTGATTTTTTTTTTTTACAGAGAGGAAGGGAGAGGGAGAGAGAGTTAGAAACATCGATGAGAGAGAGACATCGACCAGCTGCCTCCTGCACACCTCCTACTGGGGATGTGCCTGCAACCAAGGTACATGCCTTTGACTGGAATCGAACCTGGGACCTTTCAGTCAGCAGGCTGACGCTCTATCCACTGAGCCACACCGGTTTCGGCCAAAAAATATTTTTATTGATTTCAGGAAAGGAAGAGGGAGGGAGAGAGAGACACAAACATCAGTGATGAGAGAATTATGGACCAGCTGCCTCCTGCACGCTCGCACTGGGGATCAAGCCCGCAACTCCAGCGCATGCCCTGACCAGGAATCGAACCCTGACCTCCTGGTTTATGGGGCCGATGCTCAACTTCAGAGCCACACCAGCCGGCTGGAGCCAGTCTTTCTGGATGGTTGCTGGCCCCAGCACTCCCTCCAGGGAGCATTTCCTGGCCCCAGCCCCGCTCTGGCCTCTCCTGGGGACCAGCAGACTGGGTGCTCGCCCTTGGCCGGAATCGAACCCAGGACCCTTCCGTTCGCAGGCCGGTGCTCTATCCACTGAGCCACACCGGCTAGGGGGCTGGTGCTTGTTCGTGAGGTGATTAGGAGCCTCAGGTCTGAAGTTGGACAGCCTGGCCCTGAGGAGCGTTCAATAATGAAAATCTCGGCCTCAGCAATAATGGGGCCGACTCCATGGCCTCCGGGGGACTAGGGGAGGGAGTGTACCCATGCAAAGCGGGGCCCATCGGGGGGTGGGCCTCAGAGCCTGGGCATCCTTGTCCGAGAAGCTCACAAGAGTGTCCTGCTTGGGCCGGAACCGGTGTGGCTCAGTGGATAGAGCATCGGCCTGGGGACTGAAGGGTCCCGGGTTCGATTCCGGTCAAGGGCATGTACCTTGATTGCCGGTACATCCCCAGTGGGGGGTGTGCAGGAGGCAACTGGTGGATGTCTCTCATCGATGTTTCTAACTCTTCCTCTCTGAAAAAAAAAATCAATAAAATATATTTAAAAAGAAAAGAAAAAGAAAACATTCTCTGAAAGCTGGGGGCAGCCCTAGCCCACCTGCAGAGGGCTGGAGAGGAGGGGGCTCCCCCGGGCCCCTCTTAGTCGCACTGTTTGGGGTACACCAGAGCATCCTCATGGGGACCCCCCGCTACACATGCTCCTTCACCCCCCACACACCTTCCCCAGGACCTGACGCCTCAGCTCCGGCCTGCAGCCCCCCAGTGTGGGGTGGTCCCCAGCGGAGTCTGGGGCGCAGGCCACCTCTTCCTCCCTCCCTTTGGGTCCCCTTCCTTGGAGGGAAAGGGGGGCGTGTGTATTCCTTTAAGGGGCAGACCCGGGGTTTGTCCGCAGCCGCTTCCTTTCTGGCCACGCGAGGTCCCCCGATCCGCTGCGTCCTCGGACCCGGGGAGCCCGCGCCCCATCCCCGAGCGCGAGGGGGGCCGCCGTCGAGGAGCCGCCGGGGACAGCGCGTTCCTCCCTCGGGGCTTCGGGGCTTCCGGGCTTCCGGTCTCCGGTGACCCCTGCTGGGCTGTGGACACCGGCGCGGGTGCTCGGGGCTCTCGGGGCGCCGGGGAGGTGAGAGCGGGGGATGGCGCGTTCCTTCCTCGGGGCTTCGGAGCTTCCGGTCTCCGGGAGTCCCCGCGCCTCGGGGCGGCGGCCCGGGTGCTGGGCTGTGAGACCGGCGCGGGGTGCACGGGGTGTCCGGGAGGTGAGATCGGGACCCGAAGGGGGCAACATCAGGGCGCACCCCGGGACCTCGGGGACCGCCTCCCGGGTCCATCCCCGTCCCCATGGGGTGGGGTGGGGTGGGGCTCCCGACTCCTTCCCACCGGGTCCTGTCCAGCTCTGCAGCCGCCAGCACAGCCGGGTCAGCCTCGGGGCTGGAGACCCCGGGGGTGCGGGTGGAGACACCCCACGGGCTGGCGGGCGGGCAGGTGGGCGAGGGGACCTGCAGCTCCTGGGCAAACGCAAAGGGTGCCCGTCGGTGTCAGGCCTGTTTCCCTGGGGTTTCGGCCCTGAGACCAGAAAGGGCAGGGAGAGCGGAGGGGGGAGCCCTGGGTGGGAGATGGGTCGCTTGGGGGGTAGGGCGGAGGGGAGGTCAAGGAGGTTTGGGGTTGGTGAGCGCCCAGGAAGGAGACAGCAGGGGCCTGGGGCTCCCCCAGCTCT
The DNA here is from genome assembly GCA_963693515.1 of Pipistrellus nathusii. Lineage (NCBI taxonomy): Eukaryota > Metazoa > Chordata > Mammalia > Chiroptera > Vespertilionidae > Pipistrellus > Pipistrellus nathusii. The sequence continues at coordinate 6,245,359 of OY882878.1, forward strand.
GTGGCCAGCCCGGTGGCCAGCGCTGACCCTCGGAGTGTCCCTGACACAAGGGGAGTTGATTGAGAGGCGCCCTGGACCCTCTCCTGCACGGGCTCCTGCACGGGCCCCCGGGGCTGGGAAAGCTGGTAGGAATCACCCCCGGCTCCCCCTTTTCCCGGGGACCGTAGGTTTCAAAGGCATTTGTAAGCCTTGTCTAAAAACAGGGGGGCACCGATGTCTAATTCCGCCCGCCGGCGGCGGGATGCTGGAGATCCGCTGGGCAATGCTGCCCCCTGCTGGTGCCTGGGGGAATCGCACGCTGGTGGTGCTCCATCTGCCTTCTAAGTCCGGGGTTCCGCTTATTCTAGCGTGTGGAGGGGTCCCCCAGGCAAGCGTTGCTGGGGGAAAAGGCAAGGCCGGGCCATCCCGAGACCTGAGTTTCCCCTGAGCTCTACCTGCTCAGCCTTGGCCTGAGTTTCTCCAGCTGAAAAGAGAAGACGGTGGTGGCTGCTTCCCTCCCAGGCAAGGAGAGAGGAGAAAGAGCCGTCCACAGTAGTAATAATAACGAATATTTTTGGGCGCGTCCTCTCTACCAGGCAGTATTCTAGCACTCTGCCTTAATCTTCTTTTTCTTCTTCTTTTTTTAAATTAAAAATATATATATTTTATTGATCTTTTTACAGAGAGGAAGAGAGAGAGAGAGTTAGAAACATCGATGAGAGCGAATCACCAATCACCTGCCGCTTGCACACCTCCCACTGGGGATGTGCCCGCAACCAAGGTCCATGCCCTTGACCGGAATCGAACCCAGGACCTTTCAGTCCGCAGGCCGACGCTCTATCCACTGAGCCAAACCGGTTTCAGCTGGACAGTGCTTCTTAAGGACCTAGGCTGCGGAGAATGAGTGGGTGCTGGAACCCGGGGTCCCGGCCCTCGGAAGAGGGGCCCCTTTCATTGGCTCCCTTTTCTCTTCTTTCCATTTGCCTGGCCATGGCGCTGCCCAGGACACGCCGGCGCTGCCGCCATGGGCCGCCTGCTACTCCTGGCCCTGCTGCTGCCGCTGCCCTGCCCTTCTACAATGGCTTCTACTACTCCAACAGCGCCCCCGGCTGGGACCCGGGCCTCGGTGGAGGTGGGTGGCATCCTGGGCCGGGCCTTTAGCCCCTAAGGACGAACAAGACCCTCTCCTCTCCCCCCAACTTTGCAGTGAAATGGAGGTTTCAGGCTGGGAGGGAGGACTGGGCGTGCAGCCAGCAGCCTTTTTCCAGCCTGGGCCCTTGCAACAGACCATTGTTTTTTCTTTCTTTTTTTTAAAAAAATATATTTTTGCCGAAACCGGTTTGGCTCAGTGGATAGAGCGTCGGCTTGGGGGCTGAAGGGTCCCGGGTTCGATTCCGGTCCAGGGCATGTACCTTGGTTGCAGGCACATCCCCAGTAGGGGGTGTGCAAGAGGCAGCTGATCGATGACTCTCTCATCGATGTTTCTAACTCGCTATCTCTCTCCCTTCCTCTCTGTACAAAATCAATAAAATATATTAAAAAAATAAAAAATAAAAAATAGGACGTGGTATTTTGGGGAGCCATTCTTTAGCCTCCACACCCTTTTTCTCTGGAATTTATTTCGCTGCCCAAGCACTGCTTGAATGAGGTTTAAGGAAACTTCTGAGTCACCACCCACTTGGGGCCTTGCGATGTTTACTGTGCTGGTGATTCCACGGGTTGGCAGTGTGGCCTGAATCACTCACATGCCAGCAAAGCCACAATGGGTACGGGGAGGGGTGCAGCACTGTGGCTATTCTTTTAAAAAAAATATATTTTATTGATCTTTACAAAGAGGAAGTGAGAGGGAGAGATAGTTAGAAACAGGGATGAGAGCCGAAACCGGTTTGGCTCAGTGGATAGAGCGTCGGCCTGCGGACTCAAGGGTCCCGGTTCGATTCCTGTCAAGGGCGTGTGCCTTGGTTGCGGGCACATTCCCAGTCGGGGGTGTGCAGGAGGCAGCTGATGGATGTTTCTCTCTCATCGTTGTTTCTAGCTCTCTATCCCCTCTCCATTCCTCTCTGTAAAAAATCAATAAAATATATTTTAAAAAGTCGAAACTGGTTTGGCTCAGTGGATAGAGCCTCAGCCTGTGGACTGAAGGGTCCCAGGTTCGATTCTGGTCTAGGGCATGTACCTTAGTTGCGGGCACATCCCCAATGGGGAGTGTGCAGGAGGCAGCTGGTCAATGATTCTCTCTCATCGATGTTTCTAACTTTCTATCCCTCTCTCTTCCTTTCTGTAAAAAAATCAATAAAACATTTAATATATATATATATATATATATATATATATTAAAAAAAGAAAAGAAACATGGATGAGAGATAAATATTGATCAGCTGCCTCTTGCACATCACCCCCTACTGGGGATGTGCCCGCAACCAAGGACCATGCCCTTGACTGGAATTGAACCTGGGATCTTTCAGTTCGCAGACCGACGCTCTAGCCACTGAGCCAAACTAGTTAGGCCAGATAAACATTTTTTTAAAAAAACTATATATTTATTGATATAGAGGAAAAGAGAGAAACATCGATGACGAGAGAGAGAGAAACACTCATCGGCTGCCTCCTGCACGACCCCTACTAGGGATGGAGCCCACAACCCGGGCCTGTGCCCTTGACTGGAATTGAACTGGGGACCCTTCAGTCCGCAGGCCGACGCTCTATCCACTGAGCCACACCGGTTTCAGCTAAGGGGACAGCTTTGCTGGGCTTCTCCGAGGGACTGAGTGTGTGTCCTGGGTGGGGGGTGGAGCATCTGTCCTCATGGAGGAGTGGGGGCAGGGGACCGGGGTCCCCCCCTCCAACCCCTCTTCCCTCCCCCCTCCCTCCCTTCCCAGGTGTGGTGTTCCCCTACCAGCCCCCGCAGGGACGCTACCAGCTCAACTTCCAGGAGGCCCAGCAGGCCTGCGAGGCCCAGGAGGCGGCCGTGGCCTCCTTCGAGCAGCTGTTCCGGGCCTGGGAGGAGGGCCTGCACTGGTGCAGCGCGGGCTGGCTGCAGGACGGCTCGGTGCGGTACCCGGTCATGCTGGCCCGGGGGCCCTGCGGCGGCCTGGGCCTGGCGCCCGGCGTCCGCAGCTACGGGCCCCGCCACCGCCGTCTGCACCGCTACGACGACGTGTTCTGCTTCGCCCCTGCCTTCAGGGGTGAGTGGGGGGGCCCAGCACGGCCTGTGGGTGGCCGGGAGCACCTGGGTGCTGCAGTGGGGGGGGGGGAGGGGGCCCTCTGCCTGCCCTGGGGCACCTCTCCCTGTGCCCACTATTGTGGCTTTGCAGGCCAAACTGCCAACCCGGGGAATCACGAGCAAAGTAAACATTCTTTTTTTTTTTTTTAATATATATTTTATTGATTTTTTTACAGAGAGGAAGGAAGAGGGAAAGAGAGAAACATCGATCAGTTGCCTCCCGCACACCCCACACTGGGGATGTGCCCGCAACCAAGGTACATGCCCTTGACCGGAATCGAACCCGGGACCCTTGAGTCCAACAGGCTGATGCTCTATCCACTGAGCCAAACCGATTTTGTTTTTTTTTGTTTTTTTTTCTTCTTCTCAATGTATTTTTATTGCTTTAGCTCAGCTGTTGGCAATCTGCGGCTTCTGAACCACACACGGCTGTTTGGCCCCTTGAGGGTGGCTCTTTCACAAAATACCACGGCCTGGGTGGGTCTATGTTGAGGAAGTGGCGTTAGAAGGAGTTTAAGTTTATTTATTTTTTAGAATATATTTTATTGTTTTTTTACAGAGAGGAAGGAAGAGGGATAGAGAGTTAGAAACATCCATGAGAGAGAAACATCGATCAGCTGCCTCTTGCCCTTGACAGGAATCGAACCCGGGACCCTTCAGTCTGCAGATTGACGCTTTATCCACTGAGCCAAACCGGTCTCGGCATAATACCCTCGTTTTACAGATGAGGAAACTGAGGCACAGAGAGGTCAGAGCCCATGGGGGCTCCCTGGGCTCAGAGATGAGACAGATCTTTGAGGTCTGGGTAGTGATGTCTGTTCGGCAGGCGGTGCTGCGGGTCCGACCGTCCCCTCCGCTGCCCGGCCCTCACCCCCACGTTTCCACAGGGCGGGTGTACTACCTGGAGCACCCCGAGAAGCTGATTCTCTCCGAGGCCAAGGTCGCCTGCCAGGAAGACGGGGCCCAGATCGCCACGGTGGGCCAGCTCTTTGCCGCCTGGAAGTTCCACGGCCTGGACGGTTGCGACACCGGCTGGCTGGCCGACGGCAGCGCCCGCTACCCCGTGGCTCGCCCACGCCCCGCCTGCGGGCCCCCGGAGCCCTGGGTCCGAAGCTTCGGCTTCCCGGACCTGCAGAGCCGAAAGTACGGGGTCTACTGTTACCGCCCTCCTCGCTAGAGCCGGCCGCCTGCCTGCCCATGCCACCCCCCTCACTGTGTTTACTAAGTGGATCATGTTGTCTATTGTTTTTATACTTCTCAACTTAAGTTTTTTAAAAAAATATCTACTTTATTGATTTTTTACAGAGAGGAAGGGAGAGGGATAGAGAGTTAGAAACATCGATGAGAGAGAAACATCGATCAGCCACCTCCTGCACACCTCCTACTGGGGATGTGCCCGCAACCAAGGTATGTGCCCTTGACCGGAATCGAACCTGGGACCCTTCAGTCGAAGGCCGATGCTCTATCCACTGAGCCACACCGGTTAGGGCTCAACTTAAATTTTTTTTTAAAAAAAGTACTGTTATTGCTTTTAGAGAGGAAGGGAAAGGGAGAGATTCCTCTCTGAAATCAATATAAAATAAAAACAAATAAAAAATAAGTTTTTTTTTTTTAAAGGACCAACTATGGGAATGTGACCCATTCCCTGTCTCTCTCTCTCTCTCTCTCTCTCTCTCTCTCTCTTTCTCTCTCTCTCACACACACACACACACACACACACACACACACACACACACATACTCTTTCCCCGCTTCTCTCTCCATCCATCCCACCTGTGCTCTTGCAAAATCAAAGCACAGACTGTCCCAGGCTCTCTGAACAGATAGGATTCCCCATATGGGGTTATTTGACCAAAACCTGTCCCCCCCGCTACCACCCATCCTAAGGCCACCCCTTTAGTAGACCCTAGATCACGGTTACCTCTTTAAATTAAAAAGAAAAAGAAAAAAAGGGAAAAGAAATGGATCTCTTCCAACGTCTTTATTATTATAATTATCATAATCTTCAATTTCCAAAAATATAAATAGGTGCGCGGAACCCTGGTGCCTGCACGGTCCCGGTGGGGAGGGGGTGGGGACAGGGGAGGGAGGAGGAGGGACGGGGGTGCTCCCACGGGGAAGGAGGAGGTGCCCCCACCCAGCCCTGCCGAGAGAGATGGCACCTGCTAGGGTGGCAGGCCGGGTGAGGGGACGCCGGGCGGGCGGGCGGACGGGCGGACGGACGGAAGGACGGAAGAGTCTGTACATTCAGCTGTGGCTCCCCGCTCTTCCTGTCCCAGGCCTCTGCCCCTCCCAGCTCCTCCCGCTCCTCCTCCCTCCTCCCTAGCTCTCCCTGGAGGTCGGGAAGAACCAGCGATCGATTGCACTGCTCTTGCATAAAGTCAGCAAACAGAAAATAATCTTCTTTATTTAACTTAACCCCCCCACCCCCCTGCTCCCTGTCCCTGCACTGGTCCCCGAAGGGCATGTCGGGAGGGTCCAGAAACCTCTGCACTCGGTCCACGGGTTACATACGTCTGCTTCGCTTTGGCATATGTTTGGGGGGAATGGGGAGGGACAGGGGGGGATGGAGGGGGAGTCCGATGCGTGTGTTTGGCCGTTCCGGGCGGTGGGGCGGGGGGGGGGGGCATACACACTGTGGGATTTCACGTGTTCCTTCTTTCACGGGGTTCCTTTAGGCAGAAAGCGACGGGCGGAGGACCCCGTCCGAGGGGACGGACTCGGCTCAGCATCCGGGGCGCGGCGGGGCCCTCTCAGTGGGCCGTGCTGGGGCGGCTCCTCCGGGCGGCCCGGGGACTCCGGTTCTGTAGTCTGCGCTTGTAGGTGGCGGCTGGGGGAGGGAGAGGGGACAGTCTTGGTGAACCCCAACCCAGAAAAATGGGTCTCAGCCCGGCTCCTCCCTGTCCTGCCTGCCCTCTCCCTGCAGAAGCCCAGGCTAGAGAGGTTTTTTTTTCCCTACCTTCTGATTTTAAAAAAAATATATATTTTATTGATTTTGTACAGAGAGGAAGGGAGAGGGATAGAGAGTTAGAAACATCAATGAGAGAAAGTCAACGATCAGCTGCCTCTTGCACACCCCCTACTGAGGATATGCCCGCAACCAAGGTACATGCCCTTGACCGGAATCGAACCCGGGACCTTTCAGTCCCCAAGCCGACGCTCTATCCATTGAGCCAAACCGGTTTCGGCCTGAGTTTTTTTTAAAAAAAATATTTTGCCGAAACCGGTTTGGCTTAGTGGATAGAGCTTCAGCCTGCGGACTGAAGGGTCCCAGGTTCGATTCCAGTCAAGGGCATGTACTTGGCTGCGAGCACATTCCTGGAAGGGGGTGTGCAAGAGGCAGCTATTCAATGATTATCTCTCATCGATGTTTCTAGCTTTCTATCCCTCTTCCTTCCTCTCCGTAAAAAAATCAATAAAATATATTTAAAAAAATATTTTATATTGATTTTTTTTTTTTTTTAACAGAGAGAAAGGGAGAGGGATACAGAGTTAGAAACATGGATAAGAGAGAAACATCGCCAGCTGCCTCTTGCACACCCCCTACCGGGGATGTGCCAGCAACCAAGGTACATGCCCTTGACCGGAATCGAACCCGGGACCCTTCAATCTTCAGGCCAACACTCTACCCACTGAGCTAAACCAGCTGGGGCCTGTCTGAGTTTTCTTTCTTTCTTTTTAAAAATATTGATTTTTCACAGAGAGGAAGGGAGAAGGATAGAGAGTTAGAAAACATTGATGACAGAGAAACATCGATCAGCTGCCTCCTGTACACCCCTGCACTGGGGATGGGCCTGCAACCAAGGTACGTGCCCTTAGACCAGGAATCGAACCCGGGACCCTTCAGTCTGCAGGCCGACGCTCTACCCACTGAGCCACACCAGTGAGGGCCCGTCTTGAGTTTTCTTAAACCAACTTGGGCTAAGGGGCTTGGGCTGGGTTTGAGGGGGGGGGGCAGGCTGCCTGCTTTCTCCTCTGCCCCTGGGGCCGGGCGGGTTGGAGGGGCAGAAACAGGTGGCCATGCCCACAGACGGTGCTGCCCGTGAGGGTGTGGGGTCACCAGGGCCAGCACGCAGGTGCTCCGGGGCAGGAAGGGGGACGCGGGGTGCCGGGCCAGGGCGGGAGGGGCGGTGCTCACGGTCTGTGCAGGTGACGCGGGGCTTCTCCCAGTGCCCGCTGGGCAGGCACCGGATGGTGGGCACATGGCGCTGGACGAAGCCCTCGGTGCACTGGTACCGCACCAGCGCGTTGATCTCGTAGCGCTCCCTCTTCCGGCCGAAGGTCCTGGCGTGCTCCACCGCGGGGGGCTCTCCGCAGGCCACTGGGGGGCAGACACCCGTCAGGAGAAGGCTCGCAAGGCGGGCTAATTCCAATAGAACCCTGGCATGTGGGGGGCTGGCGATCTGAATCCATGCCAGCAAGCTCCATGGATGTTCTTTCTTTCTTTTTTTTTTATATATATTTTTTTAAATTGATTTTTCACAGAGAAGAAGAGAGACGGATAGAGAGTTAGAAACATCGATGAGAGAGAATCATTGATCAGCTGCCTTTTGCACACTCCCTACTGGGGATGTGCCCGCAACCAAGGTACATGCCCTTGACCGGAATCGAACCCGGGACCCTTCAATCCGCAGGCCAACACTATCCACTGAGCCAAACCGGTCCCGGCCATGGATGTTCTTTCTAAATATACTTGATTGATTTTGTACAGAGAGGAAGGGAGAGGGACAGAGAGTCAGAAACATCGATGAGAGAGAAACATCGACCAGCTGCCTCCTGCACACCCCCTACTGGGGATGTGCCCGAAACCAATGTACATGCCCTTGACTGGAATCGAACCCGGGACCTTTCAGTCTGCAGGCCGACGCTCTATCCACTGAGCCACACCGGTTTCGGCTTTCCATTGATTTTTAGAGAGAGTGGAAGGGAGGGGGAGAGACTTACAGAAAGAAACATGGGTGTGAGGGAGACACAGAGATTGGTTGCCTCCCAAACTCGCCTCAACGAGGCCGGGGGGGAATGGAGCCACCAGGGTTCGCGCCCTTGACCGGAATCGAAGCCGGGACCCTTCCGTCTACTGAGGCTGACGCTCTATCCACTGAGCCACACCGGCCCGGGCTGGACCGGGAAGTCCTGCTTACCTGTGCCCTTCTTGCACGTGAAGGGCAGGTGGTAATTGCAGGGCACGTCGTTCCACTCGCCCTTCTCGTGCCAGATCATCACCACGCAGTCCTCCCCGGAGGCGAAAAAGTTGTCGGGCTGGTTGGGGCGCCAGTTCTCAAATTGCTGTGGGTGGGAGCGGGGCAGGGGTGAGGCCCGCACAGAAGCCACCTGGCCTGACCCCACTTTCTCTTCTGTCACACCCAGCATATCTCTCTCTCTCTCTCTCTCTCTCCCTCTCTCTCTCTCTCTCTCTCTCATTAATTCTCATCCGAGGTTATTTTCCCACTGAGTTTTAGGGAGAGTGGAAGAGAGAGGGAGAGTCAGAGAGAAACATCGATGTGACAGAGACACATTGATTGCCTTCTGCATGTGCCTGGACCGGGACCCGCACACCTAGGAGGAGCCTGCAACCGAGGTACATGCCTTTGACCGGAATCGAACCTAGGACCCTTTGGTCTGCAGGCTGATGCTCCATCCACTGAGCCAAACTGGCTAGGGCTTTAAAAAAAAGATATACATATATACATATACATATAGATATATTTTTTTGATTTCAGAGAGGAAGGGAGAGGGAGAGACAGAAACATCAATGATGAGAATCACTGATCAGCTGCCTCCCTGCACGCCCCACACTGAGGATCGAGCCTGCAACCCGGGCCTGTGCCCTGACCGGGGATCGAACCGTGACCCCCTGGTTCATAGGTTGATGCTCAACCCCTGGGCCACGCCGGCCGGGCCGGAAAGCCTTCTGGAACGTCTGAGCCACTTGAGCACTATGTGTGCTGTTCCTGTGGCGACTATGGTGCTGTCTGTCTGTCTGTCTGAGTCCACATGAGTCCTCTGTGGGCCTCTAAAGCTTCCATTCGTCTCGCAGGGTGGTTTGCCTTCATTCATTCATTTATTCATTCATTCATTCACTGCCCTCCACCTTCCCTCATGGGGTCACTCGCTCACCGTGTCCGGCCCTGGGCTGATGTTGGAAGGCAGAGATGAGCGAGACACCACCTCCCCCTCCCCCCAACCTCCCCACCCGCCGCCCCTGCCCCGAGGGCCTGGAGCAACGGCTGCTCTGGGTGTGGCTGGACTGCGTCTCTCTCAGGGGTCTCTATCCCTCCTCATCGGAGCTGCCCACGCTGCCGGGCCGGGCAGAACTCACCAGGGAGTGTCCGTCTGACCAGCGGAAATCCCCTTCAATGCTCCGGTCGTTGAGGCCAATCCACTGGTAGTTCTGAGCGTTGTCTGCGGGGGGGACACGGGCATTGGGGTGGAGGCACCCTGGAGCTCACAGAGGCAGAGGGACTGGGGGCGGGGGGGGGGGAGGGGACGTGGATGCGCTCCCAGGATACATGGCATCTGCTGCTGAGGTCCAAGGGCCCCTCCTGTCAAGGGCACATGCATGCTGGGAGCGGCTGCCGCCGCCGCCCCCAGCTGGCAACAGGCTGGTGACAGCCATGGGGTTACTCTGGGCTGATTTTTCTTCTTAAAGGACATTACAGATATATTTTATTGATTTTTTTACAGAGAGGAAGGGAGAGGGATAGAGAGAAACATCCATGAGAGAGATATCCATCAGCTGCCTCCTGCATACCCCCCACTGGGGATGTGCCTGCAACCAAGGTACATGCCCTTGACCGGAATCGAACCTGGGACCTTTCAGTCTACAGGCCGACGCTCTATCCACTGAGCCAAACCGGTCAGGGCTTGAAGTACGTTTTTATTAATTTCCGAGAGCCAGGAAGAGGGAGAAAAAGAGTGACAGGCACATCGATGATGAGAGAGAATCATGGATCGGCTGCCTCTTGCACGCCTCCCACTGGGGATTGAGCCTGGAACCCGAGCATGTGCCTTTGACCGGAATCGAACCCGGGACCCTTCAGTCCGCGGGCCGATGCTCTACCCACTGAGCCACACCGCCCAGGGCCGGGGGCTGACTCTGACAGATGCTGGGCTGTCCTGGGTGCAGCAGGATTGCCAGTGGCCCCAAAGACTCTCTGCCCCCCACCCCTCACCCTTGCAGCCTTGCTGGGTCCCAGTCTGCTGGCTCCCGGCCCCTTCCCTCTGGGGCCGGAGACCCCGGCGCACTCACTGTTGACGAACTCCTGTTCCTCGGGGGTGAGGATGCTGCTCAGGTGGGCCTGGTGCTCCCGGCAGCGGCTCTCGGCGTCCACCCAGCTCTCGCGCTCGGGGAAGTGGCGGTAGCAGTGGCCCTGGGACTTGGTCCAGCCGTCCTCGCACAGCGCCTGGTCTGCAACACAGGGGGGGGGGGCGGGGGGCTTGACGGGAGGGGCCGAGGCCACCAGCCTCCTGGCCATGACGCCTGTGCTCACCCTGCCTGCCTTGGAGGTCACCCCTTCAGAGGCGGCGAGAGGCCCAGGGGGATGGGGATTCAGGGTGGAAGCCAGGGAGGCCTGGCCCCCCCTCTTTCTCATGCCCCTTCCTTCTCCCCCCCTCCCTCCCAGCTTCTCTCCTGTGTCTGCCTGCTCTGGAGGCTCTGAGGGTCTCTAGGGAGAGAGGGGGTTGAGGGGAGGGGTGTGTGAAGGCGGCAGCAGCCGGAGGCAGAACTGGGGCCATGAAGGGACGGACCATGGGGTGGGGACAGAGGAGCAGAAGTCAGTCTGCTCTGAGTCCAAAGAGGACGCAGAGCTGCGAGTCAGTCCGTCCGTCCGTCATTCCGTCTGAGCTGGCTCTAGCTCAGTGCACAGGTGTCTCACTCTTTTTAAAAAAAAAATATATTTTATTGATTTTTTTTACAGAGAGGAAGGGAGAGAGATAGAGAGCTAGAAACGTCGATGAGAGAGAAAATCGACCAGCTGCCTCTTGCACACCCCCTACTGGGGATGTGCCCGCAACCAAGGTACATGCCCTTGACCGGAATCGAACCTGGGACCTCTCAGTCCGCAGACCGATGCTCTATCCACTGAGCCAAACCGGTTTTGGCAGGTGTCTCCCTCTTAAAGGGCCAAGCAGCCAACCCAGGGAGGGTCCTGTTTTTTGTTTTTGTTTTGTTTTTAAAAAAATATATATTTTATTGATTTTTTACAGAGAGGAAGAGAGAGGGATAGAAAGTTAGAAGCATCAATGGGAGAGAAACATCGATCAACTGCCTCCTGCACACCCCCTACTGGGGATGTGCCCGCAACCAAGGTACATGCCCTTGACCGGAATCGAACCCGGGACCCTTCAGTCCGCAGGCCGATGCTCTATCCTCTGAGCCAAACTGATCAGGGCAGGGTCCTGGCTTCTGATTTTCTCTCTGGGGGGCAGGTGAGAGGCGGGGAAGAGGGTCCCTCCCCCCCACAAAGCTCTGTGGGTCACGAGCTCTGAGCTCCTGAGCTCCGGGGGCAGCCTGGGGGACGGACAGGCGGGGAGAGGGGAAGGACGGGGGAGGCTGACACTGGCTCTCCGGCTGCCTGTGTCTCCCCAACTCTCCCTCTGGCCACGTCCCAGCGGCCGCCTTCAACGGGCCTGGGTGGAAGTGCTCTCCCTCGGACACTGGCGGATGCTGCCTGTGAGAGCCCGTTGTTAAACATCTGCGGGCACATGCCAAAGCCGGTGTGGCTCAGTGGATAGAGCGTCGGCCTGCGGACTGAAGGATCCCAGGTTCGATTCCGGTCAAGGGCATGTACCTGGGTTGCGGGCACATCCCCAGTGGGGGGTGTGCAGGAAGCAGCTGATGGATGTTTCTCTCTCATTGATGTTTCTACCTCTCTATCCCTCTCCCTTCCTCTCTGTAAAAAAAAACAATAAAAAAAAATAACAAAACCCATTTGCACATTTGCGGGCACAGCACCGGGCGGAGGGAATCCCCAGACCCCGTCTTCCCTTTCGCCCGGGGTCCCCCAAGTGAAGGAGCCCCAGGGCCCTGGGCAGCCCCCCGGGGAGAGAGGACCAGTTCCGAGGGGAAGGGGACTCAGGAGGGCGGGGTGCAGGCGTGGCCGGTGGGAAGAGCTGAGGAGAGAGGGGGAGGCCAGCAGGCTGAGAAATAAGAGGCAGAGCAGCAAGGGGTGGGGATGATCAGAGGAATCCGGTCTGTTCCCCTCAGCCAATGCCCCCCCCCTAAAGGTCGGAAAGAAGGCTATCCGTCCCCCAGGCTGCCCCCGGAGCTGGTGTAGCAATCACGTCACTCCAGGAGGGGCTGTGGGGTCCATTCTTGGGCTACGTCAGTGTCTGATGGACCAGCTGGTACAAGCAGCTGCCCAGGAGAGGCAGGGCCATACATGCAGGATGGAGGCCGAGGGTGGGGAGTGGGGGGAGAGAAGAGAAGATGGGGAGATAAGGAAGCAGCCCCAGCATTCCAGGGGGGCTGGGAGTGGGAGAAGCAGGGGGACCAGAGCCCAGGCATGAGGGCCTGGGGGTGGTGTGGGCTCAGGATGGAACGGGACAGGGAACGCCGTCCCGCTTAACTGGGTGCCCGCACCCAGGGCCCAGCTGGGTGGCTCTGGCTCCATCCAGTGGCCTGTGAGGGCCCTGCCTCCACGCCCACAGGACACCCCCTCTCCCAGCCTGGCCCCTGAGAGCTGTGGTCCGTAGGGACCTTCCAGATCCTTCTCTCCGATGACAAATAGGTTGGCATCCTGTGGAGAAAACTCTTATACCTCCCTTCCCCCACCCCCAGCCGGGACCCCATGCACCGATGTCTTGGGCACTCGGGAGGGGGGAGAGGGGAGGATGGGAGGCTGCGGGGAGGAGACCCCTTACGCTCCCCCGACCTCGGCAATGCCTCCGAGGAAACACGCGATCCTACTGCCTCCCACACTGCTCAGCGCCCAAGGCAGACTGCCCAGGAGCGCCCGCTGCTCTCTGCAGGTTTCCGGCATGTCCAGCCTGAGCGTGCATTAAACGTGACTTTTGCACAGCCGGTGTTGTGCAGTGGTTAGCGTCAACCTATGAACCAGGAGGTCGGGGTTCGATTCCCGGTCAAGGGCATGTGCCTGGGTTACAGGCTCGATTCCCCAGGAGAGGGCTTGCAGAAGGCAGCCGATCCGTGATTCCCTCTCATCATGGATGCTTCTCTCTCCCTCTCTCCCCCTCTCTGAAATCCATAAACATACATGAAAAGAAAATGGCTTTAAGCCCACGAACAATTCCAGTTCTCAAGGGGCCATTGCTGCTAGCAACCATCATTCTCATCTCCCCCAAGCTGAGCTGGGATGGCCCTGAGAGCCAGGATGGGGGGCCCTGGTGAGGGAGGTGGGGAGAGCTCGGCCTGGCACTCAGCCTGGCCACAGAAGCAGAGGGTCAGGCAAGGCCCAAGAGATGAACCTCAGCCTTCGCCTCTCGCACCAAGGCTCCGTTCTCCCTGGCCAGCCCTCTGCCTTGGGCAGGGGAGGGAGGGAGGAAGTGTGGGCCCGAGTGGCATCGTCATGGCATTGGTCACCATGGTGAAGAGGAGAGGGCGACAGCAGCTCAGGGCATGTGGGTGACACGGGATCTCTCAGGCAGGCAAAGGGGAAGGCAGCTTGGCCTGTGAGGCCCCGTGGCTCCCCAGGCCACGGAGAGGCCCCCTGAGGTCCCACGGGCCACAAGGCAGCAGACACAGGTTCAGGCGCATGCCCACGAGGGGAAGATCCCTGGCTGTCAATCTGAGCGAGAATCAGTTACTCCCGCCTACGGCTTCCTTCAAGGGCAGCGCGCGCGGAACGGGCTCTGTCCGCTTAAGAGTGAGGCGTGCAGCCTTGACCGTGGCATCGTCCGTGAGAGGTTAGCGTGTTATTGACTCAGCATTCATTTAAAACATGTTTTTGTTGCTTTCGGAGAGGAAGGGAGCGGGAGAGAAACATCCATGATGAGAGAGAATCATGGACCTGCTGCCTCCTGCACGCCCCTTACTGGGGATGGAGCCTGCAACCTGGGCATGTGCCCTTGACTGGGATGGAACCCGGGACCCTTCAGTCCGCAGGCTGATGCTCTATCCACTGAGCCAAATCAGCTAGGAATAAGTTAAAGTTAGTGTTTTAAAGGTCTCCCGGAGCCCAGCCAGCGTGGCTCAGTGTTTGAGCGTGGACCTAGGAACCAGGAGTTCACGGTTCGATTCCCAGTGAGGGCACATGCCCAGGTTGTGGGCTTGATCCCCAGTGTGGGGCGTGCAGGAGGCAGCTGATCCATGAGTCTCTCTCACCATTGCTGTTTCTCTCTCTCCCTCTCTCTTCCTCTCTGAAATCAATAAAAATATATTAAAATAAAGGCCACCTAGAGCCCCACATTCCAAAGTACAGGCTCGCCGAAACCAGTCTGGCTCAGTGGATAGAGCATCGGCCTGCAGACTGAAAGGTCCCGGGTTCAATTCCGGTCAAGGGCATGTACCTTGGTTGCGGGCACATCCGCAGTGGGGGGTGTGCAGGAGGCAGCTGATCGATGTCTCTCTCTCATCGATGTTTCTAACTCTCTCTTCCTCTCTACCTTCCTCTTTGTAAAAAAAATCAATAAAATATATAAAAAAACAAAACGAAGTGCAGACTGGCCTGGCTCGCATATCTTTCCTGCGTTATCAGCCGCTGCCCCGGAGGTGGGACAGGAACAGAAAGAGTGGGGGTGAGTCGGGGTGGACTTCTCGCTGTGGCTCCCGCACCAGCTCTCTGGGTTAGCAGGGGAGGGTGAGGGAGGAGGAGGAGGAGGACGGGAGGTGCAGCGGTTAGCGACATTAGCTGAAGCCGAGACGGCCGGCCGTACCGATCTCACACAGGTCCCCTTGGTAGCTGGGAAGGCATAAGCATGTGAAAGAGTCGACGGTGTCCAGGCAGGTGGCTCCATTCACACAAGGACTTGAGAGGCACTCATCAATGTCTGCAAGAAACCAAGGGCCACCGTTAGGACGCCCGCTGGCCACGCCGGCCACGCCTGCCCTGTGGCCTCTCTCCCGGTGGCCGGCCCTGCGGCTCTCCTGAGCCCTGGAAGGGGTGGCTGGGTTTCCTGAGAACCGTTGCTGCTGCTGCTGCTGCTGCTGCTGTCGCCGCCACTGCCATCTGGAATCTGAGACAAAGGTCCAGCAAGGAGTCCCCTGGATGCACGTGATTCTTGATTGACAAGCTGAGCGTGGAGCTGATTTCCAAGCATTTGACAGAGTCGACATTTCCAAAGCCAAATGCCTCTTGGAGTGACTGAGCACCGAGTACCTCCCGGATGCCTTCTCTTGAGACTCTTTCAAGAAGCCGTGGGGCCCGGCCCCCGTGGCTCAGTGGTTGAACGCCGGCCTAGGAACCAGGAGGTCACGGTTCGATTCCCGCTCAGGGCACATGCCTGGATTGCAGGCTTGATCCACGATTCGCTCTCATCATTGATGTTTCTCTCTCACTCCTTCTCCCTTCTCTGAAATCAATAAAAAAGCAGCCAGGGGTCTGATCTGGCGTTGAGCAGGGACACCGAAGTCTAGTTCTTGAAGCATGGCTAAGTCTTCCTTTCCTTCTCTTCTTCTGTCGTTGTGCGAAGCCTGAGGGAATGAGGGGTCTGCAGCGTGAGAACCCACGAGAACGTGGCAGGATAGGATGTGTGCGTGGGGGCCACGGACATCTGTGGGCTGCAGACACCGCTCTTGTCTTGCGTAAGTAAGATATTGGAGCATCTTCTGAAGATGTAGCTTGGGGGCTAGGGGGAGAGCTAGAAACCCAGCTCAACCTCCCCCCAGGTCCGTGGTCGGCAAACTGTGGCTCATGAGCCACATGCGGCTCTCGGGCCCCTTGCGTGTGGCTCTTCCACAAAATGCCACGGCCTGGGCCTGTCTATGGTGAAGAAGTGGTGTTAGAAGTTTCAGTTTAAAAAAACGTGGCTCTCCAAAGAAATGTCAATCGTTGTCCTGTTGGTATTTGGCTCTGTGGACCCATGAGTTTGCCGACCACTGCCCCAGGAAACCTTGTTTGTGTTTAAGGGCTCCAGTGACTCACAACTTCAGAGGGGCTCCCTCCTGGCTGATGGGGGGCCCATGTTTGAAGCCGGCCGGCGAGGCACTTAGTAGGTGGCCATGTGCACTTAGTAGGTGGCCACGTGGGACACAGGGAGGTTCCCATCAGCCGCTCCTTCCCAGGCCCTCTCTTCCCCTCTGTTTTTCTGGTCCAAGCGGTTCTTTCTAACCTGACTTCTTTGCAGGACTTGAATCCGTATGCCGTTGGCTTCTGCCTTGAGTTTTTCTCCACTGGCCAAGGTAGGCCCCGCATCTCCTCCTAAATCTCGTCTTTCTGAGAAGCTGGGGACTTTGCTGTTGGCACTCCAGGGGCTCCCGCTGGGTCTTTCCTGGGAACAAATTGCATGGAACCGGGGACCTCCTCTTCCCAGGAGATCGATGCGAGTCTGCCGTGAATGGGTCCCTCGGGCTCACGGGGGATTCCGCTACGTGGCTCAGCCTTGGTCTGTGAATCTGTGCGATTGGTATGTGAATCATCAGGATCCCACATGCCTAAGGGCGGGCCTCCGGGCGAGCAAGCATTAGTTCTTGCCTCTCTCCCGAGAGCCAGTCCTCCCATGAGAAGGCAGATGCATTTCCTTCTGGACTCTTCTCCCCGCTGTTGCCCCGCGGGTGGCGCCTGGAGGAGGGTTGGGTCTGCAGGCGCCTCTCTCTTGCCGGAACGCCTTCACTTCCTCTCGGGGGCGGGCGGAGTGCACACACCGCGGACTAGGCGACTAGGGGCACGGACAGTTCCGGGTCCGGAACTGTTCCAAGCAAAACCCAAATGCATGGCTGCAATCCCAGCATGCACTTGGGTTCCCAGCAGCAGCAGGAGCAGCAATAGGTCAGGCTGGTGGGCCGGCGGAAGCTGGGGGCGGCCGCTCTCCTTTGTCCACTAGCGGAGTCATTGCGGGAGGTGGGGAGCACTGGGTGAGGGGGGCAATAAGCAAATGGAGGCGCTAAAGCAGTTGTACAGAGCGGGGCAGGGCAGGGGTAAGGTGAGCAGAAGTCCTGCTTTTGGCGGGACAGTCCTGATGTTCAACGCGGGACACATTGTTAAAAATCGGGACTGTCCCGCCAACAGCGGGGCGTCTGGTCACCTTAGGCAGGTGTCAGCCCTGGGGGCTGGTGCCCAGACCACGGAGGAGAGGGCAGGGGGCGGGCAGAGGCCCCGGGGAGGCCCGGCCAGGTGGCTTCCAGGTGTTCCAGTAGCTTCTATCAGCCCCCCCCATTCCCCCAATCCCATGAGGCCCGAGGTTTCAGGGAGCAGCTTTGTTTTGCCTTCTGTTCTGCAGGGCCCTGGGTTCACATGTCAGACGGGAAGGAAGGGTGACTGTCCTGGAGTCCAGACAGCCTGTGGGTGTCCCAGGGGTGGGGTAGGGAGTTCGGGGAGGCTGTGATCAGCATCCCCGGCTGTAGGAAGAGGGCTGATGGCCCCGATGGGGTGTCTTTATGGCCACCCTGGCCCGGCGTGGCCATCTCTTTCCATGAAGGGCAGTTAGGCCATTACTAAGGTGACCAGCTCATCCAGGTGTTGGCGGGACAGTCCTGATTGATTTCTAACAATTTTTTTTTTTAAAAGTCCCGATTTTTGGAAAGAATCTTTCCAATGTTTCCAATATTTCCCAAAATCGGAACTTAAAAAAATTGTTAGTAATCAATCAGGACTGTCCCGCCAACTCCTGGACGATCTGGTCACCTTAGACACTGCTCATCTTCTGGAACCATGAGAGGAAGTGGGGCCAGCTCCGCTGGGAGCGAGCACAGAGTGGGGGACCCCAGACAAGGTGGCGGCAGGGGGGCCGGGGGAGAGGGGACAGGAAGGGTAGATTTGGGCAATGGGTAGATTACATGAAGGAAGAGAGGAGAGAGAGGGACCCAAGATTTCTCAGGAAGGGTCCTGAGCCAGGTGCTACGTCTCACACACAATATCCCCCCAACATCAATGCGCCAGGGGTAAGGGAACAGATGAGGTGACCAAGCTATTCACAAAGCTGTCTGGGGATAAAGGCTTTTTAAAAGGCATGATTCGAGCCCACTGGTGTGGCTCAGGGGTTGACCATTGACCTATGAACCAGGAGGTCACGGTTTGATTCCTGGTCAGAGCAAAAGCCCAAGTTGTGGGCTTCATCCATTCCTAGGAGGGGGTGTGCAGGAGGCAGCTGATCCAGGATTCTCTCTCATCATTGATGTTTCTATCTCTCTCTTCTTTATTCTTTTTTCCCCCTTTCTCTTCCTCTCTGAAATCAATTAAAAAAATATATCTATATATATATAAAAGACTAAGCAACCATTACAACCAGTCAACCAGATGACCGGTTGCTATGATATGCACTGAACCACCAGGGGGAAGATGCTCAAAGCAGGAGTTCCCCCTGGTGGTTAGTGTGCTCCCATAGCCAACCTCATGCAGCTGGCCAACCTCCCATGGCCCCCTCCCTGCCCCGGCCATTGGCCCTTATTGGCCCCAAATGGCCCTGATTGCTAGTCAGGCAACAGCCCTTCCGAGTGTTCCCACAGGGGCCATGGAGCATGACTGGCTATCCCCAATACACACCCTCATTCAGCATTTCTTGGAAGTCTCAAATTTTACCTTCAAAATTCAAGCCCATGTCGTAGCTGGTGTGGCTCAGCGGATAGAGCACTGGACTGAGGACTGAAGGGTCCTGGGTTCGATTCCCGTCAAGGGCACATGCCCGGGTTGCAGGCTACATCCCCAGTGTGAGGCATGCACGAGGCAGCCAATCAATGATTCTTTATCATTGATGTTTCTCTCTCGCTCCCTCTCCTTCCTCTCTGACATCAACAAAAATATACTTAAAAAGGAAAAAAACAATTCAAGCACATTTCGCATTCCGATCCTCAAGTCACCATTGGCTACACGGACCACTTCTCCATTTAATTCCTTAGCTTGACTTTTCTCTCCTACCCAGTGGTGGGCAAACTCATTAGTCCACAGAGCCAGCTATCAACAGCCAGCTAAAAACAATTCAAACACAACGACGGAAATTTCTTTCGAGAGCCACATTTTTTAAACTGAAACGTCTTCGCATGCCACTTCTTCAACACAGACTCGCCCAGGCCGTGGTATTTTGTGGAAGAGCCACATTCAAGGGGCCCAGGAGCCGCAGTTTGCCGACCACTGTCCTCCTAAACCGCCACGCAGAACAGATGCCTTAGATGAAGACGTGACTTCTAGCCCCAGGTAGTCTGAGCTGTATAGACACGCTCGACCCAGACATCATTCCCTCTCTCTGCGCCCACGATAGGTCATCAGGTTCACTCATAAACGTTATCAAGATGTAACTTAATGATAACAATCCCTAATCTTGCCGAAACCGGTGTGGCTCAGTGGTAGAGCGTCGGTCTGCAGACTGAAAGGTCCCGTGTTCGATTCCGGTCAAGGGCATGTACATTGGTTGCGGGCACATCCCCGGTAGGGGGTGTGCAAGAGGCAGCTGGTCGATGTTTCTCTCTCAGCGATGTTTCTAACTCTCTATCCCTCTCCCTTCCTCTCTGTAAAAAATCAATAAAATATATTAAAAAAAAGAAAGATTAAAAAAAAAATCACTAATCTTTCGCTGTTGTTCA
Organism: Pipistrellus nathusii; assembly: GCA_963693515.1. Classification (NCBI taxonomy): domain Eukaryota; kingdom Metazoa; phylum Chordata; class Mammalia; order Chiroptera; family Vespertilionidae; genus Pipistrellus; species Pipistrellus nathusii. The sequence continues at coordinate 6,265,190 of OY882878.1, forward strand.
TCCTCCCCTGAGGATATTTCTCCATGGATTTTTTAGAGAGAGTGGAAGAGAGAGACACAGAGAGAGAAACATCGATGTGAGAGAGACACACATCCATTGGTTGCTTCTGCACATGCTCCAAACCAGGGCAAGAGATCAAGCCCGCAACCAAGGTCCATGCCCTTGACCAGAATGGAGCCTGGGACCCTTCAGCCTGCAGGCTGGCGCTCTATCCACTGAGCCAAACAGGCTAGGGCAGGAGTTGGCAAACCATGGGTCTCGAGCCACCTGCGGCTCTTTGGCCCCTTGCGTGTGGCTCTTCCACAGAACACCACGGGCGCGCACATACAGTGTGTGATTGAAACTTCGTGGCCCATGCGCAGAAATCGGTTTTCGGCTCTCCAAAGAAATTTCAGGCGTTGTGCTGTTGATAGTTGGCGCTGTGGACTAATGTGTTTGCCGACCACTGGGCTAGGGCACAATCATGAAATCTCTCTGAGTGTGTCCTGGGTGCCTACTCTGATACTCAGCACTTGAGATATATATATATATATATATATATATATATATATATATATATATATGTAGTTACGTGCTCTTTAATCTCCCCTGGTGCTATTCCCATGTCACGGGTGAGGATCAGAGAGGTCAAGAAACTTGCCTGAGGCTGCACAGCGCATCCCTGGGGGAGCCGTGCTCAGAACCTCGAATCTACACCGCCTCCTACTCTGCTGCCCTCCGAATGGCCCAGACACATCGGAAGGGATAAAAGATGCCGGCCATACCTGTCGCGGTTGCCTCCGATCCTTCTGTCCCTTCTGCCGAAGTTGGGATGGAAAAAGCGTCCGTCGGGAAGACGGCTGTCTGGGCTGTTAGGGCCTCTTCTCCCGAGTGCCAGGGGCTGGAGGACTCCGTTTCGAGGTGCGCCTCTGCAGGGCGCTGGGTCTGCTGGGTCCATTCGAACTCTGGGGCGCTGGTCCCAATGACAACGCCCAGCCCCGAGGCCTGCCCGGACGGAAGGTCTCCGCTGATTTCCGTCCCGTCCCCGGAAGCCAGGGGAGCGGCCGGAGGCCAGCCCGAGGTGTCCGTGGCCGCCTCGTAGGCGGTGGTCGGCTCTCCGCTCATCCCCGACGGGAAGGAGCCCTCCGTGGGCCCTTCCTGGGAGGGAAAGGGGCTGCCGCCGCTCACCCCGAGGCCTGAGCCTCCCTCCAGGTCTGCTTCGTGGACGGCGGGGGTGGTTTCACCCACGTCGGGGGTCCCCGGAGCCGCCCCGCTGGCCTCAGGAGCCGCAGACGCCCCCATCCCGGCCTCCGTATAAGCAGGCGTCTGGCTGCCGGATTCTGGGACCGACGACGCTTCGGCCCCTGACCCGGGGAAGCCGGGCGTGGCTCCGCTGAGGTCCCCCGATGTGGAGGCGTCTCCGCTGGCCTCGAAAAGCTGGGGGGCGTGCGTCAGAGGGGGTCCCTGGCCCAGTTCCTGGAAGACCGTCGGGGCGGTGACAGCCTCCACAAAATCAGACGTGATCAGAGTGACCTCCCCGCCGGGGATCGCCGCGGTGGCCGAAGACTCCCCGCTTATTTCGGGGGCGCCCGAAAAGTCCCCGCTGAAATAGGGGGTGCTCGAGGGCTCGCCCAGCCCGGACGGCAGCCCGCCCAGCTCGGGCAGTCCCGAGTGGTCTCCGGAATGGGCGCCGCTGAGTTCCAGGATGCCCGAAGGCCCCTCTCCCGCCTCCTGGGCCGTCGGAGGCCCGGTGACGGATTCCACCAGAGTCCTGTCCACCAGCGAGACGGTGGGGAAGCCGCTGCCGCCGCTCCCCGCCTCGGCTCCCGAGGCTTCCCCGCTGGGCAGGCCGCTGAGGTCCGGAGGCATCGGTGCCCACCCGCTGGCGTCCGTGGCCCCGGACGGCTGCCCGCTGGCGTCCGCCGTGCCCGAGGCGCCCGAGAGGTCCGTCCCCCCCGAAGGGAGGCCGCTGAGCTCCACGGACCCCAAACCTTCCTCTTCTGCTCCCTCAAACGGGGTCGGGGTCACCTCCACCAGAGGGCCGTCCACGAACGTGACCCCGGAGGCGTCGCCGCTGCCGCTCGCCGCGCTGGAACCCGGGTCGGGGATCCCGCTGAACCATGGCCACCCCGCCGACGGCTGCCCGCTGAGGTCGGGGACCCCGGATGGCTCCCCGCTCAGGTCGACGATGCCAAAGGGGCGGCCGCTGCCGAGGTCTCCGGAAGCGTCTCCGCTGGCGCCCGGCTGCCCGGAGGGCTGTCCGCTGAGCTCGGCCATTCCGGAAGCTTCCTCCCGAGACCCCGAGGGCTGCCCGCTGAGCTCAGAGAGTCCAGATGTCGCCCCGCTGACGTCGGGGAATCCGGAGGGCTGGCCACTGACCCCGAAGGATCCAGAGGCTTCCCCGCTGGCGTCAGGAGGTCCCGAGGGCTGCCCGCTGAATTCGGCTCCCGACGGGAACCCGCTCGCATCCCCACTGATGTCCAGCTCGCCGGAGGGCAGCCCGGATACCTCGCCGGCGCCGCTCACGCCGATGGTGCCCCGGCCTTCCAGCTCCCCCGCGGTGGGGGCCGTGACCACCTCCACCAGCGTGGTGTCCACCAAGGAGACGGTCGGGAGCCCGCTGGCGTCCGGGGCGCCGGAGGAGGGGCCGCTTCCGAGGTCCACGCCGGAATACTCCCCGCCGAATCCCGAGGGAAGGCCGCTGGCTTCCGGGGCCTGCCCGCTCCCGAGAGTTCCAGAAGGCAGGCCGCCCAGGTCCAGGTCTCCAGAAGCTGATCCCGTCCAGCCTTCGCTTCCGGAAGGCAGCCCGCTGAGGTCCTCGGGCCCAGAGCCAGAGGCCCCTAGGCCCTCTCCCCCAGAAGGAAGGCCACTGAGGTCCTCCCCTGCTCTGGAGGCAGAGGGCTCCACGCCGTCTCTTCCAGACGGAAGTCCGCCCAGGTCTACTCCAGAGGTAGATGATTCCAGATGAGTCTCACCTCCACTAGGAAATCCACTGAGGTCCTCTCCTCCAGAGGCAGAACCTTCTAGAAGAGTCTCGCCTCCAGAAGGAAGTCCACTCAGGTCTACTCCAGAGGTAGATGTCTCCAGATGAGTCTTACCTCCAGAAGGAAGTCCACCAAGATCCTCTACTCCAGAAGCAGTAGTTTCTGGAAAAGTCTCACCTCCAGAAGGAAGTCCGCCCAGGTCTACTCCAGAGGTAGATGTCTCCAGATGAGTCTCACCTCCAGAAGGAAGTCCACTCAGGTCTACTCCAGAGGTAGAACTTTCTGGAAGAGTCTCACCTCCAGAAGGAAGTCCACCCAGGTCTACTCCAGAGGTAGAACTTTCTGGAAAAGTCTCACCTCCAGAAGGAAGTCCGCCCAGGTCTGCTCCAGAGGTAGATGTCTCCAGATGAGTCTCACCTCCAGAAGGAAGTCCACCAAGATCCTCTACTCCAGAAGCAGTAGTTTCTGGAAGAGTCTCACCTCCAGAAGGAAGTCCACCCAGGTCTATTCCAGAGGTAGAACTTTCTGGAAGAGTCTCACCTCCAGAAGGAAGTCCACCCAGGTCTACTCCAGAGGTAGAACTTTCTGGAAGAGTCCCACCTCCAGAAGGAAGTCCGCCCAGGTCTACTCCAGAGGTAGACGTCTCCAGATGACCCTCACCTCCACTAGGAAGTCCACTGAGGTCCTCTCCTCCAGAGGTAGAACTTTCTGGAAGAGTCTCACCTCCAGAAAGAAGTCCACCCAGGTCCTCTCCTCCGGAGGCAGAGCCTTCCAGACCCTCACCCCCAGGAGGCAGCCGGCCCACTTGAGACGTGTTGGACCACGTGACTCCATCTTCATCCCCCGAGGCCAGCCCACTCCCCACTGGCAGGCCCGAGCCCGCCGGCAAGGTGACACCACGGGAGTCAAGGTCTTCCGGGGGCTGCCCCGTGGCGCCCGGGTGTCCGGAGGCTTCTCCGCTGGCTGAGAAGTCGCCACTGGCTTCTGGGGCCCCGGACGGCTCCCCGGAGCCTGGCACCTCCATGCCGCTGGGCACCGGGGGTGAAGGTGTGAACAGCGGCTCCTGGGAGGGGGATAGCATTTCTGAGGGGGATGGCATCTCCGAGAAAGATGGCATTTCTGAGGGGGATGGCATCTCCGAGGAAGATGGCATTTCTGAGGGGGATGGCTCCTCCGAGGCCAAGGGCACTTCAGTGGCTGAAGGGCCTTCTGTGCTCTCCTCCGTGGCTGTGCTCGTGGAAGGCCATGTAGGAGGGACCCCTGGAGGACGAGGGGAAGAAAGACAAGGTGGGGACTTAGTAACTCTGCCCATTTTGTTTTTTAATATATTTTATTGATTTTTTACAGAGAGGAGGAGAGCGGGATAGAGAGTTCGAAACATCGATGAGAGAGAATCATCGATCAGCTGCCTCTTGCACACCTCCTACCGGGGATGTGCCCGCAACCAAGGCACATGCCCTTAACCGGAATCGAACTCGGGACCCTTCAGTCCGTAAGCCGACGCTCTATCCACTGAGCCAAACCGGTTTTGGCTACTTTGTGAGATTTTTAGGTGGTGTCATCCATACAACCCACTGGGGTGTGGGGGCCTGGCTCTCACGGAGGGCAATCAAGGTGACCCTCACGTACTTGCACGTCATCATCTCATCGTATCTAAACCCATGGTTCTCGCCGAAACCGGTTTGGCTCAGTGGATAGAGCGTCGGCTTACGGACTGAAGGGTCCCGGGTTCGATTCCCGTCAAGGGCATGTACCTTGGTGCAGGCACAACCCTAGCAGCTGATCGGTGATTCTCTCTCATCGATGTTTCTCACTCTCTATCCCTCTCCCTTCCTCTCTGTGAGAAATCAATAAAAATATATATTTAAACCCATGGTTCTCAAAGTGTGGTCCCTGGACCAGAAGCACCAGCGTCCCGGGACAGCTTGATAGAAAAGCCAATTCTCAGACCCCCCAACCCCAGCCAATCAGAGTCGGGGGCGGGCCCAGCCCCACCCAATGAGGCTGCTGCTCCACTGAGTGTGAGAATCATTCACTGGAACCCAGCCCACCAACTTGAGGAGTGTTGGGCCGTGTAATTCCACCGACCTGGCAGCGGCAAGGTGCCCGCTGGGGTGTAGGCTCCCTCCCGTTCCGTGCGGTTTTCTGGCTCCGCGGTGAAGTCTGGGACGGCGGTGGTCTCCTCCCCAGAGGGGACAGCGGCCACACCGGGCCCCACGTGGGGGGTGATCCAGTCCTCCACGTCTGAGGGCGGTGTGGGCGTGCCACCCCGATCTTCTCCGGGAGAGGGCGCAGCTGAGACACCTAGAGGGGATGTGGTGGTGAGGGTTTCTTTTTACCAGGCTTCTTCCCCTTCCCCCATTTTACCCCCGCTGGCCCTTCTTCTTCTTCTTCTTCTTTTTTTAAATATGTATTTTATTGATTTTTAAAAATATATATATTTTATTGATTTTGTACAGAGAAGAAGGGAGAGAGATAGAGAGCTAGAAACATCGATGAGAGAGAGTCATCAATCAGCTGCCTCTTGCACACCCCCAACTGGGGATATGCCCGCAACCAAGGTACATGCCCTTGACCGGAATCGAACCCGGGACCCTTCAGTCCCCAAGCCGACGCTCTATCCATTGAGCCAAACCGGTCTCGGCTATTTGATTGATTTTTTTACAGAGAGGAAGAGAGAGGGATAAGAGAGTTAGAAACATCGATGAGAGAGAATCACCGACCAGCTGCCTCTTGCACACCCCCTACTGAGGATGTGCCCCCAACCAATGTCCATGTGGCCTTGACCGGAATCGAACCCGGGACCTTTCAGTCCGCAGGCCTATGCTCTATCCACTGAGCCACACCGGTTTTGGCGACATTTTCTTTCTTGTTCTGATGGACAGGGAGAGTGAGACAGGACCCAGCGGGCCTCAGCCCCGGGAGTCACCCCACTCGCCCAGGCAGAAGTGGGGGCCGGAGGAGAGGCGAGAACACCCACCTCGGAAGCAGAAGGCGTGGTGCCGGGACAGCGGGTCCAGGAGGCCCGTCTGGTTGGGGTAGAGGTAGACGGTCCTCACGCCGGGCTTGTCCCCGCCGCAGGCCGGCCGGGGCGTGACGATGGGGTAGCGGAGGCTGCGGTCGGCCAGCCAGCCGGCGTAGCACTTGTCCAGGCCGAGGCTCCAGGCGGCATAGAGCTGGCCGGTGGAGGCCAGCGAGGCGTTGTGGGACTGGCAGGACTCCAGGGCCTCCTGGAAGGTGAACTGCTCCGGGCGTGTGACGAAGAACACCTCCCCTGGGGGCAGAGGCAGGGGCAGGGGTGACCCTCACGCCCACGGCCAGGGCGGGCCCTGCTCACCCACGGGCGGGGCGCCCTCCGCCCACACCCGCCCCCCCAGCAGGGATGGGACACCTGCCACGGCAGGCACCGGTTAAACACCCTGTCCAGTCCAAATTTAAAAAAAAAAAATATATATATATATATATATATATTTTATTGGTGTTTTTTTTTACAGAGAGGAAGAGAGAGGGATAGAGAGTTAGAAACATCGATGAGAGAGAAACATCGACCAGCTGCCTCCTGCACACCTCCTACTGGGATGTGCCCGCAACCAAGGTACATGCCCTTGACTGGAATCGAACCCGGGACCCTTCAGTCCGCAGACTGACGCTTTATCCACTGGCCCAAACCAGCTAGGGCTTAAAAAAAAAAAAAAAAAAAAATATATATATATATATATATATATATATACATATATATATTTTATTTATTTTTTACAGACAGGAAGAGAGAGGGATAGAGAGTTAGAAACATCAATGAGAGAGAAACATCGACCAGCTGCCTCCTGCACACCTCCTACTGGGGATGTGCCCGCAACCAAGGTCCATGCCCTTGACCGGAATCGAACCTGGGACCTTTCAGTCCGCAGACCGATGCTCTATCCACTGAGCCAAACCGGCTAGGGCTTTTATTTTATTTGATTTTTTTTTTTTTTTTTTTTTTTTTTTTAACACTGCAGGACTTCTCAGAGTCTTTGCTTTGCTCATGGGCACTGGGACTCTCTAGGAGGTGGATGGTGGGTCAATATTTAAAAAATAATGGATTTATCGATATTTATCCTCAGACAAATGTGGGGGTGGGTGGATGATGGATTTCACTCTCCTTTTTGTATGTGTGTGTGTGTGTGTGTGTGTGTGTCCCCAACAGCCCTCTGCCCCCCTGGGGCCCGCAGTGAGAAGGAGGCCTGTACCTTCAAGCTTGCCCACGTAGCAGTAGACGTCATAGGTTTCTGACGGGGGGCGCACGCCGTAGGTCCGGACCCCCGGGCTGCTGTCCTTGTCACCCACGCACGGGGTCCTCGGGCTCACAATGGGGTACCTGCGAAGGAGGAGGGGAGGCGAGATGAGGCCTGTTCCGGGTTGGGGGATTCTGTGGGTCAGGCTGGCAGGCCAGCTGTGGGGGACTCGGGCAGGAGGGTCTTTGGTTTTTAGAGGGATTCAAACCAGGAAGAAGCATCTTATACTAGGCACAAGGTTTGGGGGGACCCCTCCCCCGCTGGGGAATTACTGGCTTCAGAAGGGAGCCCCCACTGCATGGAATAGCATTGGGTCAAGCGGGAAGGGACTGGGGGAGATGACCTAGGACAGTGGTCGGCAAATTCCTTCGTCCACAGAGCCAAATATCAACAGTACGACAATTGACATTTCTTTGGAGAGCCGCCTTTTTTAAACTTAAACTCCTTCTAACGCCACGTCTTCCAAAGAGACTCGCCCAGCTCATGGTATTTTACAGACAGGAAGAGAGTATTTTGTGGAAGAGTCACACCCAAGGGGCCAAAGAGCCGATTGTGGCTCGCAAGCCGTGGTTTGCCGACCACTGATTTAAAAAAAAAAACAACCCACCTATATTTTTACTGATTTCAGAGAGGAAGGATGAGGGAGAGAGAGACATGGAAACATCGATGATGAGAGGGAATTGCTGATCGGCTGCCTCCTGCACGCCCCCTTCCTGGGGATCGAGCCCACAACCCGGGCATGTGCCCTTGGCCGGAATCGAACCCAGGACCCTTCCGTCCGCAGGCTGCTGCTGACCTGGTACTGAATGCCCTCCTCTCTGAATATGCTTCCGTTCTGGGGGGAGCAATGGAGGGAGCTGGTGCCCTCTGTGCCCTGGGTGCAGGGCCAGCTCCGGCTGCCCTCGCCTGACCTCTCCAGGGTGGGTAGGGGCTGGGAGGGGGGCCCGGCCGGCCCCTCACTTGCCTCACGGTCTGGTCCTGCAGCCAGCCAGCGTCGCACTGCTCGTAGCCGGCTTCGTAGGCGGCCTGCAGCTGCTCGGGCGAGGCGATGACGGCGCCGGTGCGCAGGCAGGCCTGCTGGGCCTCTTCGAAGGTCAGCGCGTAGCGGGCAGAGCCGGGGCGGTAGTGGAACACGACCCCTGGGAGAGAAGGACAGACAGAGTGGGCTCAGAGCGTGGGCCGGGCGCCACGCCGCCGGTGCCCACACTGCCCAGATCTTAAGGCTCGATTCTTGAGGAATGGCCCCCCTTCACCCCCCCTTTTACCCCCTCCTTCCGATCCTATCGCCAGGCCATGTGAACAGTGAAATTTGAATTCTGTTTTATTTGATTTTATTATTATTATTATTTAAAAATATATTTTATTGATTTTTTTATACAGAGGAAAGGAGAGGGATAGAGTTAGAAACATCGATGAGAGAGAATCATCGATCAGCTGCCTCCTGCACACCCCCTACCCGGGATGGGCCTGCAACCAAGGTACATGCCCTTGACCGGAATCGAACCCGGGACCCTTCAGTCCGCAGGCCGACGCTCTATCCACTGAGCAACACTGGTTTCGGATGGCCTATTTCTTTATCTGACAGATAAGGAGGACTGAGAGGCGTGTCCCAGGTCCCAATGAGGGGAAGACACCCCCAGGCCAAGTTCTTTCCTCCTGGCTCCCCGCTCTGACCCCCCGGAGGAGTGGGCACTTACCCCCTGGCAGTCGTGGCTGCCCGGGCACCTGGGCTTCGCCGGGGGCTGCCGTCACCTGCACGACCAGGTCCTCGCCGGTGAAGGGGCCCCGGCCAGGCGTGGATGCTCCGGGGAAGGCCCAGGGCCCCGCCCCGGTCCCGTTCTCGGCCCCGGGGAAGGCGGTGGCCTGGATGAGGGGCTCCTCGGGCTCGGGGGCCGTGGGCGAGCCGCCGCCGCCGCCGAAGATGGGCCTCACCGTGAGGATCACGTTGCCCCGGGCCTCGCCCTCCGTGATGTTCCGGGGCAGCGGCAGCTCCACGTCTGGCCAGGTTACCGTCTGCACCGTGATGTCCTCCTCGCCGCCCGCCCCGAAGAAGTTCTCGGGGATGTCGATGAAGTCTTCACCTGGGGCGCGGCGCAAAGGCAGGCGTTAGCCGCGCCTCCCTCCGGGGCTGAGAGGGGCGCCACCTCCTTCTCCCGCTGGGGGAGGCAAGCACCTACTGTGTGCCTGGCACCTCGCTGAGGGGGGAAAGCGCCCACTGTGTGCCTGGCACCTTGCTACGGGAGGAAAGCGCCTACTGGGTGCTTGGCACCTCGCTGAGGGAGGAAAGTGCCTACTGGGTGCCTGGCACCTCGCTGAGGGAGGAAAGCGCCTACTGGGTGCCTGGCACCTCGCTGAGCAAGGAAAGCGCCTACTGGGTGCCTGGCACCTCGCTGAGGGAGGATAACGCCTACTGTGTGCCTGGCACCTCGCTGAGGGAGGATAGCGCCTACTGGGTGCCTGGCACCTCGCTGAGGGAGGATAACGCCTACTGTGTGCCTGGCACCTCGCTGAGGGAGGATAGCGCCTACTGCGTGCCTGGCACCTCGCTGAGGGAGGATAGCGCCTACTGTGTGCTTGCACCTTGCTGAGGGAGGAAAGCACCTACTGTGTGCCTGGCACCTCGCTGTGTGCCTGGCACCTCGCTGAGGGAGGAAAGTGCCTACTGTGTGCCTGGCACCTCGCTGAGGGAGGATAGCGCCTACTGTGTGCTTGCACCTTGCTGAGGGAGGAAAGCACCTACTGTGTGCCTGGCACCTCGCTGTGTGCCCGGCACCTCGCTGAGGGAGGAAAGTGCCTACTGTGTGCCTGGCACCTCGCTGAGGGAGGATAGCGCCTACTGTGTGCTTGCACCTTGCTGAGGGAGGAAAGCACCTACTGTGTGCCTGGCACCATGCTGAGCCCATTCTGGGGTCCTTTGTCTACGTGGCTACTCGTGACTAGAGGCCTGGTGCATGAATTTGTGCATGGGTAGGGTCCCTCAGCCTGGCTGGTGATTGGGGCTGTCTTGCCCAGTTCCAATCGATTGGGGCCGATGGGGGCCAGTCGGTTTTGGAGGGATGAGGGAGGTTGGTTGCCAGCCGGGGAGGGACCACAGGAGGGCTCCAGGGCATGTCTGGCCCTCTGACCCAGTCCCGAATGGCCGTACCCCAGCAGCAAGCTAAACTACCAGTCGGAGCATCTGCCCTCTGGTGGTCAGTGCACGTCATAACGACTGGTCGAGCGGTTGACCGAACGGTCGGACACTTAGCATATTATGCTTTCATTATGTAGGATGGACCACGCAGTTTCCAGATTGCAAAAGAATGCAAAGCTGTCATAGCATCAGATATTAACCAATCACCTCACAGCTCCAGCTTCTCTTCCGGGTCCATGCCAGCCGCCTGCTCACCTATTGGCTGAGCACCTTGCGGACCAGCCAGTGGGGACAATGTAAACCCCAATAAAGGGAAACTGGGAAATCTGGCCTCAAGCCACTGTATACCTTAGCTCTCCTAGGAACCTGTGGAAACGGGTGCTGCCAAAACATGAGGTTCAGGTGCCCCATGACCCCTTAAAGGGGTACAAACCAAGCCCCATTCCCAGATCTCTGCCTTTGGGCCCCACTTTTGCAGGCATGCCTCCCCCCCACCCCACCGCCTCCCAGGCCCCAGCCCCAGCCCCCGCACCTGTGTAGCAGATGGCGTCGTAGCGGGACGAGGGGTCGGGGTAGCCGGTCTGGTTGGCGTGCAGGTACACGGTCCTCACGCCCAGCAGGTTGCCCCCGCAGTTGGGCCGGGCCTTGGAGATGGGGTAGCGCACGCTGCGGTCGGCCAGCCAGCCGGCGCTGCACATGTCCATGCCGCCCTGCCAGGCCAGGTACAGCTGGCCCGTGGTGGCCAGCCGGGCGCCCAGCCGCCGGCACTCGCTGGCGGCCTCCTGGAAGGTGAACTTCTCGGGAGACGTGGAGTAGAAAACCTCACCTGTGAAGGACACAGCGGCGAGGTGAGGACCACCCTCCCGCCCCCGGTTCCTGGCCCCATGTGGTGCCTCCAGAACATTCTTATTAAAAAAAAGTATATTTTATTGATTTTTTTTTTTTTAACAGAGAGGAAGGGAGAGGGATCGAGAGCTAGAAACGTCGATGAGAAAGAACCATCCACCAGCTGCCTCCTGCACACCCCCTACTGGGGATGTGCCCGCAACCAAGGTCCATGCCCTTGACCGGAATCGAACCTGGGACGCTTGAGTTCACAGGCTGACGCTCTATCCACTGAGCCAAACCGATGAGGACTCTTTTTTTTTATTTAAAAAATACATTTTTTTATGGATTCAGAGAGGAAAGGAGGAGAGAGAGAGAAACATCAATGATGAGAGAGAATCATGGATCGGCTGCCTCCTGCACGCCCCACACTGGGGATCGAGCCTGCAACCCAGGCAGGTGCCCTGACTGGGAATCGAACCGTGACCTCCTGGTTCACAGGTCCACACATAACCACTGAGACACGCCGGGCGGGCTCCAGCGCATTTTAAGTTGGGACAGTGGTGGCTGGTCTGAGCAGCGAGGGGCCTGGCTGAGAGGGAAATCCTCGGGGGGGGGGGGGTCAGTGACAGACACTCTTTGGCTCCATGGTGGCTGGAGCCTGGGGTCACAGAGGACTGGAGTCCTTGTTCTTCCCTCCCCTTTCTTCTTCTTCTTTTAATATATTTTTATTGATTTTATTTTTATTTTTAGCTTTTAAATATATTTTATTGATTTTTCACAGAGAGGAAGAGAGAGGGATAGAGTTAAGAAACATCGATGAGAGAGAATCATCGACCAGCTGCCTCTTGCACAACCCCCACCAGGGATGTGCCCGCAGCCAAGGTACATGCCCTTGCCCGGAATCGAACCCGGGACCTTTCAGTCTGCGGGCCGACGCTCTATCCACTGAGCCACACTGGTACCGGCCCTCCCCCTTCTTTTGTCCCCCATGGCAGAGGGGGTCAAGTGGAGGGAGGTGTGAGATCCTGAGTGCCAGCAGGGTGCAGGGGACAGGGAGGGGGGCGGTGGGAAGGGGCAGGGGGCCTCACCCTCCATCTCCTCGGCGAAGCAGTACACGTCGTAGGTTTCGTTGGTGTCGCGGATGCCGTAGGTCCTCACGCCAGGAAACTCGTCCTTGTCCCCGTAGCAGCCTTCCCGAGGGACGTGGATGGGGTACCTGCCAGGAACCCAAGGCGGAGGGGGGGGGGTTGTCAGGGAGACGGGAACCGAGGGGACAGTGCCTTGTAGGCTTCTCCCTGAGAGGGAGGGAGCGGTGACTCATGGATGCGTTTGACGGCCCCGCGGGTCCAGCCTCTGGCTGATGCGTGACTCCCGTTTGCACACGTGGTCTTTCGGCCCCTGCTGGGATGCCTCCCGCCACGGGGAGCTCACTACCTCGCACGTATGAATACCTACGATAATGCTGATCATCAGCAAGTCCTTTGTTTTACATTTTTATTTTATTATTTTATTTTTAAAAAAATATATTTTATTCATTTTACACAGAGAGGAATTGAGAGGGATAGAGAGTTAGAAATGTCGATGAGAGAGAAACATCGACCAGCTGCCTCTTGCACACCCCCGCACTGGGGATGTGCCCGCAACCAAGGTACGTGCCCTTGACCGGAATCAAACCTGGGACCTTTCGGTCCGCAGGCCAACGCTCTATTCACTGAGCTAAACCGGTTTCGGCTTATTTTATTTTTTAAAGGTATTTTTAATTTTAACTTTCATTTCTGAGAATGTGTGGACTATTTGTTTTATAGGTTTTTTTCCCCTTAAATATATTTTATTGATTTTTTTTTTGCAGAGAGAAGGGTGAGGGATAGAGAGTTAGAAACATCGATCAGCTGCCTCTTGCACACCCCCTCCTGGGGATGTGCCTGCAACCAAGTTACATGCTCTTGACTGAAATCGAACCTGGGACCCTTTAGTCCACAGGCCGACGCTCTATCCACTGAGCCACACCAGTCAGGGCTGTTTTTATAGTTTTTTTTTTGGTCCGCTTTACTGAACTATGTATTTTCATAGTTATTGGTGATTAGATTCAGCCCCTTGATTGAATATTTATGGACATTAAACACATTCTCTCAGGGGCCTGCAAAGCTTTTCTGTAAAAGGCCAGCGAGCAAGTATTTTAAATTAAAAATAAGTTTTTATTATTTAAAAAAATGTATTTTTATTGAGCTCAGAGAGGAAGGAAGTGGGAGAGAGAGATAAAAACTTCAGTGATGAGAAAGCATTATGGATCGGCTGCCTCCTGCACGCCCCACACTGGGGGATTGAGGCTGTAACTAAGGCACATGCTTTTGACCGGAATCGAACCCAAGACCGTTCAGTCCGCAAGGCCGATGCTCTACCCACTGAACCAAAGCAGCTAGCGCAAAAAAATATTTTGATTGATTTTAGAGAGGGAGGAAGGGAGAGGGATAGAAATATCGACTTGTTGCCTGCTGCACACCTCTCTTCCTGGGGATCAAGAGAGCAACTTGGGCATGTGTGTCCTGACCAGCAATCAAGCCCGTGACCTCTTGGTTCACGGGTCAGCGCTCCACAATGAGCCATACCAGCCGGGCCAAATACACTGAGTGGCCAGATGATGATGATCTCTGAACGCATAATAATCTGGCCACTCAGTGTGTGTGTGTGTGTGTGTGTGTGTGTGTGTGTGTGTGTGTGTGTGTGTATTAGAGGCCCAGTGCATGAATTCGTGCATGGGTGGGGTCCAGCCAGCCTGGCCAGGGGGAGGGGACATGGACGGTTGGCCGGCCTGCCTGCTGGTTGAACTCCTGGTCCAGGAGACCATTTGCATATTAGCCTTTTATTCTATAGGATAGACACTGCGTGGCCAGATGATTATGCGTTCAGAGATCATCATCATCTGGCCACTCAGTGTAGTTTACGTTCTGGAGAGACGATGATGTGCATGCCATTTGCTTGGAGAGAAGGTTCCTAAAGGGCTAAGCTGCTCGCAGCCACTATCTCCACGCAGACCTGGGATCGGTCCTCGGCTGCTGCCTGCAGAGCTGGCCAAGGCACCCCTCCTCACCCTCAGCTGGCCATGGTGTTGCTCGGGCGCCAGCGCGGGGCTGGTCTCGGTTCCAGCCCACCGCCCCCCCCCCACTCAGCCGGGGGCTCACCGGACAGTCTGGTCGGCCAGCCAGCCGGCGTCGCACTGGTGAAAGCCGTCCTCGTAGGCGGCCTGCAGCTGCTCGGGTGTGGCGATGATGGCGCTGTTCTGCAGGCAGGCCCGCTGCGCCCTGTCAAAGTCCAGGGTGTAGCGCGTGGAGATGGCTCTGTAGTGGAACACGATGCCTGCAAGACAGACAGGGGGCCGGGGAGCGGGTCAGGCACGGCTGCCCCCGAAACCGAGGCCCCCACAGCAGGACGGCCAGGGTCCCAGGGGCCTCCCGGTCAGTGGGTCCAGCCTCTGGCTGATGCGTGACTCCCCCTTCCACGTGTGGTCTTTCTGCCTCTGCTGGGATGCCTCCTGCCACGGGGAGCTCACTACCTCGCACTTACGAACACCTACGATAATTCTGGATCATCAGAAAGTTCCTTGTTTAGCCGAAACCGGTGTGGCTCAGTGGATAGAGCCTTGGTTTGCGGACTCAAGGGTCCCAGGTTCGATTCCGGTCAAGGGCATGTACCTTGGTTGCGGGCACATTCCCAGTAGGGGATGTGCAAGAGGCAGCTAGTCGATGTTTCTCTCTCATCGATGTTTCTCAATCTCTATCCCTCTCCCTTCCTCTCTGTAAAAAATTAACTATATATATATATATATCATATATATATATATATATATATATATATATACACACACATATATAAAAACAAAAACAAAAAAGCCTCCGAGAGCCCTGGACCATGTGGCTCAGACGGCTGCGTGTCATCCCATATGCACTGAGAGGTCGCTGGTTCGATTCCCAGCCCAGGATATACGCTTGGGTTTTGGGCTCCATCCCCACTAGGGGGTGTGCAGGAGGCAGCTGATTCTCTCCCTCTCTCTCTCTGTCCAAAATCAAGAAAAACATACTTGCGGGGAGAGGAGGGAGATGTGGGGGAGATAATAGATCAACCGAAGGACTTGTATACATGCATCTAAGTACAACCAATGGACACAAAACTCTGGGGAGGGAGGGTATGTATGGGAGGGAGGGGGGGCAATGTTAAAATATGTACACAGATAATAATTTAATTAAAAAAAAAAGGAAAAAAAAACCACAACGAAAAACATAACTTAAACATACCCCGCAAAGCCCAGGTGACTGAGGTGCACACGGGCGGAGGGGGGCGGGGGGGAGCTGGGATTTGAGAGCCAGCCTGTCTGGGTGCACGTGGGGAGGACGGCATTTGGCTCTCTTTGCAGCTGAACCAGGATCCCTGAGACGGGGGTGGAGGGGATAGAGGGGGCCGGACGGGGGGACGCTCACCTTTCACCACGACCTCCACGGTGGCCTCGCCGTCCTCGATGCCATGCGTGACCTCGCAGCGGTAGACCCCGGAGTCGTTGGAGCGCAGGTTCTGGATCTCCAGGGTGGCGTCGCTGGGGATGGCGGGGTAGTTGGGCAGCGAGACCTTGTCCTGGAAGGCGGCGGGCACCCGCACCTGCCCGTCCGTGGCCACCAGCAGCACCGTCTCCTTCTCCTCGGAGACGCGGCTCCACTTGATCCTCGGGGTGAGCGGGGCCGTGGCCGGGGCCGTGGTCACGGGGTGCACGGGGTCCATGAAGTAGCAGGGGATGGTGAGCGAGGTGCCCAGCAGGACCCGCAGCGGGGACGGCTCGGGGATGCTGACGCTCAGCGAGTTGTCAGGGACTGAGGAGGGGGGGTGGGTGGGGGACAGACAGACCAGTTAGTGCCCACACAGGACCACCTGGGCCGCGCGGAATTCCCAGAAACCCTTGCAACACCCTTCCCAGAGACCCCTGGTGTCTGCACCTCAGGGCAGGAACTATGGGGCCAGAAAAGGGGTTGCCGAAGAGGAGGGCAAGGGGGGACTTCAGGGTCAAGGCTACTTCTCCGGCTCGGCCAGTGTGGCTCAGTGGATAGAGCGTCGGCCTGTGGACTGAAGGGCCGTGGGTTTGATTCCCGTCAAGGGCACATGCCCAGGTTGCGGGCTTGAATCCCCAGTGTGAGGCGTGCAGGAGGCAGCCGATCCAGGATTCTCTCTCACCATTGATGCTTCTCTCTCTCTTCCTCTCTGAAATCACTAAAAGTATATTGGAATAAAAAGAAAAAAAAAAAAAAGGCCGCCTCTCTGTTTCTCAAACTAAGGTGCCTTAGGGGATCCCAAGCCACCGGATAAACAGGAACCCACTTCCTGGAGTGACAGCTTGATTACAAGATTTGAGAAAAAGTTATTTGGGGGCAGAAACATCGTTATGGGGGAGAAAAGAAAATCCATGAAACGTCAGAGATGTGCCTCCCAGCGAGAGGTCAGCCTTGGGCTTTATGCCGGCTTTGCCAGCACACAACTCATTGTTTTCTGCTGTGGGGGACGCATCGGAGGAGATCAGACATTTAGGTCTGCAAAGAGCCAGGCGGGGGTCGGAGTGAGCTATGCTCAGACTCCATAAAAACTCACAAGAGTGCCGGAACCGGTTTGGCTCAGTGGATAGAGCATCGGCCTGCGGACTGAAGGTCCCGGGTTCGATTCCGGTCAAGGGCATGTACTTTGGTTGTGGGCACATCCCCAGTAGGGCATGTGCAGGAGGCAGCTGGTCGATGATTCTCTCTCATCGAAGTTTCTAGCTCTCTATCCCTCTCCTTTCCTCTCTGTAAAAAATCAGTAAAATATATTTAAAAACACACACGCACACAAAAAAACCTCAGAGAGTCCTGGACCATGTGGCTCAGACGGTTGAGCGTCATCCCATATGCACTGAGAGGTCACTGGTTCGATTCCCATGCTCCATCCCCAGTAGGGGGCGTGCAGAAGGCAGCTTATCCTCTCTCTCTCTCTCTCTCTCTCTCTCTCCAAAATCAAGAAAAACATCCTTAAAAAAGAAATCACAGAGAGAATTCATGGTGAAGCTGCTGTGGTTCACCGAGCCGCGTTAGAAGTCAAGGTCATCCTGGAACAGGACTGCAAACAGCTTTTGGAAAAAACGGCCCCTTTCATGGCGAATCCCAGCGTTAGGGGACCTTCCCCACCCCTCCCCCCGCCCCCCCAGGACAGGCTGCGGGGTGGACGTAAAAATGCTTCAGATTCTTGTGGGTGAGAGGTACACACCAGCGCAGGGAACAGGGGAGCCAGGAATGTTTGGGGTCCAGCCCTAACCTTTTGGTGTCCTGGGCAGTCACCACCGGGCCCCTCGGCACAAACCTCTCTTTGAAGGTCCACAGCCCAGCGGGTTTGAGAGGGGCCAGGCTGAGAAGGAGCGGGGGGGAGGGGGGGCCCTGCTCTGCCCTTTTTAAAGCTCTCCACCGGCCCCCCAGGGAACGGGCGTGGGCCTGTGTGGACACCCCCTCCCTCCCTGTGGGTTCCCGCCAGGGGCTGCGTCTCTGTGGGTCTCAGGGCACGAGGACACGGGGAGACCCTGGGTCTAAGTATTGAAGCTTTATAAGATCGCTCAATAGAGCGATCACACATTCTAGCCGAAACCGGTGTGGCTCAGTGGATAGAGCGTCGGCCTGCGGACCGAAAGTTCCCAGGTTCGATTCCGGTCAAAGGCATGGACCTCAGTTGCAGGCACATCCCCAGTGGAGGGTGTGCAGGAGGCAGCTGGTTGATGTTTCTCTCACGTTGATGTTTCTAGCTCTCTCTGACTCTCTCTTCCTCTCTGTAAAAGGTTAATAAAATATATTAAAAAAAAAATAGAACACGTTCTAGCATCCTATGGGACAAGGACACCTTTCCCAAGGAAGAGCCGGATCCCAGGGCAGAATTCCGGGGTTCCTTAGCACATCGGTCGGCAAACTGCGAGCCACATCTGGCTCTTTGGCCCCCTGAGTGTGGTTCTTCCAGAAAATACCTCGGCCCGGGCGAGTCTATGTTGAAGAAGCGGCGTGAGAAGTTTAAGTTTAAAAAAATGTGGCTCTCCAGCCAAAACCGGCTTGGCTCAGTGGCTAGAGCATCAGCCTGCGGACTGAAAGGTCCCAGGTTCGATTCCGGTCAAGGGCATGGACCTTAGTTGCGGGCACATCCCCAGTGGGGGGTGTGCAGGAGGCAGCTGATCCATGTTTCTCTCTCATCGATGTTTCTGACTCTCTATCCCTCTCTCTTCCTCTCTGTGAAAAATCAATAAAATATGTGTTAAAAAATTGTGGCTCTCCAAAGAAATGTCAATCGCTGTACGGTTGATATCTGGCTCTGTGGACTGATGAGTTTGCCGACCACCAGCCTGGGTCTCTGTGTCTCAGGTAGTTTTTCTCTGTGGCTACAGCCCATCCTTCCCTGGCAGCCTTTTCTCTTTGGGCTCCTCTAGGGCCCCGATCCCAAGTTCAGTGTGCAAGCAATTCTAGGCAAGACCCCTGGAGGGGGTCCTGGGAAGGTGGGCACCTGCCTGGTCGCCCCCCGCCCCCCCCTGCAGCCGTCCATCCCAGAGGGCACCTGGATGCATGCATGCAGGAGGCAGCCGATCCATGATTTTCTCTCATCATTGATGTTTCTCTCTCTCTCTCTCGCTCTCTCTTCCTCTGTCACTGCGGTGGGCTCAACTGATACAGAAAAGGGGAAGGGCTGGGCGGAAAAGGCCAGGACGCGGGGGGCTCTATCCCTGGGACCAGCAGCAACATGGGGTTCAGGGCCCGGAGCCCCGGCCCGGGTCCAGCTGGAGGGATGGGACCGGCGTGCGCATGTCCTCACCTGAGACTTGTATGGAGATGGCGGCGGCGGCCGTGACCCTGAGGGTCACCAACAGGAGGAGTAAAGTGGTCATAGTTCACCTGGAAAAGGGGAGGCGGGAGTGTTATTTGGGGGTTCAGACGCAGGGAGGCCGAGGAGGGACACTGGATACGCGAAGAGAAACGTCACATGTGCCCCAGGCTGTCTGCTGGTCACGGACCTGCGTTGGCACCTGCCCCGCCCTCCTCTCCAGTCCGTGAGCAATTGGTACATGCCCTGGCTGGTGTGGCTCAATGGATAGAGCGAAGGCCTGCGGACCCGAAGGGTCCCGGGTTTGATTCTGGTCAGGGGCACATGCCCGGGTTGTGGGCTCGATCCCCGGTAGGGAGTGTGCAGGAGGCAGCCGATCCATGATTCTCTCTCATCATGGATGTTTCTCTCTCTCTCTCTCTCTCCCTCTCTCTTCCTCTCTGAAATCAATAAAAATATACGCTAAGTGGCCAGATGATGATGGTCTCTGAACGGATAATAAGCTGGTCACTCTCTCTGTGTGTGTACACACACACACACACACACACACACACACACACACACACACATATATATTAGAGGCCTGGTGCATGAATTCGTGCATGGGTGGGGTCCAGCCAGCCTGGCCAGTGGAAGGGGACATGGGCAGTTGCCCAGCCTGCCTGCTGCTCGAGGGGACAATTTGCATATTAGCCTTTTATTCTATAGGATTTACACGGAGTGGCCAGATTACTATGGGCTCAGAGATGATAATCATCTGGCCACTCAGTGTATCATAAAAAACAGACATGTTTGCATCACAGACAATCCACAGGGAAGAGGAGGAAGCCTTGGAGGGGATGGCCGACCTGCAACTAAAGACAAGGATGGAGTTCACCCAGCTGAGCCTGTCAGAACCCTATGGCTCAGCAGGTGGCGCTGCTGGCTCAGTCACTGTCGGATGGGGCTGGGTGGGTTCCTGTCCAACTGAGGTTCCCATCTAGTCTGGGTGCCCATCCCAGGAAGGTATGGGGGCGCTGTGGGCAGGGCTCAGGACTCTGAGGGGCCCTCTTGGGTGTCAACCTTTCTGTCTTTTTTTTTTTTTAGTTTTTCAAGAAATATTTTTATTGGTTTCAGAGGAAGGGAGAGGTAGAAACATCAATGATGAGAGAGAATCAGCTGCCTCCTGCACGCTCTTGCAACCTGGGCATGTGCCCTGCCTGGGAATCGAACCGTGACCTCCTGGTTCCTAGGTCTACGCTAACCACTGAGCCCACCAGCCAGGCGGGCCTGCCGTTTGAGTGACCTTCCCTTCAGGACCTGGGTGCTCCAGGGGGCACTGAGATGGACGTGGGAGGTGTGTCTTCCTCACAGGGCAGGAAGTCTGGGAAACCCCAAAGCCCTAAGACACAGCCCCCTCACACTCCTCGTTGGGACTTTACTCCTTAGATGCTGCCCTAAAAAAACCCACACAAAACGCCAAAACCGGTGTGGCTCAGTGGATAGAGCGTCGGCCTGTGGACTCAAGGGTCCCAGGTTCGATTCCGGTCAAGGGCATGTACCTTGGTTGTTTCTGGCTCTCTATCCCTCTCCCTTCCTCTCTGTAAAAAATCAATAAAATATATTAAAACACACACACACACACACACACACACCAAAAGCCACACAAAAAGCTGAGGCTCCAGATTCTGGCTCCGTGAGGGGCCACAGGGGACTCGTGTGACCAGTCACGGCTGGGAAGCAGCCCCTCGGGGGACCCCAAGGGGAAGGTGTCCCCTCCACGCCGGGGAGGGGGCGAGATGTGTGGGCTCCTGCCTTCCCCAAGCCTCAGGGATCCGTGTCCAGCCAGACACAAGGCCCGCCTGTCTGTCCGTCCTGCCTCGGAACGCCCTTCCCTGGGCCGCGAAGAGTGTTTTCGGAGCTGGGTCTCTCCCCTCGCTGCAGACAAGCCCGGCATTGTCCGGGATGCTGTGGTTCTGGGGGCCTTGGTCCCGGCTCTGAGTCCCACCCCTGGTCTCCAGCCATGAAAAGGGTGTGTGTGTGTGTGTGTGTGTGTGTGTGTGTGTGTGTGGAGTGGGCAGTAAAACTAATTTTATTTCTTCTTTTTTTTTTTAAAGACAAACTCGGGGATAGAAATACCGCCGGTAAATAGGCCCGTGTGTGCGTGCGTGTGTGTGCGTGTGCGTGTGTGTGTTTTCTTCGCTGTAAGGAAAACAGGGAGACATTCCATTCTGTCCAGGTTCCAAGCGTCGCCAGGACTCTGCCAGGCCACCGTGCGGGATGTGGGGAGGGGAGGGTGCACCCCGGGGCGGAGGGAGGGGAGAGGGGGTGCCTGGCATTGAATGCTGCTGCATGAAGGCTGTTGGGGGGGGGGGGCGGGGAGGGAAGAGAGAGAGAGAAACCCATAGCTAGAAGCAGGGAAATCCTTCCCTTCCTCATCAGTAGACTCTGTGCTGTATTGCCAACCTGGCCTGAGCCTTGGCCTTTATTCCATCAAATTATGGGACTGGCCCTGGCAAGTGTGGCTCAGTGGATAGGACGTCAGCCCGTGGACTGAAGGGTCCCGGGTTCAATTCCGGTCAAGGGCACAGACCTCGGTTGTGGGCCCCATCCCTGGCCCTGGTCTAGGTGTGTGTGGGAGGCAGCAAAAGTGATGTGTCTCTTTCACATCAATGCTTTTCCCACGTAACACAGTGGATCAAATGACTTAAAAAAAAAAAAAAATATATATATATATATATATATATATATATATATATATAATTGATTTTTTTATAGAGAGGAAGAGAGAGAGATAGTTAGAAATATCGATGAGAGAGTCATCGATCAACTGCCTCTTGCAAGTCCCCCACTGGGGATGTGCCCGCAACCAAGGTACATGCCCTTGACTGGAATCAAACCCGGGCCCCTTCAGTCCGCAGGCTGACACTCTATCCACTGAGCCAAACCGGTTTCGGCTTAAATGACTTTTTAATTTTGTTTTTTAAAACCTCACCCGAGGATATTTTCCCATTGATGTTTAGGGAGAGTGGAAGAGAGAGGGAGAGACAGAGAGAAACATTGATGTGAGAGAAACACATGGATGGGTTGCCTCCTGCACATGCCTCGACCGGAGCCTGGGCCGGGGAGGAGCCTGCAACCGAGGTACGTGCCCTTGACCGGAATCAAACCTGGGGCCCTTTGGTCCACAGGCCGACGCTGTATCCACTGAGCCACACTGGCCAGGGCTTAATGGCTTTTTTCCTGTTCCTCCATGGGGTTTTGCAGTCCAACCTCCCTGCCAGGGACCATGCCCTTGTGGCTGAGGTCTTCTGATTGAGAGGAAGGTGTTCAATCCTTCCCAAGGAGGCCCATGCCAGGGCTGGGCAGCTTTCACTGTGCTCAAGGTTTTCCAAGATAGCCCGGCCAGCGTGGCTCATGGTTGAGTGTCCACCTATGAACCAGGAGGTCACAGTTCGATTCCAGGTCAGGGTATATGGTCAGGTTGTGGGCTTGATCCACAATAGGGGACAGCCGATCCACGGTTCCCCCTCGTCACTGATGTTTCTCTCTCTCTCTCCCTCTCTCTCTCTCTCTCTCTCTCTCTCTCTCCTTCTCCCTCTCCTGTCCTCTCTGAATCCATAAAAAGATATTTTAAAATCCTATATAATAAAAGGCTAATATGCAAATCAACCCAACGGCAGAATGACTGGTCGCTATGACGTGCACTGACCACTAGGGGGCAGTGGCTCAACGCAGGAGCTGCCCCTGGTGGTCAGTGCACTCCCACAGGGGGAGGAGCGCCATTCAGCCATAAGTCAGGCTCAGGAGCAGTGGGTGGAGCCTCTTTCGCCTCCATGGCGGCACTGAGGACCCCTCGAGGGATGCCTGACTGTGGGGAGCGGGCCTAAGCTGGCAGGCGGACATCCCCCAAAGGGTCCCATACTGTGAGAGGGCGCAGGCCTCCTTCCCGCAGTGCACAAATGTGGGACACCAGGCCTCAAGTAATAAAATAAAATAAAATAAAATAAAATAAAATAAAATAAAATAATAAAATAAATAAAAATAAAATAAACAAAATAAAGTAAAATAAATAAATAAAAATAGGATAAGATAAACTAATATAATAAATAAAAAATAAAAAATAAAAAAATAAAATAAACAAAATAAACAAAATAAATAAACAAAATAAAGTAAATAAAATAAAATGAAATAAAAATAAATAATAAAATAAACAAAATAAAGCAAAACAAATAAAATAAAATAAAAATAAATAAATAAAAATAGGATAAGATAAAATAATATAATAAATAAAAAATAAAAATAAAATAAATAAAATAAACAAAATAAATGAAATAAACAGAATAAAGTACAATAAATAAAATAAAATAAAGTAAAATAAATAAAAAATATAATAAAGTAAATAAAATAAAATGAAACATAATAAAATAAAATAAAAAATAAATAAATAAAGTAAATAAAATAAAATGGGCCCTGGAGAACGGGTACAAACCAGCCCACCCTCCTTTGGTGCTGGGGACCTGGGAGGGGAGGATCCTGGTTGTAACCCCACGCGGTGCACATTGACCGTGACCTTCCCACAGTCCCGTGCGGGGCTGGCACGCCGGCATACATAAACACAGCCGTGCACAGCGTAACAAGCCAGCGGTCCGCTCGCTTCTCCGGCTGAGCTGGACTGAATGCCTCAGCCCGGCCGGTGTGGCTCTGTGGTGAGCCGCACGGCGTGGCTCACGGTGTACTCCTGGGAGGAAGCAGTACTAAGTAAAGAAAAGTCCCGGGGAGAAGGGCCCCGGGGACCCCTCTGTTTCTATCAGATGCAGCCTCACTGCCCAGGGGCCATGCTGTCCTCCATGAGGCCCAGGGGTCTGGGAAGCTGCCCCTGAAACCGAGGCCGGTTTGCTGGTCTCAGAACCGGCAGGGCAGGGCAGGGCCATGGTTGCCTCCAGGGCACGCTCCGGCCCGCAGTGCAGAGCAGCCAATGTTTGCCGGGAAGGGAACAGAAGCGTCCCCCCCCTGCCCTGACCCTGCAGGGCTCCTGTGTCCTTAGCAGGCCCTGCCTCTGGCTTCTGACTGCTTCTACCACCTATTTTTAAAAAAATATATTTTATTGATTTTTCACAGAGAGGAAGGGAGAGGGATAGAGAGTTAGAAACATTGATGAGAGAGAAGCATCGATCAGCTGCCTCCTGCACACCCCCTACTGGAAGGTCCCGGGTTCGAGTTTGGTCAAGGGCATGTACCTTGGTTGCGGGCACATCCCCAATAGGGGGTGTGCAGGAGGCAGCTGACCAATGCTTCTCTCTCATCCATGTTTCTAACTCTCCCTCCCTCTTTGTAAAAAATCAACAAAATATATATATATTTTTTAAAAAAGCAAGAAAAATATAATAAAAAAATAAAAGCGGAGAGCTACGTGGCAGGATGGATGGCCCCTGAGTCACTCACCAGGGACGTTAGCTTTGCCCCGTTCTCTCGGTGGAAAAAAACCCCGGTCCTGGGACCGGCCCCTTCCTGTTCCCAGCCCTCCGTGCCAGCCCGGGCACTTGGAGGTTTTCTCGAATTAATTTCAGACGTTGTGTAAATATTGGACCTGGGGTTTTGGAAACGCGTGTCGTTCAGCCCAAACTTTCCATCGGGCGCGAGCACCTTTCCCGGGGCGGGGATCCGGGCCCGGAGCCCAGTTCCTCCGCTCGGCGCTGCCCGCAGGCCCCGTGGGCAGAGAGTTCCTTCCTGCAGGGACTTGGGAAGGCGCTGGGACCCAGCGGGACGCCTCGGTGGCCTCCCTGGCTTCAAACATGACCTTTGGCGCCCTCGCTGGTGTGGCTCAGTGGATAGAGCGTCAGGCCCCGCCTCGGGCTGGGTCATGTGTAGGACTCAGCAAGGTCGCTCTCCTCACCTCTACAGCCCATGGCAGGAAAGGGGTGCAGCTCAAACTCTGCCAAGGAAAGGGGCGCGCAGGGCAGGGCCAGGAGATCCCAGGCCGGGAGCCCCCAGTTCTCCTTTCCCAGGGGGCCCCCGAGGACGGCGCTTACTGGTGTGACAGCCCATTGGGAAGCTCGCCTGAGCTGTGCAGGCCAGGGTTTTCACGGGGTGGGGGGGGGTGGGGAGGGGAGAGGTTCCTGCCACATGACCCAAGACCCACCCCTTCCATCTCACTGTTACCCAGACTCCCCAGCGTGGCCCAGGGCCCCCCAAGTATGTGCTGTTGGCTCTCAAGGGGGAGCCTGACCCAGAGGTTGCTGAGTGGACGTTCTCTAAGACATCTCTCCCAGATCTGGGATCGGGACTTGCCCACGAGGGTCAAAAGAAGGAGGTTTAAGCCCGGCCGGTGTGGCTCTGTGGATGTGAGCATCCACCTAGGAACCAGGAGGTCACGCGTGGTTCGATTCCCAATTAGGGCACATGGCCGGGTTGCAGGCTGGATCCCGGTGGGGGGTGTGCAGGAGGCAACCAATCAATGATGATTCTTTCTCATCATTGATGTTTCTAGCTCTCCCTCTCCCTTCCCTTCTGAAATCAACAAAAATATTTAAAAAAAAGAATCAACCAATGAACGCCTACGTGAGTGGAACAACAAGTCAATGCTTCTCTCCCTCAAATCCATCAATAAAAAAATAGTGGTAAAACAGACGCAACAATATTTGCCATCTTATTCTACCCCTGGTTGGCATAAAAACACGGACATATGGGAGAACACATCATTTGTTTAATTTGGGCCCCCGATGGAGATAATTGATGCCTGTCTCACAGATGAAGGCTGGGGCTGGGACAACATGTAAGCCAACAAAGGGTGTTATGAGGCCCTCACCGGTGTGGCTCAGTGGATAGAGCGTCGGTCAGCGGACTGAAGGGTCCCAGGTTCGATTCCGGTCAAGGGCATGTACCTTGACATTTGAACTATTTAAAACAATAAATTAAAAAAATATATATATATACATATATATGTATATATATGTATATGTGTTTATATATATTCTTTTTTAATTTATTGTTTTAAATAGTTTATAAATATATATAAATTGATTTCAGAGCAAGGAAGGAAGAGGGAAAGAGAGAGGATCATCCATGACGACAGAGAATCATGGATCGGCTGCCTCCCCGGAGGGGACATCTGGACCTGAAGGACCGGGGCGCGCCGGCCATGCGGAGCCTGTGTGAGGGGCATCCTGGCCAGGGAGGCCCTGCGGCCGAAAGCCAGCGGCTGAGGGTGCCGGGGGAGGGGAGGGCGAACTGTGGGTGCCGAGGGCAGGGGAGACCAGCCCCTGAGGGCTGGGGCCAACAAAGGGAAGCGGGGCTTTATCCTAAAAGTCCGGGACCCTATCTCTGCGGTCCCAGAGGGCCGAGAAGGAAGACCCAATGGCCAGTGTTGCATCACAGTTCGTGCTTGCAGTGAGGAAGGACAGGGGGGACTTAGTTACCATTTCCCAGCCACCGAACGGATGCCGGAAGCCTCCCCTGCTGTAGACAAGTCTTACTGGCCCCTGTGGGAAAGGGACCCGTTTTATTCCGTTGAACCCTTGGGGATGAGACCCTTTTGTCATGCCCCTCCTAGGCACTCTCTCTCTCTCTTTATATTTTATTGATTATTATTTTTTTTTTTTACAGAGAGAAAGGGAGAGGGATAGAGAGCTAGAAACATCGATGAGAGAGAATCATAGATCAGCCGCCTCCTGCACACCCCCTACTGGGGATGTGCCCGCAACCAAGGTACATGCCCTTGACCGGGATCGAACCCGGGACCCTTCAGTCCGCAGGCCGACGCTCTATCCACTGAACCAAACCGGTTAGGGCAAAAGCCCTAGTTTTCTGAGGGATATGGGATGCTGGCTTCCCCCTGGCCTTGGATGTTTTTCTTATAAAAGGATTTCTTACCAAAATCAACCCTGAGACCAGCAAGCACCTGGAAGGAACAGAGCTAGATGGTGGCCCAGTGGACAGTGGATAGTACCAGGAAAAAAGATCTGCCCACAGTTGTTTTGATGGGATGGCACAGTGATCTGATGCGTTCTTAAAAAAAAATATTTTTATGAATTTCAGAGAGGAAGGGAGAGGGAGAGGAACATCAATGATGAGAGAGAATCATTGATTAACTGCCTCCTGCATGCCCCACACTGGGGATCAAGTTCGCAACCCAGGCATGTGCCCGGACTGGGAATTGAACCCTGACCTCCTGGTTCGTAGAGCCACGCTCAACCACTGAGCAACACTGGCCAGGCCTGGTGCGTCCTTCTACCGGTCTGAATGTGACCCTTTCTGCTCCGATGCTTCATGATTCTAAGGAAATTAGGACGAATTAGCCAAATCCACGCCTTTGGCTAGTGGCTTTCAGTTAGGCCACTTCATTCATGGCGACTTCCACTCCATGGGGTGGAGCAATGGGCCCATTTTACAGATGGGAAAATGGAGGTGTTTGAGGCTGTGCCTGCACTGAGATAAGTCTCTGGTCTCCTGACCCTGATTTGGGCATCTTTTCAGCAGCCTGGCCTTCCTTGGTTCTGATCTACCTGTACTTGGTACTCCCCAGGGTTCCCACCTTGGGGACTGTCATAACTTAATTGCCGTGCCTGCAGTGACCTGTAGAGGGTGTTGTTGCCTGGCCTGGGCACACACAGAGGTAGGTCCTGGCTTCCTCTGGTTTGCTCGTGCTGGAGGAGGGGCAACGCGGAGAACTGCCCATCTGGGTATTGTTGGAACTCTCTGCGTCAAGAATAGGAAGTAATGTATAGTGTGATGGTCCATTCGTTTGTCCATTCATTTGGTCATTCATTCATTCATTCATGACAGATGAAGTTCCCAGAGAAACCAAACATTCATTCATTCATTCATTCATTGTATATGCCACAAACTGGATTAGGTATGGAGCACACTAGATACAAAAGGTCCCCACTTTGCCGAAACAGGTTTGGCTCAGTGGATAGAGCGTCGGCTTGCGGACTGAAAGGTCCCAGGTTCGATTCTGGTCAAGGGCATGTACCTTGGTTGCAGGCACATCCCCAGTGGGGGGTGTGCAAGAGGCAGTTGATGGATGATTCTCTCTCATCGATGTTTCTACCTCTCTATCCCTCTCTCTTCCTCGCTGTGAAAAATCAATAAAATATATTAAACACACACACACACACACACACACACACACACACACACACACACAAAAGGTTTCCACTTAATCTTCATGGAAGCCCCACAAGGCACCTTCCCGGACAGTCATTTCCTACTGGATCTTGACCTGGGAGGGCTCGCCTTATCGCCTCTATCTTTTTAAAAAAATATATTTTATTGATTTTTACAGAGAGGAAGGGAGAGGCATAGAGAGCTAGAAACATCGATCAGCTGCCTCATGCACACCTTCCACTGGGGATGTGCCTGCAACCAAGGCGCATGCCCTTGACTGGAATCAAACCTGGGACCTTTCAGTCCGCAGGCGGATGCTCCATCCATTGAGCCACACCGGCTGGGGCAGCACCTCCATCTTACAGCTTAAGGAACCCAGGCTCAGAGAAGGGCAGCAACTTCCCCATGTCACACAGCAGTCAGTGCCCAGCTCAGTGCTCCTCTCAGTGCTCACACATTGAGCAGACCCTTCCCCCCTCTCCTCACTCCTTTGCTGGGAGCTGTGCATATGGAGGAGATGCTGACCTGCACCCTCTCAAACAGATGGCGTGACTATGGCAACCACGCCCCAAACAGCAACCTTCCTTGGCCTTGTGACCACAGGTCCTCACCTGCTGACGCTGTAATTTTCCACCTCGAGACCTTCCAAAGCTTCAGAAATAATAATAATAACAATAACAATAATACCTGCTCGTTCATGGCTGGCTTGCTTTCTGCCAGGTCCTTCCTTGGCTCTATTTATCTTGAGCCCTCTCCCATCATCCCACGCGCCCCATTTTGTAGAAGAAGAGACCGAGGCTCAGAGATGGTAAATGACTTGCCCAAGAGCTCACAGCTGGGATTTCAGTCTATATCTAGGCCGGCAGAGTCCAAGTTCTTTTTACTTTATCATTGTCATGTCAGTTTTGTTCTTTCTCTTTCTTAAAAATATTTTTATTGATTTCAGAGAGGAAGAGAATGGGAGGGAGGGAGGGAGGGAAAAAGGAAGAGAGGGAGGGAGAAACATCAATGATGATAGAGGATCATTGATCAGCTGCCTCCTGCACGCTTCACACTGGGGATGGAGCCCGTAACCTGGGCACGTGCCCTGGATCAGAATCACGCCCGGGACCCTTCAGTCTGTAGGCCAACGCTCTATCCACGGAACCAACCCATCCTTTTTCTTTCTTTCTGAGTGGTCCACTCTTTCTGTGTGACCTGGCCCAATAACTAAACGAAGGTTGGAAGCAGGATTTCTCAACCTGACATTATTAACATTTGGGACCATCTGATTCTCTCTGAGGGGTGTGTGTGTGTGTGTGTGTGTGTGTGTGTGTGTGTGTGTGCTGTGCCATGCATTATAAATATCTAGCAGCATCCCTGGTTTCTACCCACAAGATGCCAGTAGTATGGCCCCTCTCCTCTGGTGACAATAAAAATATCTCTACACATGGCCCAATGTTCCTCGGGTGGGGGAAATAGCTCCCCGGCTGAGAATCAGCGCTTTATAGAAATGAAGGGTCAGGGTCAAGTTGATTACAGCCTGTCTGTCCCTTGAGAGTAGAAATAGCAAAAGGGCAGGAAGAGTGAATTGCTTTATTTACCGCTGTGCTATCCACACCGAGTACAGGGCCTGGCGTGTAGCAAGTATTGCTGAAAGTTGAATGAATGAACGAATAGGTTTCCATGAATATGGTATGTTTCAGGATGAGGGCTTGAAGGCCTCGGTTCCCATTCAGATCCTCACCAACCTGATCCGGGCTGTCATGAAGCATGTACCGTTTCTTCCCCGAGCTTTGATCTCCTTTGTGCGCGCTCTCTCTCGCGCGCTCTCTCTCTCTTTTAAAATATATATTTTATTGACTTTTTTTACAGAGAGGAAGGGAGAGGGCTAGAGAGTTAAAAACATCGATGAGGGAGAAACGTAGATCAGCTGCCTCCTGCACACTCCCTACTGGGGATGTGCCCGCAACCAAGATACATGTCCTTGACCGGAATTGAACCTGGGATCCTTCAGTCCGCAGGCTGACGCCTATCCACTGAGCCAAACTGGTCAGGGCCCCTTCGCAGTCTCTTAAATGAGAGTCATCACAGCTCCTGACGGCCCTGGACATCTGGGGTCTGGGAATGGCCATGTTGTACCTCAGAGGCCCAGAGTTTAGGGGCTGAGAAAGGGGCTGCCTCCCAGGCCAGACTTGGCAGACCTGCCCGGTCCCAAATTTCTCCTTGCTCTTGCCCTTCAAGTCAAGTCACTTGGCCCTAGCCGGTTTGGCTCAGTGGCTAGAGCATCGGCCTGCGGACGGAAGGGTCCCGGGTTCGATTCCAGCCAAGGCCACATGCCTGGGGTTGCAGGCTCCATCCCCAGTAGGGGGTGTACAGGAGGCAGCCAATCCATGACTCTCTCTCATTATGGATGTTTCTATCTCTCCCTTCCTCTCTGAAATCAATAAATTAAAAAAAAAAAAAGTCCAGTCCATGACGGAGAGACAGGCACTGCCCAGAAAAGCAGCTCTCTGTAGGAGAGGGGGCTTCTCTTTGTGTGTGTGTGTGTGTGTGTGTGTGTGTGTGTCTTAAAAGGAAAAAAACATGCAACCTCAAAGGTAACCAAATATCCAGATCGCGATGCCCAGCGCTGCACACCCCAAATTCACCTATTCATGAGCCCAACAAAAAGCTTCTTTGGGATACACACTGTAAGGCCATTGAGAGGGAGAGAAGTCACCTCTCACAGGCCCAGGCTAGCCCGCAGGGCCCGCCCTCCCAGCACACACACACACACACACACACACACACACACACGCTCACTCTCTCGGCTGCTTACAAGGAGGCTCTGAGTTTTTAAAAGTAAACGCCACCGTTTCCGTTCCTGCCCTGGATTCAACTTTGGAAGAAAGGAAGCGTTTTACCGTTCCCTACACATTCCCTCCTCCATCCCTCCCCTCCTCTCTCTCCCTCGCTGGTCCTCCCCTTGCTCCACCTCTAAAGCAGCCCCTCTCCTGCAATCTCCACCCATCTTCGATCCCTCTCGCTGGGATGGGGGTGTCCTGTGGGGTCCAGGTCTGGGGGACCGAGAGCAGCCACGCCCAGGGGAGATGCCAGAGACACAGCATCGCTTACGCTCCTGCTTCCAAAACGGGTCCCACTGGGGATGTGCCTGCAACCAAGGGCATGTACCTTGGTTGCGGGCACATCCCCAGTGAGGAGTGTACAGGGGCAGCTGAGCTGATCGATGTTTCTAATTCCTGGGCAGCCCCCTCCACTCGCCAGCAGGCCTGTCCTCCTCGCTTCTCCTCTGCCTCTGGTCCTCTCCCTCCAGCGCCCTGTTCACTCCCACCCACGGCTTCCACCCCTCACTGCCTTCCCGCCCGCCCGGGACAGGAGAGCATCCAGTCCGGGTGCTGGGACTGTGCTTGCCACCGGGAGCCCCGAGGCAGGACTTTCTCAGGGACACCGAGATCGATGCCTTTTAACCTTCCTTTCTTTCTTTCTAAAAAAAAATATTTTATTGATTTTCCAGAGAGAAGAAGGGAGAGAGATAGACAGCTAGAAACGTCGATGAGAGAGAAACATCGTCCAGCTGCCTCCTGCACACCCCCTACTGGGGATGTGCCCGCAACCAAGGTACATGCCCCTGACCGGAATCGAACCTGGGACCCTTCAGTCCGCAGACCGACACTCTATCCACTGAGCCACACCGGTTTCGGCTCTTTTAATCTTTCTTGACCACAGTGAGAAATACATTATACACGCATCAAGCCTGCACATATTTGTGTATAGAGTATACGGAGATGTTACAGACACACATACGTTCACAGAGGGCTGTAAAATATATAACAAGAAATAAGAGTCTCCAGCCCTAGCCAGTGTACAGAACGTCTGCCTGAGGACCAGAAGGTCCCTGGGTTCGATTCCGGTCAAGGGCGCGGACCTGGGTTGCAGGCTCTTCCCCGACCGGGGCCCTGGTTAGGGTGTGTGCAGGAGGCAGCCCATCGATGAGTTTCCCTCACATCGATGTTTCTCTCCGTCTTTCCCTCTCTCTGAAGGATCAATGGAAAAGGATCCCCAGGTATAGATTAACAAACAAACAAACAAACAAAAAATAGTTTCCAGAAACAATCTGAATCCTAACTATATGGGTAGCACTAGGAGATTATACCCTTCTGTGTCATAAAGCCCCACTGAATTGGTTTCACAACCTGCAATGGGACAAACCCCCTGTTAGAAGTGACTGGGGGAGCCCTAACCCGTTTGGCTCAGTGGATAGAGCGTCGGCCTGTGGAGTGAAGGGTCCCAGGTTTGATTCCGGTCAAGGGCATGTACCTTGGTTGTGGGCACATCCCCAGAGAGGGGTGAACAGGGGCAGCTGATCGATGTTTCTATTTTCTCTCCCTCTCCCTGCCTCTCTGTAAAAAAAAAAAATCCATAAAATATGTTTGAAAAAAAAAAAAAAAGAAGTTACTGGAGGAGGAGAGATGGTTTGATCTCCCCCTCCGCCCCCCGCCAATCAGGGGCCTGCAGGCTCCTCCTGGCTCAGCTGTGGTCATACTAGTGCCCAACAAGAAGGGCCTTGGAAGGGACCAGACACGAGCGGGCATCATTAAAAAAAAAAAAAAATCCTCGCCAACAGTTAGGACACACAGTCTCTTACTAAGAGAACATTCAAAACTGGCACTGTCCAGAATTTACGGCCTGTGACCGTTAGGAGGGGAACTGTGAGAAGGCAGGAATTAAAGATTTGTGGTCCCTGCCAAAACCGGTTTGGCTCAGTGGATAGAGCGTCAGCCTGCGGACTGAAGGGTCCCGGGTTCGATTCCGGTCAAGGGCATGTACCTTGGTTGGGGGTACATTCCCGGTGGGGGGTGTGCAGTAGGCAGCTGATCAATGATTCTCTCTCATCGATGTTTCTAACTCTCTATCCCTCTCCCTTCCTCTCTGTATAAAAATCAATAAAATATATTAAAAAAAAAAGATTTGTGGTTCCCGATGAGGGCTGGACCAGGCACCCCCATTATATGTCTTTCAACCCTCGGTGTTTCCCCCCCTTTTCAGAGAAGAGGAAACTGAGGCAGAGGTAGCCAAGGAACATCATCAAAGTCATGTAGCAGGTAAGTGGTCCGGCCAGGATTCTCACCGGAATCTGACTTGCCTGGCAGGCTGTGCTCATTCTTGGGGCTCTTCACCCCCATTTGGGGAGGTGAGTTCTTTCTTGGAGCGCCCCCTCTCTGACGGGGGCAGTTGGACAGGCTGTTCTGGGCATGGAAGGATGGGGAGCCCCCCATTTCAGCATTGCAGGGGGGTGGGCTGCCTGGGATGGTGTGTGTGAGAGAGAGAGAGAGAGAGAGACACTTAGTGAGCAGGGACAAAATATGGGCCAAGTGTGGTTCAGATCAGAGAGTGTGGAACTCACCATGCAAGCACACAGAGATTGCCGCCAAATAAGGAATAATATTTCCATCACCCCCCCCACTCCTGATTCTTTAAAAAAAAAAAAAAATATATATATATATATATATATTATTGATTTTTTACAGACAGGAAGAGAGAGGGATAGAGAGCTAGAAACATCGATTAGCTTCCTCTTGCACAACCCCTACTGGGGATGTGCCCGCAACCAAGGTACATGCCCTTGACTGGAATCGAACCTGAGACCTTTCAGTGTGCAGGCCGACACTCTATCTACTGAGCCAAACTGGTTTCGGCCACCTCCTGATTCTTAAATCTTCACCTGAGGCTATTTTTCCATTGATTTTTAGAGAGAGTGAAAGAGAGCGGGAAAGACTGAGAGAAATAGCAACGAGAGAGAAACACACCCATTAGTTGCCTCCTTGCATTGGGCGCTAACCAGGGCCCCGGGCCAGGGTGGAGCCTGCAACTGAAATACGTGCCCTTGACCGTAATGGAACCCAGGACCCTTTGGGTCAGCAGGCTGTCGCTCTATCCACTGAGCCACACCGGCTAGGGCCCTCCCCCAATTCTTTACTCCTGTATTGATCAGAGGGCATTTAAATACTAAGGAATCCCAATTTAAGTATGATTTTTATTGAAAATTCTAGGGAAAGAAAACCTTTTAAATAATAATAATAATAATAATAACAATAATAATAAATATCAAACAACTAGTGAGTACTATACTATGTGCTTTGCTTGGGTCATGACATAGCTACTGTGTGTTGAGGACTTGCTCTGGGCCAGCTCTGTGCAAAGCCTGGCACCTAGGTGGCGCTCCGTAGATACTGGAGAATGAATGAACCTATCAGTGTCAGACTAGAAACTGCACATAAAAATGCATCTCATTTAAACACAACGTCCCAACATTTCTCCGAGAGATAACTTTCTTCCTTTTGATAATCCCTTCATCCTGACACTTCTTAAACGTGAGAGATCTTTTGAGCCGTAACTTTTTCTCTTTCAGGTTAGAAACATCCTCCCCCATCTCACTCCACCACTCCGGGGTTCCAACAAGCTTTGGAGTTTCCTCTCTCTTTGCCTTCCATTCCTGGGCAGTGTCTTCCCCCTCTCAGTGATCGACAGGACAACACCCTTACAGGGGGCCTCCTAAACTCCTCACCCAGGGGTACAGACAGCCTGGTTGTTCCTTCTCCTTGGCAACCTTGAGAGCAAGGCAAGGAGACAAGGATTGGAGCCCAGACCGCTGCACCCTTCCACCAGGACTGCCCCCAAGTCACAGGGCGACTGGTTCCAAGTCACCTCATGTTTCTGGTTCACTTTCCCTCATCAGGAGACCAAGGTCCAGGGACCCTCACACTGCGGGACACCCACCCACTGCAGTGCCCAGGACCAGAAACGCCACCCTAAACCCCATTCAGCTTTGCATCTCCCTTCTTTTCCTCCTACAGAACTGGAATTTACGCATCCACCCAAATCCCGGGACCTGGGATGAAACTCTAGAAGGATCCCATCAGAATCCCGCTCGGGAAGAGAATGATGGAAAAGTTTGGGTTGGATACTAGTACCTCCCAACTGGAGACAGCCCCACCGTCACAGTTTGCTGCAGCCCAGAATGTGGGTGCGTTGACATTGACCGCCACCCACCCATCCCACGCCAAGGTTAGCCCAGGGTCCCCGCTCCGCGCCATCCCTGACTTCCTCTGCGGAGGAACCCAGAGCTGGCAACACTGCCCTGGGTCGTGTGTTCTCATCTCCCCTCTTCTTCCTTCAGAAATGCACCTTCTTGGGGGGAAGGAGGGGGACAGGTTTGGCCGCTCACGGGTTCTGCCATCTCCTCCCCGCTTTCCAGGTGCCCTGTGGCTCCCGGATGAAGGCGAAGGAGCCAAGGAAGCGGGACCGGAGGGCTCTAGCTGCTTCTCTTGGGCACCTGCTGGGTCCCTGACCCGCCACCCAGGTCCCTTCTTCGTGCATCCCCCAGCCACGTGCCAGGGAGACCCCCCTCCCCACTGACTGCGCACGCGCAGGGCCGGGGCGCGAAGCCACGTGCCAGGGAGACCCCCCCCCTCTCCACTGACTGCGCATGCGCTAGGCCGGGGCGCGAAGCCATGTGCTAGGGAGACCCCCTCTCCGCTGACTGCGCATGCGTAGGGCCGGGGCGCGAAGCCACGTGCCAGGGAGACCCCCCTCTCCACTGACTGCGCACGCGCAGGGCCAGGGCGCGAAGCCACGTGCCAGGGAGACCCCCCTCTCCACTGACAGGCGCGCGCAGGGCCGGGGCGCGAAGCCACGCACAGCACCCGCAAGTCACCGCGAGAGTTGACCTCGCGCTTTCCAGCCTGCGAAGCCCGGCTCCCGCCAGCGATGGCTCCTGTCAGAACCGGGACTAAACCCGCAGGAGTTGGCACAAAAGCGCCCTGTCCGCCGTTCCTGAACTCTGGGGGGAGAAGGGAGAGCCCCGGGACCAGCGAGCGCCCCTCCTCGCGCCGGAAAGTTTGCTCGACTCCTCAGCGCTGAGGGGACGGCCCCTCGGAGCGCCCCCCTTGCCTGAGGGGAGACTGAGGCGAGCGCGGAGCGGCGCCCCGGACGGAGGGCAGCAGACCGTTACCTTGAAAAGTCGCGCTTCCCGCTGCACGAACTTGGGGTCCCGCACGCCCGGCGCCGCAGCGGGGGGCTCCTGGGCCCGGAGGCCCGGGGTGTCGGGGTCGCGCGGGCGCCGCGCTCCGGCTCCTGCCCGCCGGTCCCTCAGGCGGCGGTTGCGGCGGCGGCGGCGGCGTCCCGGCCGGACACGGAGGCAGAAGACGGACCCGGACAGAGGCGCCCTGAGTCAGGAGCCGCCGGAGAGGTGCGGGGAGAGACCTTGAGCGGCGCGCGTCCTCCGCTCGGCGAGCCCGTGAGGAGCGGCGGGAGGTAGGCGGCGGCGGGCGGGCGGGCATGGCGCGCCGCGGCACATATACCCGGGGGGGGGGGGGGGGGGGCGGGGAGGGGGCGCCCGGGGAAACCCCACCCCCGGGCCGCGGGGGGGGGGGCGGGGCGGGCGGAGGCGCCTGGCGCGCGGGCCCCCGGCTCCGGGCGGGCGGGCGCGGCGCTGGGGAAGCCGCCGGGCGCAGGGCGCGGGGGGGGGGGGGGGGGGGGGGGGGGGGGGGGGAGGAGGAGGAGGAGGAGGAGGAGGAGGAGAGCTCCCGGGCCGCGGGCCGGTGTCTGCAATGCGGACGGCATCCTCCGCAGTCGGAAGGGCCCCGGGAGGGCGGCCCCGAAGGTGGCCGGACCGACGGGGTTCCCCCCCCCCGGGCGCCTCGGGACGCGGTCCCCGGCTCGCAAGCCCCGGGTTTGCAGGGATCCGTCCCCCCCGGAAGTTTGGGAGATGGGGTGCGCCGCAGGGCAGGGCAGAGTGGGCAGAGGAGGAGGTTAGGCGGCTGCGGGTGTGTGTGTGTGTGTGTGTGTGTGTGTGTGTCCTGGACTGGGACCCTCAGGGCTTCGACCCAGTCCCCCGGGGGAGACCAAGGACATCGCAAAGGAAGCAGGAATTCTGGGGTACAACCGCCGGAGACCACCCTCTTGATCTTGTTTCTGGGCAAAAGAGTAAAAGAACCAACAGCTTAAAAAAAATAATTATATATATATATATATATATATATATATATATATATATATATATATATATATATATTTTTTTTTTTTTTACAGAGAGGAAGAGAGAGAGAGAGAGAGAGTTAGAAACATCAATGAGAGAGAATCATCGACCAGCTGCCTCCTGCACACCCCCCACTGGGGATGTGCCCGCAACCAAGGTACGTGCCCTTGACTAGATTCGAACCCGGGACTTTTCAGTCCGCAGGCTGATGCTCTATCCACTGAGCCACACCGGTTTCGGCCTAGCAGCATTTTTTTTTTTTGGAGTGCCTTCTGTGAGCTGGTTGCTTCACATACATGGATAGCTCGCTCACTTTTCCCCAAGAGCCCAGGGAGGTCAGTCGATGATACCTACAGGCCAAGTGCATGAAATCAGTGCAAGAGTAGGCCTTCCGTGTCCCCAAGCTGGTGACTGGGACCTGGACACGGGGTTTCCCTTGCAGCCGGGGCTTGGTCCCGGAAGGTCGTCTGGAAGGACGTGTCCGGTCTAATTAGCATAGGATGCTTTGATTATTATAGGTGCCTCCTCTTCCCAGATGTGGAAACTGAGGCTCAGAGAGTGATGGCGTGACTTACTCAAGAGGCAGGGGGGGTGTTGGGGGCAGGCAGGTGTGTATGTGTGTGTGTGAATTCAAAAGCAAGGTCATGCTCTCTGTGCTCCGCAGGCTGCTGGCTCAGCAGCAGCACTTTTGGGGGTCCCAGGCTGGCTGGTGGTTTTCAGGGTCCCTGCGGAGGATGCTGGTGGTGCCCAAGATTTAGTGGCCTCGTTCAGTGTGGTAGAAATTGCTTGACCCCCCTCATTGGGTAAGAACCGAAGGAAGAACAAGAAGTGCGATCTTGCCCTGGACGGTTTGGCTCAGTGGATAGGGTGTCGGCCTGTGGACTCAAGGGTCCCAGGTTCGATTCTGGTCAAGGGCACATGCTTGGGCTGTGGGCTCGATCCCCAGCAGGAGACAGCCGATCAATGATTCTCCCATCATTGATGTTTCTATCTCTCTGTTTCCCTCTCCCTTCCTCTCTGAAATCAATAAAAATATATTAAAAAACAAAAGAAGTGCGATCTTTGTGGGCTGTGCACTACAGAGAGAATGCACCAAGTTTTTCTTTGATCGAAAGGATCTGCAGTGCCTCAGTTTCCCCGTGGTGGCTTCTCTAGAGTTGTGTGGATATTTTTCTGGCCATGTCAGTTAAGGGGCAGGACTGGCCCTGACTCATCACTTACCCCCCAGCCCCCCAGCCCTTCTCTGCACAGGGCAGTGAGGCCTGGGGAGGGCATGGTGCCTACTTCACCTGCCAGTCCCTGGAACAGT
Organism: Pipistrellus nathusii; assembly: GCA_963693515.1. Taxonomy (NCBI): domain Eukaryota; kingdom Metazoa; phylum Chordata; class Mammalia; order Chiroptera; family Vespertilionidae; genus Pipistrellus; species Pipistrellus nathusii. Next base: position 6,303,660 of record OY882878.1, read on the forward strand.
GGGTAAGGGGTCCCATTGGTTGGCAGTTCTTGGCTTCACCCCTTTTCTACTCCAGTCTGTTGTTTCTCTAGTCAAGTCTCAAACTTGCAGTGCTGACATATTAGTGACTAGAGTCCCTTAGCAGGGAAATAGAGTCTTCCCTCTCGGACAAAGAAATGGGATGAAATCTTATTAATTCCTGACCCCAACGCTTGGCCCAGGGGAAATGTTCATTCTAGAACAGCGATTCTCAACCTTCCTAATGCCGAGACCCTTTAATTCAGCTCCTCATGTTGTGGTGACCCCCAACCATAAAACTATTTTCGTTGCTACTTCATAACTATAATTTTGCTACTGTTAATGAATCATAATGTAAATATCTGTGCTTTCTGATGGTCTTAGGCTCTACAGCAGCGACCCACAGGTTGAGAACCGCTAGCAGGGTCGCCTAAGACCATCGCAAAACACAGATATTTACATTATGATTCATAACAGTAGCAAAATTATAGTTATGAAGTAGCAACGAAAATAGTTTTATGGTTGGGGATCACCACAACATGAGGAGCTGTATTAAAGGGTTGCGGCATTAGGAAGGTGGAGAACCACCATTCTAGAATGAACATAATCCTTAACATTCCAACAGGAGGGGTCATGGATTCTCATGCTAGTATATTTGCCCGATGCTCTAAGTGAGAACAAACCATGCCATCTGTAAAATGGGATCAATAGCTGACATATATCCCAGGACATGTGGGATTAGTGAAGGACATTTAATTCAAGGACAAGGTATTAGTTAGGTAATTAATCTTTGTAATGAAGGGAACGAATGTTTATTGACCACCCATCTAGTTTTGAGGCTAAGAAATATATAAAGGCTCCTAACTGGTTTGGCTCAGTGGACAGAGCTTTGGCCTGCAGACTGAAAGGTCCCAGGTTTGATTCCAGTCAAGGGCATGTACCTTGGTTGTGGGCACATCCCCAGTAGGAGGTGTGCAGGAGGCTGCTGATGGATGTTTCTGACTCTCTCCTCCTCTCCCTTCCTCTCTGTAAGAAAAATCAATAAAATATATTTTTTTTTAAAAAGAAGAAATATATTACGGGCACCTGTTATGTGTCAGACACTGCTTGATGCCATTTCCTAGCAGGTGGATTTTATTCCCATTACACACACTAACAAACTGAGGCCACCCAGGTAGTGGTTGAGTGCAGGTAGACATGTCTCCCCACCGCCTGCTCTTACAGAAAACCAAAGAAGAGGGGGAAATATTTGGACACTTCAGAGACCAAGTTCAGAGAATCAATGCGGCACACCCACCTCCCCAACTCCCAGCCACCTCCTCAGGAGGTTCCTTTGCAAATCGGCTGTGCCGGCCTCAGCTGCAGACCCAGTGCAGAACACCGGGAAACCCCGTCCAGCTGTGGGACTGCTGTGAGGGTGCAGCCCTCCCGACAGGGTAGCATCCTTGGGTGGCACCTGGATGCCACCCTGTTCAGTGCAGGCAGGAGTCCTGTTCCTCAGGTGGAATTTCTGGTGCTGGCCATGCCTCCTTTGCTCTTTTCCAGGCTGCCTGACTCGATTGGCTATCATGGGCAGCTTCTAACCTCTTTCTGCTCAATGTGTGGTCTATAGGGGAGCAGTGTCAGCCAGGAACTTGTTCAAAATGCAGACTCTTGCGCCCACCCCAGACCTGTCCGCTCAGGAACTGCATTCTAATAAGATCTGCCAGGTGTCGCCTCTGCCTGCAGATCTTATTAGATCTGTGCTGACACCACTCAGCAGGTTCAATCCGTTCAGTCACCAAATTGTGGAAAAGGGGACCTCAGAGGTGGGAAGGGTTTGCAGAGGATAGTGAGAACAACTCTTTCTATTTAAAAACAAAACAAAACAAAAACATTTTATTGATTTTTTTTTTTTTTTTTTTTTTTTTTACAGAGAGGAAGGGAAGGAATAGAGAGTCAGAAACATCGATGGGAGAGAAACATTGATCAGCTGCCTCCTGCACACCTCCTATTGAGGATGTGCCCTGCAATCAAGGTACATGCCCTTGGCCGAAATCAAACCTGGGACCTCCCAGTCTGCAGGCCGACGCTCTATCCACTGAGCCACACCGGTTAGGGCAAGAGAACATAGCCTGTCATCTATAGCATGTCATCCTCTCTACAACATTCCCCCCGACTGGAGAATATCCGGCTCTATTCGGACATGCCCATGGGTTTGACTCCCTTTTGAGGCTACGTTCCATTTTCATGAGGTTCTGTTTAGGCAGCGCTCAGCTTTTGTAGAAGCTCTTTGCCACCTCCTGCCGTGCCCTCCCCTGGCCTGTCCCGGTAAAATTGGTTTTTCTAATCCAAGTGTGGGGCTGGATCTTTGCCCCTCTTAAAAATTAACCTCATACCTTCAACACACCACTCCTGATGATCTTGGATCCTGATTCTATCACTCTGTGTGTTTGCTATTCCTCTCAGCAGCAGACCTTCTACAAAACTGACTAGTGCAGTGGTCGGCAAACTCATTAGTCAACAGAGCCAAATATCAACAGTACAACAATTGAAAGTTCTTTCGAGAGCCAAATTTTTTAAACTTAAACTTCTTCTAACGCCACTTCTTCAAAATAGACTCACCCGGGCCGTGGTATTTTATGGAAGAGCCACACACAAAGGGCCAAAGAGCCGCATGTGGCTTGAGAGCCACAGTTTGCTGACCGTTGGAGTAGTGTGTTGCTTCTGTGTCTTCACTCAGCCTGGGGCTGCGTTCTGGAGCAGGGTGCTAGAGGCAGCCTCCCTAGGGTGCCTGGCTCCATATTCCAGTCATTATCCTGGGGGGAACACGTCACCCCAAAACGTAGTGGCTGACCATGAGTCATTGGCTAGAGCTCATGGTTTTTCTGGGTCAAGAACTTGGGAGAAGCTTGGTCAGCCAGTGGCGGCTTGGGTTCGCTCATGGGGCTGCCTTCAGAGGTCAGTGACAGCTTCCGTCCGCCGAAGGAGGATCCAGGTCCCAGGGAACTCACTCACATGGCTGGCAAGTTGGTGTTGGCCGTTGGCCAGTGGCCTCAGTCCTCCCCACGGGCCTGCCAGCGGAGTCGCCTCATGACGTGGTGCTGGCTCCCGCCACAGCGGGTGATACAAGAAGCCAAATAGAAGCTACCGTGCGTTTAAGGCCTAGCTGTGGGAGTCACACACTGTCACCCTCACTCTATGCTTTTTTTTTTTTTTTTTTTTTTTTTTTTTTTTAAATATTTTATTGATGTTTTACAGAGAGGAAGGGAAAGAGATAGAGCGTTAGAAACATCGATGAGTGAGAAACATTGATCAGCTGCCTCCTGCACACCTTCTACCGGGGATGTGCCCGCCACCAAGGTACGTGCCCTTGACCGGAATCGAACCCGGGACCCACCCCAGTTCACAGGCCGGCGCTCTATCCACTGAGCCAAACCGGTTCTGGCAGCCGTCACCATATTCTATTGGCCATACACGGCCAGCCCTGAAGGAGTGTGGGAGGCGACGTACAAGGTCATCAGGGGATGGAGATGCCTGGGGAGCATCTTGGAGGCTGACTTCCGTGTGGCATTCAACGGACTCTTAGAGGAGGGATGGCTGGTCTCCCAGTCCATCTAATCGTGTCACCGCAGAGTGCTTGTTAGGGTCCCTTACGTGGGACACCATGTCAGTGCCTTGCTAAGCTCTGTGGAAGGTATTTGCAGAATTCCTCGGAGCATCCACCCAATACCCCTGTATAAGCAAGACGTCTAGCCTGCTCTCTGGGACAATACTTCTCTCCCAATTTTTAAAAAATTTATTTATTGTCTAAAGTTTTACATATGTCTCTTTTCCCCCTCCAGTTGACCCCTTTCCCCGCAGCCAATCCCACCCTGCGAAAACCTCCAGCGCCCCAGTGTCTGTGTCCAGTGGTTATGCGAATATGCATGCAGACAAGTCCCTTGGTTGCCCTCTAACCCCCACGTCCCCTACTATTTGTCTCTGGATCTATTCTTATTCATCAAATTATACTGATGATTATATCCCACATATGAGTGAGATCATGTGGTATTTGTCTTGACTGGCTTATTTCGCTTGGCATAATGCTCTCTAGTTCCATCCATGCTTTTGCAAATGGTAAAAGTTCCTTCTTCTTCTTCTTTTTTTTTTTTTGATAGCGGCACAGTATTCCATTGTGTAGATGTCCCACAGTTTTCTAATCCACTCCTCTGCTGATGGGCACTTAGGCTGTTTCCAAATCTTAATTACTGTAAATTGTGCTGCTATGATCATAGGGGTACATATGTTCTTTCTGATGGGTGTTTTTGGTTTCTTGGGATATAATCTTAGAAGTGTTTCCCGATTTGTATAGGACAGCATTTATTTCATCTAAGAAGGTCCTCATGCCACCCCACTGTGTCTCTTCTCACAGAGGAATGCTTGCAGCCACTTTAGCTCTTTCCTATCAGCATCTGGGCATTTTAATCACACTGATGTGGCCAGCGATTGTTGAGTTTCAGAGCTACATCACACTACATCAGGCTGTTTTCACGATGGCCACCAAGAAAGGCCCTCCTGTCCATCTCACGCAATGAGACAGCTGATCAGGGGGAAGTCCCCTCTGTATTCAATAGTGTGGGACATGAACCCCAGTTCTGGCACTGAGACCCTGGGGCAAGTGTCTTGGGTCTTGGTGTTCTCGCCTGTAAAATGGAGCTGTCTGTGGATCGGCTGTGAGAATCGGAATGAGGGATGGATGTCAGCACCTGATCTGGCTCCAGGTGATTAATTTCCTTCCCTCCCTCCCCTCTCCCACCGTTTGTTGTCTCCGAGTCAAGTACATTTTCTTCTGTGTGCTGCTTTCTGGGTTTGTAAAAGAAGCTAAAAATACTCACTTCACACGAGTGCGGCAATGATAAATACTATATGTAATGTGTGTAAGAGAACATTGTGGGCCTTTCTGGTAGCCAGGGCCCACAGAAACAGAATAAAGAAAAGCCTTCTTATTGCAAAACTGGGCCAGGGAGTGGAGCCTCCTGAGCGCCAGTGGAACATTTGAAAAGTGCCGTTTTATTAGCTTAGCACTGTGCAAGTGACAAACTCGGAGGGAAATGTTCTAATAATAAAGAGCATGGGATAAGTTAATGAAACACTTACAATCCTCCCAGGTCTGTGTGGAATAATGACGTACGCTAATAGGAAGGTACTGTGTCACTCAGCACAGAAGGTCAAATTGCAGGGAACTCTTGTTTCTTAAAGATGCAGTTTGGCTTCCCCCCTGAGTTCATGGCAGATTCCATTGTCACTACAACCCAGCCATTTATGAAAGGAAAAATTACGGTAAGCACTTTATTCATGAGTGTTTTTATCACTGAGGATATGGTGGGCATAATGGTGAGTGGGGTGTTACTGGGTTGATTTATATAATCAGCAGAATCACCATCACCACCATCACTGTTACCACCATCACTGTCATCACTACGACCATCACTGCAAGCCCATCACCATAACCACCACCATCATCACCATCATCGCCACATCCCCACCATCCCCATCACCACCACCACTGCCACCATAACTACCACCATCACTGCCACCATAACTACCATCATCCCCACCACAACCATCATCACCATCACCACCATCAGCACCACCATCACTGCCACCATCCCCACCATCCCCACCACCATCATCACCATCATCACCACCATCACTGCCACCACCATCACTGTCATCACTACCACCATCACCGCTAATGTATCACCATCACCACCACCACTGCCACCATCACCACCACCACTGCCACCATCACCACCATCACCACTGCCACCATCACCACCATCACCATTGCCACCATCGCCACTACTATCCCCACCACAATCATCATCACCACATCAGCACCACCACCACCATCACCACCACTACCACTATGACCACTATCACCACCACCATCACCATCACCACCACCACCACCATCACCACCATCACCATCATCACCATCATCACCATCATTACTTATAATCACCAACACCATCATCTGTAACATTTTCCAAGCAGGTGTGGAGTAAGAGGTGGGGAGGAGGATGCTTCCCAGGCAGTCCAATTCCTTGAGGTTCCTGGGAGGCTTCTTCTCCCTTCCCAATCTTGAATCTTAAGAAGCTGCTTCCCATAATGCTGTCCCTCCTCTGCCCCCTTCTTTATTCCAGCCAGCGGAGTTTTTTGGGATTGAGCACGCACCCTTGCCATATCACACTGGCTGATTTTTATTTTCGTTGAGTGATAAACATGGGATCGTTCTGAAAAATTTTCATCCCGTATTTTCACACAGTGTAGTCTACATAGAAAACATATGTGTACAAAATGAACAAACATGTTCTCCCTCAAATGCTTGCTAGAGATGAAGTACAAGATGGACAGACAACACCTTTGTCATTTGAAAATGATTGCTAAGACATAGCATGACTTTCCCCCATAAAACTTGGCCCTTGTTTGATAGCACAGTGGTGGGGAACAGTGGTCTTGACATTTTACATGTTGCTCTTACACTATTTGGTTTCTTCATGTGTATTCCTTTAAGGGGAGAAGACCCAGACTATAAAAGGGAAACAAGTGGTATTTTACTAGGTTATCTTTTGTTCCTAGGACATTACTTGGTAGTATTCTCATCTTGAAGTTGTCATAGAAATAGGCATTATCACAATGCTGGAGAGTACCCTGTGTAGTCTCGAAATCTCAAGTTAAAAATACAGAATGTCAGTTTCTTTTGGGCTAGCATCATGCCCATATTTGCTTGTTTGCTTATCCCCATGGTTGGCTAGCTGCGGCTCTCGAGCCACATGCGGCTCTTTGGCCCCTTTGAGTGTGGCTCTTCCACAAAATACCACAGCCTGGGCTAGTCTATGTTGAAGAAGTGGCATTAGAAGAAGTTTGAGTTTAAAAAATGTCGCTCTCCAAAGAAATTTCAATCGTTGTACTGTTGATATTTTAATGAGTTTGCCAACCACTGGCTTATCCTATATAATAATGATGTAATATGCAAATGGTCGTTACCCCGTGAAGCATAACGTCTGACCGCATAATGACCAGATCGTGGATCAGCAGGAGGGTGGGGCAGTTGGCTACAAGAGAGCGGGGCAGCAGGCAGAGAGCTACTGGGGCATGTATTCGTGTGCAGGGCTACTAGCTATTGTATAATTTATATATCCCATAAAGTTTATCACTTTATCATTTTAAGTGTATAGTCTAGTGTTATTAGGTACATTCACGTTGTGTCTGGATCCTTTCACTCATACTAGAGAGAATATGCCCCATATAAAGGGTTGGCCACTTCCCAGATCCAGCTGATTGTCGCCATTTGGGAATGCAGGCTCATTGCTGCCGGATCATGTTGTAGTAGTAGTAATAGTAATAGTAATAGTTATTGTTTTCCTTGAGAAGCCAAGTATCTGGGTTTTTATGTAAGACCAGACGATGACTAATTAAAAAATTTAAAATCTAGGATGTGTCAGCACATTCAGGATAAGCAAAAAGCATCTGCGCACGCGTGGACGAATAAACCACGGTGAGTGAACAGAAAGGACGTTTGCAAGGAAGAATCGAAGACACTGGGTCTTATTGAGGGGAGAGAGGACCGGACCCGAGATGGTCTCATACTTCCGAACCTGGATGGCCGGGAGATGGGGGAGTCCCCGTGGCTGTCACAGTCCGGAAGGAGAGAAGAGACATCCAGTTCCGTTGTAGACAGTCTGGGTTTTCAGAAGTGGAGGGACGTCCTCGGGGAGGAGGCCAGCAGGCAGGCAGAACTCGGACCTGGGGCCTGAGGAAATGCTTAGCTCGAGATTCCACACGTCTGGTTTTCAAATAAGAGCAGGGAACACTAAATTCTATTTGAAAAACGCTACCGTTCTCCTCAGTTGCCTACTCTAACTACTGAAGGGAGAAAACAGGAGGGCAGAAAAGTGGAGAAAGAGGCTGCTGAGTCCAAGGCTCCCAAAAGGGATGCATACCAGGGGATTTAGAGAAAAAAGCAATCTAGACAGATGTGAAGCGATGAACTTGAGCTGGCGTTGAACTGTGTGGTAACAGCCTCTTGTGGGTATTAGGCTGTTGCCCTAATGAATACTAATGATTTTTTATTTTTTGAAACCTCCATTTTTGCAGCTATAGGCACAAAGGAGGCTCGCTGCTTGTTGGCAATGACCTCTGGGCCCAAGGAAATGAGATAAACAGCTATGCTCCTCTGTTAGACATGGGCCACATCTCACCTCTGAACTCCGCCCTCAGGCGCATTGTAGATCCCAGATCAAGTCAGAAATCCAGGCCCCTCAAAGCCACCCCAGCATTCATTCTCAAGGACTTCCGGCTTGATAAGGACTAAGTATAGTTCGGGTAGAACTGTTGTCGGCAAACCGCGGCTCGAGAGCCACATGTGGCTCTTTGACCCCTTGAGTGTGGCTCTTCCACAAAATACCACGGCCTGGGCGAGTCTATTTTTGAAGAAGTGGCGTTAGAGGAAGTTTAAGTTTAAAAAATTTGGCTCTCCAAAGAAATTTCAATCGTTGTACTGTTGATACTTGGTCTGTTGACTAATGAGTTTGCCGACCACTGGGCTAGAACAGTCTCTACAGAGCTTTGTCAGAGCCAGGTTAAGTGTTGAAAAGATGGAGGAGGAGAGGAGAGAGGCCTGGTGAAATCCATTCACCTTTGGGGCTTGTGTATGTTATTTCCCTGTTGCTCTTTCTGACTTCCCATTTTCTGAAGTTGAAAGAAGAGGACCATCCAGTCTCACCGGAGTGTGACAAAACGCTCAGCCAGTTTCTAAGTTGTGTGTCCAAGACATGGTAGCTATCAAATGAATACTTCTAATTTAATTAGCAAACAGAACATTGACACATTAGAGTGGCTCAAAGCCTTAACAAGCAAATATGTATATATGAGAAAAAATTTGAAAGAAATTTATTGATGGATTTTGAAAGAGAGAGAGAGAGAGAGAGAGAGAGAGAGAGAGAAAGAGAGAGAGAAACATTGATTTGTTGTTTCTCTTATTTGTGCATGCATTGGTTCATTCTTGTATGTGCCCTAACCGGGGATTGAACCTCCTACCTTGGTGTATGGAGACGATGCTGCAACCAACTGAGCTACCTGGCCAGGGACTATATGAGCAAATGAATGCTCAGTAAAACTCACTGATCAAGAGGAGACAGATGATAGACGCATGGTAGAGAAGGGACAGAATTGCATGGGATGAAGCAGGCAAGACGAAGGGCATAAGGGAAGTCTAGGAATTAATTGGGGGATGAATGAATAGAACTTACACTGGAGGGCAAAAGGGCTTTCTCCCCAAGCACCCCCTACTCTGAGCTCAGGTGAACTGGGACCCACTGCCTGTCCCAGTCTCATACCCGTGCGTTTTCTCCCCGGCCCCGGCCCCTCCGCAGGCCTCGCTGGAAAGGTGACTTTTCCAGAGTCAGAAGCCGGAGCACAAGGCACCTATTCACCCTGCTGGGTTTGAAATTCCCCTCCGAAATTCCTCTAACGGCAAACGCCTCCTGCCCAGTACACTGTGCATCTTTTCAAGCTTCAGACGTAAACAGCAGCGGGGCCCCACCTGGCAACCCCCTCTTGCTCTCCTGATAAAAATAGAAAGGGCCGAGGTGGTGGTTGGGGGGAGCCATGGGCACAGTGGGGGCTTGTGGGTCAGTTGTTTGGCCTGGGTGTTCCTGACGCTCTCTGCCTATTTTGGGGGGAAGGGGTGTCTCTCAGGGGGGAGCCTCAAGCTGGATTCTCCAGGTATTTGTCATCCCTGGCACCGTGGCCCCTTCCATTCTGGGCCCAGGACACATCTCTGCGGTTGTGTGTTTAACTCCCTGTCCCGGGGAGAAACACGTTTACCTGCGGTCCCTGGCTTGGGCGTGGGTGTCCAAGCTCTGGCGGTTGTGGGGGATGGAACCATGGGCGTGAAGACGTTCGCGGGTCACCGGATCGTGCACGGCGGAGTCCTGGGTGTGGTGTGAGTCTAAGTCAAGACAGGCGCCATCCCCCACCCCACGTGTAGGTGAGGGCCTTTGGAGGCCATGGGAGTCACTGGGGAAGCATGCTCCGGCTATATGGAACAGGGCGGAGCGAGAAGGACCAGGTGACCTGGCCAGTCCACTGAGGCTGGGCCTGAGAGACTCATTGGAGTTCACCATCTACTGGCGATGTGATCTCGGGCCTCAGTTTCCCCCTCAGGAAATGAGGGTCCTGCCTCTGCTTTGCAAACAACCATCCAGCGTCTTTTTGGCCGCACTCAGGACAACTGACTCCCTCACGTCCACCTCCTCCACCCACAGCCTCCTCTACGCTTACTCTTTGAGCTCCATCTCATCTTCAGTTTGTACCTTAATTATCAGAGCGGCCTGTCCCTCACCATCCCAAGTCTCTGTCTTCTTCCGTCTTCATGACAGCACCCTCTTCCTTCCCACCCCTAGCCCAGTCCACAGCCTGCTGGTGTATGGTTTTTGTCTTTTGTGTGTTTTTTCAAAAAAAATATATTTTATTTTATTTATTTATTTATTTATTTTTTTTACTGAGAGGAAGGGAGAGGGAGAGAGTTAGAAACATCGATGAAAGAGAAACATCAATCAGCTGCCTTCTGGATGCCCCCTACTGGGGATGTGGCTACAACCAAGGTACATGTCCTTGACTGGAATCGAACCTGGGACCCTTCAGTCCACAGGTCAACGTTCTATCCACTGAGCCAAACCCGTTAGGGCTGGTGTACGGTTTTATCTGTTTACTTGTATAGTGTCCACCTCTCTCTCTCACCAGACTGTGAGCCTTCCTCTCTCTCTGCATCCCTACCCTCAACATTACAGTCTTTGGGAAATGCAATATAGAGAGAGGGTATGGTCAAGGGCATGTACCTTGATCAATGTTTCTCTCTCATTGATATTTCTGGCTCTCTATCCCTCTCCCTTCCTCTATGTAAAAAAAAAATCAATAAAATATATGTATTTTTTTAATCTAGTTTAAATATAGAGAGAGGGTATGGTCAAGGGCATGTACCTTGGTCCACTGAGTCCACTGAGGCTGGGCCTGAGAGACTCATTGGAGTTCACCATCTACTGGCGATGTGATCTTGGGCCTCAGTTTCCCCCTCAGGAAATGAGGGTCCTGCCTCTGCTTTGGGAACAACCATCCAGCGTCTTCTGGCCACGCTCAGGACTGACTTTCTCACGGGACCTGGGATCCAGGTCCAGTTTGCCTGTGATCTAGGCCTGCTCTTTGGAAAGAGGGGAGGGCCTCCTCCTCCTTCTGACTCTTCCTCACCAGGTGTTCAGGACCCAGAGGTCCCACTTCCGACTCGGTTTGGGCCCACGGCTTTGGCACAAGGTGCTGAGTGCGGAGTGCTTTCCGGGATACGTTCCCCTCTTCCCTCCAGGGTTGCAAGCTCCTCGGAAGGCTGCGTTGCTTCCTCCTGGCATTATTCCTTGTCTCCCGGGACCAGATCTCAGAGGCCACTGAGCTTTTTCAACGTGGTTGTGGCCCTGCAGATGCAAACTTTCTATCCCGAGGTCCCTCTTCGGCTTCTCTGCTCTTCTTGTTAGTGGGGAGCCCTGATGGCTCCTTAAAGATGACGTAAGTGAAGAATGGAGCATCTCGGGTGGCCACAGCAAGGATGCAGGGAGGCGTACCGGGCATACCATGACAAGCGATACACAAAGGTGACACGCTACTATTAGCGGAAGATGAGCGAGTACAACGAGTCACTTTATTTCCCGAACTACGTATCTAAACAGGAGCCAAATTATATTCAGTGTAAAGTGCAGATAGTCAAGCGGAAGGTTGCCGACTTACTGAAGTCCTCCATTTGTATTTTGTTCGCTTGGTAAGGGTTCAAAACCAAACACAATGCTTCCACGGTTACCGCACAATTCCTACCAGCCCAGGTCTTGTCATTGAAAAATACCAGACGCTTCATGAATTCGCATGCCAGCATTGCACAGGGGCTGTGCTCATCTCCGAATCGTTTGAGTTCTACTAGGTGTACATTATTTGTCTTTTTTCTTTTTTAAAGATTTTTAAACTAGATTAAAAAAATACATATATTTTATTGATTTTTTTTTACATAGAGGAAGGGAAAGGGATAGAGAGCCAGAAATATCAATGAGAGAGAAACATTGATCAGCTGCCTAAGTACATGCCCTTGACCGGAATCGAACCTGGGACTCTTCAGTCCGCAGGCTGACGCTCTATCCGCTGAGCCAAACCGGTCAGGGCTCAGCCGAGTCTTCTCGTGAACAATGAGGTGCCACAGTGAACAAGGTGTGGTAGAGGCAGAGATGCCCAAACAGGCCAGGGCAGCCCCCACGTGTGGGGTGCAGATGGGGGTCTACAGAGCCTGTGGGAAGAGTGGGTGCAGCTGCTGGTCCTGGGTGCCCCTGTGGATGCTGCTGTTTGGGGACCTCTCTTTGTCCTACAGTGACCCACCCCACCCATGCTGGTTAGAGTCTGAGCAGGAGGTTCCTTCTTGAGCTCATGACTTCATGTCACGTTCCCCGTGGGTGTGGACACTCTGGCTTTGTGTTGGGACGGCCACGTCACGCCGTCTCCGCATGCTCTGTCCCTAGTGGAAAGTTCCGGCCTCTGGAGGTGCAGAGGGAAGGCCGCCCCGCTGGCCCCTGGTGGCGCCCCGTGACCGCCAAGCTGTCCGCCTGCCTTGGTCTCGGTCCACCCTGCCCTGTTTGTTTGCCGTCTGGGTTGCTCCTCTTCGTCAGACGGACTGTCCCGCCTGCCCAAGTTTCACGCCACACCTGAAGCCCTTGGCCTTTCTCCCCTGCCCTCCCCCCGCCCCCCAGACCCCAGCAGTGCTTCTGGGGAGGGTATGCAGCCCGATTGCTCAAGATGTGCAAACCCAGCTAAACAGGCAGGGAAGCCAGGCCCCCGCGACGCTGACCACACTCAGCTTGCGTGGTGTCCCCCAGGCCTGCAGGAGAGGAGAACCGGTGTGTTCGTCTTCAGAACGGATAGGACGGTGACCCCTGGTCTGCGTGTTGTGGGGAGGCAGCTGGGCTGGGTCTGGAATTGCTTTAAAGTGGTGGTTCTCAGCCCTGGCTGTCCCCGAGGGCCACCTGCAGAACTTGGAGGGCACCTGGTGCCCAGGCTGCATCCAGACTAATTCAACCAGCATCTCTGGAGATGAGAACTGGTCAGTGGTATAATATATATATTGTGGTATAATATATATATATTGATTTCAGACAGGGAAGGAGAGGGAGAGAGAGAGAGAAACATCAATGATGAAAGAGAATCATTGATGGGCCACCTCCTGCATGCCCCCTACTAGGGATCGAGCCTGCAACCTGGGCATGTGTCTTTGACTGGAATCGAACCCAGGACCCTTGAGTCCACAGGCCAATGCTCTATCCACTGAGCCATACTGGCTAGAGCTGCAGTATTTAAGTTCCCCAAGTGATTCTGGAATACTTCTATGTGTGAAAGCAGCTGCTCTAAAGGGACCAATACACCCTAGCCGGTTCGGGCACCTGCAGACCGAAGGGTCCTGGGTTTGATTCTGGTCAAGGGCATGTACTTGGTTGCAGGCTCGATCCCCAGCCCAGGCGTGTGCAGAAGGCAACCAAATCGACATGTGTCTCTCTCACATCGATGTTTCCATTTCTCTGTTTCTCTCTTTCCCTTCCACGTTCTCTAAAAAATCAATTGAAAAATATCCTCAAAATATTCAATAGGAAGGGACGGGGTGAGGCTGAGTGAGAGGGTCTGAAACTAACCTGATTCACCTCTCTGGACTACATTCTCTGTTCTGTTTCATTTTTGATGAAAATTATAGGGGTATCACCACTCTTTCTTTAAATTGCTATTCCAGGCTTGATTAATGCTCATTTTCCCATTGTCCAGTTCTAAGATCATCTTGTGGGTGTAAAACACGCTTTCTCTGGCCGGGGAACAGGGTGCAGAGGGTGGAGGGTTTGCCTGGCTGTGGTCTTAGTCACCAGCGTGCTGCTGTGATGTCTCGGGGTGGTGATGACTGGCAGGGCAGGGCGGTAAGTCGGACTGAGACTCAGGAGAGCTGGTTCGCCTGGTGGCACCACTCTCTAGCTTCACCTGTGCCCACCTCACCCACTCACATCCTCATTCTCACCTTGAGCGTGTCATTCTCACAGGTCCCGGGATCAGGCATCCTGCTTTCCGGGCCCCAATGCCCTCTCCTCCCGCCTACCTTCAGCCCATCCCTACACACGCTTTAGGATCTCCGCCTTTCCCCGCTCCTTCCCTCTTATTCAGTCTGTCATTCCAGCAACGTTTATGCCAGCCCCCTACACGCCTGCACTCTCCCCATGTTTCACAGAGAAAATGGAAGCATTCCATTGAAGTTCTGCAACTCCCTAACCCACCAGCATCCCTGCTTATCCTCGCCTGGGCCTTCCCATTGTCACGGAGGCGCCTCCCTCCCATCTTCTCACCTGGGACACCTGTGCCTTCCCCCTCACACCTTTTCACGCCCTCACATTGGCGATCCCTTCTCTCTTCTGGATTTGCAACCACTGGCTGCCACCTCCATCATTTCATAGAAATAGCTCTGGTGGGTTTTACCTGTAGCTCCCGCGTTACCAAATCTGGTGATTATTTCCCTCTGCCTTCCTGACCTCTCTGCAGCCTGAGGCCTCCTTGACCACGCCCCACCCTTCGCTGTCTCCAGCTTTCTCTCTGCCCCTCTGCTCTCGACCTCTCTACCTCCGTTTCCTTTGTGGAGTTCTTCTTTGCTCAGAAACCATTAACGAGAGGCATCCCTAGACCAGGCAGTCACTAACGTTCTTCAACGTTTTGAGTATTTCAGCACCACTTGGGGTGGGTTGCCAGTGATTCATCTGTGTGACTCTGGACAAACACAGGCAGCACGGTGGCCCAGCCACGCCTGCGCGTCCCTCCGTTGGCAAGGCAGGAGTACAGTTCTGCCGATGATGAGAGCTCAACACAGTTGTCATGGTTGCAGCCGAGGCTTTCATGTGACAAGTGACTGTGTCATGGGGAGTGGTGGTGCTGCGACATCTCTTACTGAGTGCCCCTTCAGCAGTGTCAGCTCTGCGAGACACCGTTAGTCCTTCAGCTCATGCAACCTGCTGTCTTTGTCAGGTGCATCCGGCCTCTAGTGATGAAATAAAAGTCTCTGAGGTGGGCATTGTAGAGAGGTGAAACCCGAATGTCTAAGAACTTTTTGAAGAGGTACCCTACCTCAATAGCCATAAGAAAAGTAATGAAACCAAAAAGCAATAGCATTTTATCCTCAACTGTTGGCAATCGTTAGCAAGTTGGATAACATCAAGTGCTGGTAAGATGGCGAGGAACGGGAACCTTCATGTCCTGTTGGTGAAAGCGTGAATGGGTTACTAACGGGCATTCTGGAAACCAGTCGGCAATACTGAGTGGAACCAGGTGAGTACCTTGCAGGTCAATCCAAACCCCAGACCCAGAAGCCCAAGAATTGCTTGCCAAGATCCATAAAAGGATACGTACATGGGTGCCTGTCACTACATTGTTGTGGTCGCAGGGGGAGGAGACCCCCAGGTGTCCATCACCAGGCAAACGGATCCGTGTTGGGGGGTGAGAGCAGGACACTGTGCAGGATCCTATAGTGAAGGGCCGGGTGGCAACATGGAGACGCCTTCCATAAAAGTTAGAAATACGTTGAACCTTTAACAGGAGCACGGATACAGGTCGTCCCTCCAAAATGTATACACACTTCAACGGCTGGTAGCTCAATTTTGAAAACCAAATGTATTTTATTTAAAAAAAATATTTTATTGATTTTTTTTTTTCTTTTCTGAGTGGAAGGGAGAGGGATAGAGAGTCAGAAACATCGATGAGAGAGAAACATCGATCAGCTGCCTCCTGCACACCTCCTACTGGGGATGTGCCTGCAGCCAAGGTACATGCCCTTGACTGGAATCAAACCTGGGACCCTTCAGTCCGCAGGCTGACACTCCATCCACTGAGCCATACCAGCTAGGGGGAATGTATTTTAATAAATACTGCCTTTAAAATTATTCAAAGTGTGTGCAGACATTTTAAGGAGCACCCTACAGAAGTGAAAACCAGAGCCCTAGCTGGTTTGGCTCAGTGGATAGAGCGCCGGCCTGTGCGCTGAGGGGTCCTGGGTTTGATTTCAGTCAGGGGCACATGCCTGGGTTGTGGGCTGGATCCCCAGTATAGGGGCTTGCAGGAGGCAGCCGATTCATGATTCTTTCTCATCATTGATGTTTCTCTTTTTCTCTCCCTCTCCCTTCCTCTCTGAAATCAATTAAAACATGTTTTAAAAAAAGAAAAAGAAAATCAAATATACTCACCTTAGCAATAGCGTCTCAAAATCACACATATGTCGAAGAACGTGTATCAGACACATTAGGACGTGGTTGTCCGTGTGAACAAACAGGAGTGGATTTGGGAGGCAAAGGAAGAGGAGGAGGGGAGAGGGGCCGGGTATGAACAAGGGTATGTATGACCTTTACTTTGGGGAACCCGAAACCCCAACATACACTAGAATAAAGGAAAAGGATGAAGATTTCTCCAAGGTGCAAACATATTTGGATCCAAAAAATAGCTCCCTTGTCTTCTGGGGTGCCTCCTGAGTACCCCAGTTTTTTTTTTTTCCCCTCTCTTCTCACAAAGAGGCGCTTTCCTGTGGCCTCCCAGTGTACCAGGCGTGTGTGAGGCTCCTGTGAGCCCGCGTGGAGAGTACAGAACAGACTGAAACCCACTCTTTCCCCCCGAGGGGGTGGCCCGCTTCCCTGGTCGGGCCCGGGAGGCACCTTGGCCGGGCGGGCGCTGGCGGAACACAGCGGGGTCTCTGTGCAGGCCTGAGGTAACCCAACGGGAGCGGGGCGCTCCTCCCGGGGCGGGAGAATGGGCTTCTCTGTGTGCGCTTGTTTGCTTTGGTTTCGGGCTAAAAAAAAATGATTTCACACATAATTAGGGCTGTGGCAGCGAGATTGTGTTCGAGGTGCTTTTACTGGAAATATCAGGAGGAGGGACAACGGAGGGCTGTGTTCCTCTCCCCACCGCCCGCCGGGCTGGAAGGAGGAGGAGGAGGAGGAGGAGGAGGAGCCCAGCGGCTCCAGGGGCCAGGACAACAGGCCGTGTTCAGGCCAGGGAGCAGCTTTCATGCAGGCAGGCAGGCCCAGCTGTGCGGGGCTGAGGTTGGCGGTGGAGGTGGGCAGTGTGTGGGGTGTGCATTGAGGGAGGGGGTTGGGGAGGTAGGGAGAGGTGGGGACTGCTACCCATGCCTCCCTCCCCTTCTCCCTGTCTCCAGCTGCCTGTGGAGGAGGACAGGCGTCCTCAGAGAAAGAAGTTGTGTGTATATGTGTGTGTGGGGGCACAGGTAAAGGGTGAAGAAGGAGGCCAGGGGGCGAGGTGCAGGCCACAGGGGAGGCTGAGGGCTGGGGAAGCCACCACACACATCCACCCATCTGCAGGGGGAGCTGGCCCGTGGGAGCAGCCCTCTGCCAGGCCTCGGGGGACCCCGGTTCTAGTCCTGACTCTGGACGTATCTGGGCAGGTCTCCCGGTTTTTCTGAGTCCATGAGACTCGGGCTATCACAGTAGCCTTTGCAGAATGATATAGTCCATGGGGGGTGGAGGGAGAGGGAGGTTCGGGGTACACCAGCTACTCTCTCTTCCTCTTGGAGATGTACAGTGTACATTGTATGGGAAAAAGCAGCCCGTAAAACCAAACTCTTGTTTTCCTTGGAATTTGGGCAGCGAAATGCTTTCCCAAACATTTAATTACAGGAACAACCTTCCCCCCCCCCTTTTTTTTTTTTTTTTGCATAATATCTATTAACACCTTGTGTGTTCCAGGGTTGTGGCTGCATAAGAGACCATCCCAAACCCAGTGGCATTAAACAAACATGCTCACAGGATTCGGTGGGTCAGACGTTCGAACAGGGCACAGAGGGGATGGTGTGTCTCCACTGCCAGCCGTTTGGGGCCTCCTCTGAAAAGACTTGAGGACCAGGTGGCGGGTGGGTGGGAGGGAGAGGGGGTAGCTAGCTCTTTAAGGCTGGACGCAGTCTCCACGCACGTGCCGGGCAGGTGATGCCGGGTGTGGTTGATTGGGACCTTCACTGGGCCGTGAGCTGGAACACCTCCCTGTGGCCTGTCCAGGTGCCTCGGGTTTAGCAGCCTCTGGGTAGTTGGACTCTTTACCTGGTGGTTCAGGGCTCCAAGGCTGGTTTTCCAAGACACCCAGGGAGAAGCTATTATTGGCCTTATTTAAAAAAACCTATTTTTGCCCTAACTGGTGTGGCTCAGTGGAAAGAGCGTCAGCCTGCGGACTGAAAGGTCCCAGGTTCGGTTCCGGTCAAGGACATGTACCTTGGTTGCGGGCACATCCCCAGTAGGGGGTGTGCAGGAGGCAGCTGATTGGTGTTTCTCTTTCATCGATGTTTCTAACTCTCTATCCATCTCTGAAATCAATAAAAATATATATTTAAATATATTTTATTGATTTTTTACAGAGAGGAAGGGAGAGGGAGAGCAATAGAGATAGAAACATCAACAATGAGAGAGAACCATGGATCGGCTGCCTCCTGCACGCCCCATATTGGGATTGAGCCTGCAATTCTCCCCGACTGGGAATCAAACTGAGACCTCCTGGTTCCTAGGCCAATCGCTCATCCGCTGAGCCACTCCAGATGGGCTGTTATTGGCCTTTTATGACTTAGCTTTGAGTGTCAAAGTCACATGAAGGAGACCACGCAGGATGGGAGAGGTTGTCATAGTCACTGTTGGACAATACAGTCTGCCACACGCTGAGAGATGGTGTACTAAAGCTCTGAGGATTCTGAGGACACTCTGAAACCTGAAATTTCACCAGGACTTTGTGCTCTAGGTCCCACATCCCTCTTCTCTCTCTCACACTCAGACCCAAATGGCCACTTCCGGGCACCACCAGGCTGCCCCTGGCCTTGCTCCTCCCCTGCCGTGTGGCCCCCTTCCCCCTGTAGAACATCACAGGCTACAGAAAGCCAGTAGGGCCCACCCTCTCTTTGTGGCTCAGATTCTGAAATCTCTTTGGATTGACGGCTCATTTCTTTCTAGAATTAATCAACCTCTTGTAGAAAGTCCTCCTTTTCTCTGCTTCGGGGATGGGGGCCATCTCTCCCTGGCCACCCTTTATACTTTGTCCAGTTTTTCCCACTTCCAAATGCATGTTCTTTCCCACAAAATCCTCTTGTTCTGAATCCATCAACCCAGGTACAGCTATAGTGATCAGCATCCTGTATGCTGGTTCATTACTTGAGAGAGAAAACTGAACACGGAGAAATCATCTTCGAGTTGAAGGATGAATAGAGCAGCGGTCGCCAACCTTTCAGACCTGACGGACCACCAGTTGGCGACTGCTAGGATAGAGATTAGCTAGGCCAGTGGTTGGCAAACTCATTAGTCAACAGAACCAAATATCAACAATACAACGATCAAAATTTCTTTTGAGAGCCACATTTTTTAAACTTAAACTTCTTCTAACGTCACTTCTTCAAAATAGACTCACCCAGGCCGTGGCATTTTGTGGAAGAGCCACACTCAAGGGGCCAAAGAGCTGCCTGTGGCTCTCGAGCCGCAGTTTGCCAATCACTGAGCTATTATTAGGTGAAGGGGAGGCAGTGAGGGGGGAGCAACTTCCAAATGCAGGGAACAGTCCCCGGGAAGATGCTGAGGTAACAAGGAAGAAGGTGAACTCCAGTCGTTTGGACACGTTCTGAGGTTGCGGGGTGGAGAGCTATGGTGGAGAGATGTGAGACGCAGCTCTTGGAATAACCATTTGTTGAAGACTTTGGTCCAGTCGTTCTCTTTAAAGCTCTTGGGTTTTATTATAAGAGTAATCTGCTGAGACTGATTTGGCTCAGTGGGTAGAGCGTTGGCCTGCGGACTGAAAGGTCCTGGATTTGATTCCGGCCAAGGGCATGTACCTTGGTTGTGGGCACATCCCCGGTGGAGGGTGTACAGGAGGCAGCTGGTCGATGTTTCTCTCTCATCAATGTTTCTAGCTCTCCATCCCTCTCTCTTCCTCCCTGTAAAGAATCAATAAAATATATTGAGTAATTATATACTGAGAGGAATGGGACTTGGGGACGATTTCCATTTTGAAAAGACACCTCTGGCCATTGCTGGCGAGTGGATGGGGTGTGAGGAGGGACAGCTGGGAGGTGCTGTTGGTGTTGACACAGAGCTGGAAACTCACCTTGTCATCCCAGGAGATGGATGGCTTGGGGTGGACGTTTCGGAGACAGGGCCTGGCATTGGCAGCGGCATTGTGCTTTCTTCTGTCAGAGGGGACCCTGGGAAAGGGCCAGCGTCAGCTACCTCTGAGCTGGTTGTCAAATATGTAAGCACAGCAGTGAGCACCTTGGCAATGGTGAACGAAAGCTGTGGAGAGGACAGGTTTGTCCAGGGAAAGGGTACGGAGAGAGGAGAAAGGACCCGAGAGGGAGAGGGGCCTGTGATTTGTAAGAATTCTAAGTTAGCCGAAACCGGTTTGGCTCAGTGGATAGAGCGTCTGTGGACTGAAGGGTCCCAGGTTCAATTCCGGGCAGGGGCATGTACATTGGCTGCAGGCACATCCCCAGTGGGGAGTGTGCAGGAGGCAGCTGTCGATGTTTCTCTCTCATCGATGTTTCTGACTCTCTGTCCCTCTCTCTTCCTCTCTGTAAAGGATCAATAAAATATTGAGCATGCTGCTCAGCTGATAATGTGTCCTCAGTGTATCACATCTGGAGGCACGTGATACTCCTCCGTCTCTCACTGAGGATGTCAGTTTTGACCCCCCAGTCTAGATGTTATCTGCTGTTTTTCATTGTGTAATTATTATTTTCTCCCTTACAATGAATACTCAACCTATGGGGGAGTACTTTAAGACCATGTAAATATCTTGCTCCTAATCAAATTTTTATCCTAGATTTATCATCCACAAATGCTTCTTGCCTGATCCACTCTTTACTATGATAGTTACAAGATAAGAATTTGCCCTGGCCAGTGTGGCTCAATGGTTGAGGATCATCCCATGCACTAAGAGATTGCTGGTTTAGTTCCTGGTCAGGACACATACCCATATATCTCCAGTAGGGGGCGTGTGGGGCGTGTAGGAGGCAGCAGATCAATGCTACCCTCTTACATTGATGTTTCTCTCCCTCTCCCTTCATCTCTCTAAAATCAATAATGAAAACATATTAAGACAAATAAACAAAAAGACAAAAATGAGGATTTCCTAGCTCCAACCCTCCCAGGAAATTGAACAGTCAACTCTCAATGGTCTATTTTTACGCAGGGTCCTTCCTGTCCCCTGTTTATTTATGTGCCACTTTATTTTATGGGTATGGCCTCTTGAGTTCCTATTTTCCCCTAGGATTGCTAATTCATGACTGTGCTTAATTGCTTTGTTGCTCTAGGCTTAGTCAGTGGCTGTCCCTTCAGACTGGTCCTTATGATCTGTGCCCATCATATTTTGAGCACTTACTCTCTGGCATAGCAAGGTGTTCCCGGCTAATCTTGTATCCACCAGGCCCCAGGACTGGGACCGGATTTTCCTTTAACCAGTTAACTGTCACGCGTCCAAAACAGAAACCACCCCCATTGCTTCCATAAGCGCTGGAATATGTACCAATTTAAGTTACCGCCATTTTCTTTACAAACTCAGAGATGTCACCACCAAGTCTGATTTTGAAACGGGGCGACCAGTGTTGACGTGCGAGGGTTGCGGCTAGAGACGTGCAGGGCATGTGGGGACGGTCCGATCTGCTTGCGTCTACAGCTTATGATGTACAGCGGGTTCAGGCACCTTAGGTCCTTTTAGTGAAGAGACCAGACTCTAGGCATGAAGTGTGCTCATTGCTATTGGGGTGCCTTTGCTCCTTGGAATTGTGGCGTATCTATAATATTAATAAAAGGGTAATATATTAATTAGACTGGACATCTTCTGGACATCATTCCCGATGTCCTTTCAGACAAAGCTGGGCCTGGAGGGAAGACAGCTGGGGTCCTGGGTACCTGCGGGAGGCCTGGGAAGGAGCCAGCCCAGGTCCTGGGTGCCGGCGCTGGCAGCCGGGGGAAGGAAGGCCTACTCTTGCAGGAATTTTCATGCATCAGGCCTCTCGTTTAAAATAAAAATACAACATAGTAGAATTATGCTCTTTACCAAGAATGACGGGATTATAAGATTGTATTCTCGCCCCTGATTGGTTTGGTTCAATGGATAGAGCTTCGGCCTGCGGACTGAAAGGTCCCAGGTTCGATTCCAGTCAAGGGCATGTACCTTGGTTGTGGACACATTCCCAGTGGGGGGTGTGCAGGAGGCAGTTGATCGATTTTTCTCTCTCATCGATGTTTCTAACTCTTTATCCCTCTCCCTTCCTCTCTCTCTAAAAAAAAGAGTGTATTTTCTCATAGTGCTCTGTGTTTTTGTCCTGGGGCATTCGAGCTATGGTCCTCTTCTATCCATCCTGGCAGCTGGTCTTCCAGAGGCATTGGGGAAGAATTTCGCATGTCTTCATCAGAAGCACGTTGCGATTGTACGGCCCAACCCAAAGGACCCTTGTTGCTGGACCCAGGGTTTTCCATCCCAGCCACCTCCCGGTGACAGGGTTAGCATTTGAACAGCCTAGGTTACAAAAGTCCCTCTTCAGCCGCCAATGGCCCGTATTGTTTACCCGGAGAACAAGCGCTCTCTGTGACCTTGTCGTCCTGGTCTGGAGCTGACCAGACAAGCTGACCTTCCCCATCTGGTCTCCCAACAGTAGGCCTTTCTCTGGCTCCTCTGAGCCTCCCCCTCTGCCTGTAAACAGTTGTAAAACACGCGGTCCCTTTCGGGCTCAGCCCAGTCCGCGCTGGAGAACAGCTCAGATGGGCTTTGATGCTGACGATGACCCACGTCTAGTGTTTTGAGAGAAAACGTTCATGTGTCATCGTGTTGTTATTGCAGCCTATACAGTGTTTAAAGCTGCGGCCTCGTTCTCTGGCCCGCAGCACCCTGGGCCTCCGGAGCCTGCCCCTCTCCTGTAGGTTCCCCAGGAGCGCGGGCCCCAGCGCCCCGGGCTGCCCTGCAGGTCTTACCCACTGGGTAGAGGTTGGGAATTGGGTTTTGAGAAATTAGGCCTTGGGGTCGGAAGGTAGGCATTAAAGCAGCCAGTTACAAGGAGCATCTTTGAGTCAATCAAGAAGCTTTTATGGCCCTAGCTGGATTTGCTCAGTGGCTAGAACATATCGGCCTGTGGACTGAAGGGTCCCGGTACAAGTTACCTGCTCTCTCTGTGCCTCATTTTCTTCACATGTATAATGCAATTAATATGAACTAGACTGAGTTGTTATAAGGATCAAATAAACAAATACACGGAAAGATGGGAGAACACAATAAGCACATACTAAGCGTTCTATAAACGTGATTATTTTGGGGTATCAGGTCCTTGGGCTCAGTGGGAGTCTTGGAAATCTGCTTGGGAAGATGGGTCAAAGCCTGGTGGGGGTTTGGGGTGCTGTCCTGATAGTGTCTGGCTGAGTGCCTCCCGGGCCTCTTCATTTATCTCTAAAGGTTAAAAGCTTCCACTTTTGTGGGCCCTGTAACAGGTAGTATGGTTTGGCGTGGAAAATAAAGTCCCTCTGGGGACATACAGCTTCACATTTACCAGAGTTTACATGACGGGAGATGAAGCACTCATAATGAGAAATCAAATTGATTTGCTTTCAGAAAGCATAAGCCAGAGGATGCCAAATAGAATGAAGACGAACGTAAAATCAATATGCTGGAGCCAGCCTGCCCGCTGGCGGTCAGCCACTCAGTTCCTCCTGTATCGAGTGGAACAGGCGGCCTGGGCCGGGACAGGGGAGAGATGGGCCCAGGATCGCATTGCTGGAGGCAGACCTGGATCTAGAACCAGGTGACCCGCTTCCCAGGTGTGCTCCGACTCCATCCAGCCACCCAGTTCTCCAGCCACCCGGTTCTCTAGGATACTCCTTCTCGGGAAGGAGGCCCTTGCCTTGGAATCCCCTGCTGGACTTATTCTCCCGACACATGGATTATGAAGGAACTCCGAGGCTCACTTATCTTCCTGCAGCAGAGCCTGCAGCCCGACTTAGCCTGACTCAGGAACCGCAGCCCTGGGGCAACTTCTCTTTTGTAAACATTAAATGACTAGAGGCTGGTGCACGAATTTGTGCATGGGTGGGCTCCCTCAGCCTGGCTGGCAATTGGGGCTGATCAGGGCCGTCTTGCCCAGTCCCCATCGGGCCGATTTGGGACCGGCCAGCTGGGTGGAGGGACTTTGGGAAGTTGGCCAGATGCAGGAGGTTGGCTGTGAGAGTGCACTGACCACCAGGGGACAGCTCCTGCATTGAGCATTTGCCCCCTGGTGGTCAGTGCGAATCATAGCTACCGGCCGGTCATCTGGTCATGTGGTCATAACAGTCACTTGGATTTCTCTTTTGAAAATGCAGCCTGATCTGCTGATTTTAAGGTGCAGTGAGGGTGGGATATGATAATGTACATCGAAGTGAATAGAATGTGAATGAGTAACAACAAAAATGAAGAGAGAAAGAGAGAGAGAGAGAGAGAGAGAGAGGAAGGAAAGAAGGAAAGTCATAAAAACCGCTTACATTTCTTTGGTAATTTTCCTTTTCTTTTGAGTTTTATGCAATGTTCTATAACCACGTGAAGAACTTTTATTCTCAGCCACTGCTGAGAAGGACATAGGGAAATAAAGAATGAGGAGGGACGAGGGGATTGTTGACATTTGGGTTACATTACATTTAAAAATAACTTTTATTTCTTAGTACTATAGAGAAACCCATATTTGGTGACATGAGTAGATTTTTTTCTTAGAACAAATTTAGCATGCTGCAATCTGCAAATAACTTCTAATTCGTTAGTTGCACCAGTATTTTTGTACCAGCGAAGCGAGGCTGATTTACGTCTGCTTTTAAAGGAGCCATTTAGAGAAATGTTGTTTCCAGTCTCATTGAAACAACAAGCATGAGAATTTTTAGATTCGTAAAAAAAAAAAAAAAAAAAAAAAAAAAAAAGCTATTTTCTGAGGGTGGTTCGAGTCTAAATGTAATCCTCGTGTGAAAATATAGAAATGTCATTCCAAGTCACGAAATGAAGCGAATAGGTCAAAGACCGCATTCAAACAAAACTGTTCATAACTATTTCAGTAAATGAGAAATCCACTTATTTGCTCAGCAGATACTGATTGAGTTCAGTGGTTCGCCATGTCTCCTGCTGGGTGCTTGGTGTTGGGTGCTTAGAATTGTCAGACTTCACCTCTCTGTCCTTGGGACTTTATAGAGAGCATTCTTGCCAGGGGTGAGAGCTTGAACCCAAGACCAGTAAGTTACTGTGTTCCTGCCATGTGGGAACTGACTCTCACCTGTTCTGTGGCATGGCTGGGTTATGGCTTGTTGAGAAAGAAGCCTGTTTTGTTTGTTTGTTTGTTTGTTTGCTCTTACAATCCCGAAAAGAGCATTCTTGTACTATCTCTGTGGGCACGTGGAGAAGCTGTTTAAAGGTGGGATTGTTAAGTCATAGGCTGTGCGAACCTGAAAATGGTTAGGTTAGGAAAATGGTTTTCCAGATTGGTTGTATCCAGTTACACCCCTGCATAACTGTGGACCCGTTGACATGACCGTATGACTTTGCCGCCACTTATCTTTAGTATTTCCTTCCTTCTGCTTTCTTAGGTTTACTCTGTTTTTCTTTCTCAAACGTCTTGGGTAGTGGGCTGATTAATTCTCAGTCTTCTTTTGTAATCTAAACATTGAAGGCTATAAAATGTCTAGTCACTGCTTTGGCTGCATCCTGTAAGGTTTTTAAATGAAACGTTAAAATAACCATCTTTTTTTTTATTGTTTAAAATATTACACAGAGTAGTACATATGTCTCCCCTTTTTCCTCCATTGACCTCCCCCCGGCCTCCCCTACTCCCTGGCACATGCCCACCTCCTGCTCCCCTCCCCCAGTGTCTGTGTCCATTGGTTATTTTTATATGCATGCATACAAGTCCTTTGGTTTAAAAACATTATCTTTAATTTACCAAAAAGTTTCAAATGTAAAAAAAGTTTTTTTTTTTTTTTAAGTAAGAATTTCAAGTAAAGTGCAGAGAAGTGTCAGAGACCAAGCTGGTAGGAAGGGTGTCTTTGAGCAAGAGTTCACGTTCACACCCAGAGGGCGGGAAAGGAGCAAGCTGCGATCCTCGGTGTCTTTGCACTTGGCAATTATGTAGCCGATACTTGCTAAGTACTCATTGTGTGCTAGGTCCTGAGCTTCCCTAACTCAATGCTACAAAGTAGCAAGGATTATTACGGGCCTTTTGACAGGTGAGGAAACTGACATTCAGAATGGCACGTGACTTGCCCAGCCGGCCAGGTTCAGTGGTTGAGCGTCAACCAATGAACCAGAAGATCACGGTTCAATTCCTGGTCCGGGCACATGCCCGGGTTGTGGCTCCATCCCCAGGGTAGGCTGTGCAAGAGGCAGCCGATCATGATTCTTTCTCATCGCTGATGTTTCTCTCAATCTCTTCTTCCCCCTTCCTTTCTGAAGTTAATAAAAATATATATGTTAAAAAAAGAAAAAAAGAATAGTACTGGACTTGTCCAAGGTCACCTGATATGTGGGAATTTGAACACAGGTCTCTTAGTCCCCAGAACATAAACTCTTTTTTATTTTATTTTATTTTAAATCTAGAGAAAGTAATGTTTATTGTGGTAAAATATGCTCAACATAAAATTGACCATTTTAGTTATATTTAGGCATATAGTTCAGTGGCATTAAATGTAGTCACCTTATTTTGCCACCATCACCACCATCCATCTCTTGGACTTTTTCATCTTCTCCAGATGAATCTCTGTACCTATTAACTACAAATTCTCTGGTCTCCCCTTTCCTCAAGCCCTGGCAACTGCAGTTCTGTTTTCTCTCCTTGTGCATTGGTCTCCTTCTCGGCAGAATCATACAGTGTCCCTGTTCCCAGAACCTAAGCCCTTGACTATGACATTGACCTTTGGTGGGGTCATGGTGCTGTGTCCTGCTTGTGTGGTCTCTCATAAATGATCTTGCAAAAGTGCTAGAAGTTAGCGATGAGATATGGAAACCAAAAGATGGGAGTCCTTGGCCCGATCCCTCAGGAGACCCCAGAGTATATCCTGGTAGATCTTTTTCTCTGACCCCAAATCCATGCTCATACACCATGCACTCCCACCGACTCCCTCATGCCCCACCTCCTCCCTCATCAGCGGAACATGATGTCTGGGGCCCTGACGAGCGCCATCTTCTCTCCCCAAGCTTGCCAGTCTCCAGAGATGGAGCCACGGTGCAGGGGGAGGTGAGCCATGACTTCCGGCTCTCGGAAACCCTCACACCAGCCAGTCAGTCCTTTTGTGACACTTTAAGATACCCAAATGCCATGACCCCCAGCTGTGGTGGAGGGAGACAGGGAAAGGGAGAGGGTGGTGGCCCAGATGCTGTGGCCACCGGAAGGAGCTGGTCTCAACTTCCGGTGGAGACCAGCCCCCCAGGCCAGTGGAAAGGAGGGAAACAGGGCCTTCTGTGCTCTGCCAGGGTCCAAGACAGCCCCGACGAGCACCGAATGGGAAGCCCAGGAGAGCAGAGCGTGTCGCGGGCTGGTGGCCATTTGTCACAGGCCTTCCCGGGGCTTTGCCCAACTGCCCGGTGGGCCCAAAAGGTTAAGTGAGGCAGTTGAGGGGGGGAAAAAAAAAGAAGAAAACCTTTGCTGTGGAGTGTCTGAGGCCCTTCTGAGATGGGAGAATGGCCCCTTTTCAGCAGTCCTTCTTGGAGCCGGGACAGTATTCCCAGAGGAAGCCGGCCCGTGAATGGTCATCTGTCTGCCCAGATGGACCCCGGCCTGGCCTGCGAGGGCGGAGACTCCAGTTCTGGGTCCTGTTTGTGAATTCAGGGCCCCCGGAGTACTTCGATAAATAAACAAACTATTTATTGAGCTCCTACTGTGTGCACAGCCCCGTGAGGGACACAAAGAAGCACTGACTTGCAGAAACCACACATCAGAATTTATCCATGCAAATGAGTTTGACCTCCCTCCTCCCCTCCCCCCACCCCCTCGGTCCACCCAGGAGGCTGGATACTCGCTATTTGAGGAACGGACTCCAAGCGATCTGGAATATTCTCAGTGGGGACGGTTGTTGTTTTAAAATTAAAAATAACTAGAAGTCCTTGAGAGCTCATTCATCGACGGCGGACGGCGAGCCAGCCATTGTTCTTGTTGTGTGGAGGGGAGGATATACTGGAAGTGTGGATGGTTTGCTAGGTGTGATCTGCAGGTTGGCCAGCCGGTGACCAGCTGGACATCCTTCTAAGAACTGTCCTCCCCCCCCGCCCTCCCTCCAGCCCCAGCCCACCTGTTCTGGGAATGCTCTGGCCTTCAGAGAGCGCAGATGATGCCTGGTAGACAGTGGCAGGCAGCGACAGCTCCCAGGGGTTGCAGTCGACCCCTGTGCTGTGCAGGCCATGTCTCAGGCATTGCCTAGGGAACGTGTTGTCTGCCGCTGTGCCCTGTGCGGAGGCGATAGCCCCCTTATCCAGCAGGGAAATGGCGGCCCGGAGGGGGGAGCGCCCTGCAGTTAATGAAGAGTAAGAACTAGAAACCAGGTGTGTCCTCAGTTCTTCTCCGAGGAAAGTCTATTCTTTCCCAAAGAATAAACCCAATCAGGACACACCAAGAAGCAAGATAAGCTCTGGCCGGGCCACTCAGTGAGTTGGAACATCGTCCCCATACACCAAGGTTGTGGGTTCAATCCCCGGTCAGGGCACATCCAAGAATCAACCAATGAATGCATAAACTAGTGGATCAGTAAACTGATGTTTCTCTCCCCTTCTCTCCCTCCCCCTCTTCCCTTTCCTCCCCTTCTGCCTCTCCCTTTCCTCCCTCTCTGCCTTTCCCTCTCCCTCTCCCTTTCCCTCTCCCTTTATCCCTCTGCCCCTCCCTCTCTCCCCCTTCCTCTCTATAAAATAAAAAGAAATAAAATCAAGGAAAGTCATTTCTTTGGTTGTTCATCCTAGCTAGGGAGTGGGAAAGTGAGTCAGGGAACAGAGGGAGGTCCATAAAGGGTACATTAACGGGCAGGTTACAGATCGGGCAACTGAGGCCCCATCCTGCTGGGAGCCCCATAGGGAACATGCCTCAGATTTGCCTCTGTCTCTACTACACGGGACAGCAGGCTGGAGCATGCATCTACCATCTACCAGCACCGGCTCTCGGTTGGTGGAGGGTTGCCTCTGGGGGTGTTGATTCCCTGGTTCTTGTTAATTCCTGGCAGTGAATGGCTAAGGTCTGTGACAAATCCCTCAGACAGAGAAGGAGAGAGGAGGCAGGTGCTTGAAAGTGTCTTACCGCTCTGAGCCTCAGTTTTCTGAGGTGAGTATCTTCTGTGTCGAGTTGTTAGAATCTCATGAGATGATATAGAAAGGCACTTGCAGCATTTCTGGCCCATTTGGGATTGAGCCATATGAAAATGCCGACATGCAACCATTTTTGGCCCACAAAGATGGAAATCTCATACAGTTCAAACGGGGAGCTGTGCAAGTGCCAATGTGTAGTAACACTCATCCATTAAAATATTAGTTTTCCTATTCTGCTCACAATGAGGCAGCTGGGAGAGCGGACTTCTCCCAAGTCCTAGACTTGGGTTATCTCATGTTTTTCTCTCCTCCCAGGCCCAGGAACACCCCACAGGCTGGGTGAGTCAGCAAGGGTCCCACTCAGAAAGACTGACTCAGGGTCCTGCCCCCCTCCTTACTCATGACTGGCCTCCCTCATGCCTCACTCTGGGCGGAGTCCGGAATGCTCTGCTCACTCGGAGTCCAAATGCCACGTCCTGCTGAGCTCAGGAGGAATTTCACAGCCTCCGGACAAGCCCGGTCTGTGGAGAGCCTGGCCCCGGCTCTAGGGAGGAGGAGGTGTGAGCGCCATCACCACGCTCAGGCTGGTCCCCATGGCTCTCAGGAGCCCTGCATGTTCACACACCTAATGTGGGCCATTAGCTTGGCCTGTGATCCTGCAGACACAGATAAGGAAGTGCTAATGACTCTTGGCCTTTTGCCTTCCTCCTTTCCCAAAGAATAAACCCAATCAGGACACACGATAAACAATCTACCCAATCAGAACACACTTCATTTCCAGCTGCCCACCTTTCCTAACAGTCCATCCCGCCTCAAGACTCCCAGGGGCTCTCCCTGCTGCCACCCAGCATCTAAGCTCTTACACCAGGGTTGACTTCCTTGTTCCTGCTCATTTCCCATGCCAGTCAGTCCCATGTGCACCCTCCCCTCCCCCAGCGTTCTGTTCCTGCTGCCCCATAAATACAACCTGCTTATTCTATCCCTGCAAATTCTCACTAACGGTTCCCTGGCTTGGAATGTCCTACTCTCCCCCCATCCTCCCTGTCTATATTCCCACACATTCCAGGCATCCTTCCCGGACCCATCTAGCTCACAATTAACTTCCTTCTTTATTCACCACTCCCTGCGACCCCTCACCTCCACCGCCACCTCCAGA
Source organism: Pipistrellus nathusii (assembly GCA_963693515.1). Lineage (NCBI taxonomy): Eukaryota > Metazoa > Chordata > Mammalia > Chiroptera > Vespertilionidae > Pipistrellus > Pipistrellus nathusii. The sequence goes on from OY882878.1 coordinate 6,334,189, forward strand.
GCCTTCCTCTCCTTCATCAGCTCCACCATCGCTCTTCCGTTATTTTCACGAACACCACCGTCACCGTCATCCTCATCTTGACCTTCTGGTTTCGTCCCCCGACATCCCCTTTGCCACCTGCAGTCCACAACTTCCACCATCACCCTCACCACCAGCGCTCTGTTCTCCCACTCGCACATCTTCCACCACAGTTGCCATACCTCCAACTCGACCTCCCCTGCCTTGGTTTCCTTCATCACCTCCCCTGCTACTGTCCGTTGTCCTCACTCCCACTCCCACCAGCTCTGCATCCGTCGTCATTGCCTCCGCTTCTGTCTCCTCCATCTTTACTTCCTCGGCTTACTCTCTCCACCGTCAACGCCCCCATCTGGGCTGCTGCCCCTCGTACCAATAGTCCTATCATCACCTCTTTGTCCTCTATCCTTAGCTCTTCCTTATTCTCAGATTTTTCTTAACACTCTCCGGATCCCTACCCGTGACACTAGAAACCTCCTACCTGGCCCTTCCCCATAGGGGGTGTCTGTCTAAAAGCGAGCCTCCAATGGATAGAGCGTCGGTCTGCGGACTGAAGGGTCCCAGGTTCGATTCCGGTCAAGGACATGTATTATACATTGGTTGCGGGCACATCCCCAGAAGGGGGTGTGCAGGAGGCAGCTGGTTGATGTTTCTCATCGATGTTTCTAGCTCTCTATCCCTCTCTCTTCTTCTTTAAAAAATCAATAAAATATATTTTTAATAAAAAAAATAAAAGTAAAATAAAAGCGAGCCTCTCCCTGTTGAGATGAGATGTGTCTGCAGTAATAACCTCAGACACTGCTCAGAGCCCGTGGACAAGGGCATTCGCAGCCCGTCCTGGGTGGGCCCACAGGCTCCACAGGGCCTGCCTCTCCATCAGTATCAGCACCGGGGGCAGCCGGGCCAGAGGCCAGCCCTGTAGCAAGCAGGAGTGGTGCCAGGCGGGGTGGACGAGTGGTCAGTCCGGCCCGGCCCTTGGTTTGCCGTGTCTGCAAGGCTTGCTGGGAAGGCGCGCTGGGGTTCCAACACTCCAACCTCAAGTGGTCAGGCAGGCGTCCCAAGCATCCCCAGCTCCCCTTAATAATCTCTGCGACGCTCCTATCCCCGAAATGGTCAAAACCCTCCGCGAACCGGCTTTTGTCTGCCTCCCCACCGTCTCTCAGGGCGGATTAGTTCCAGATGTTTCGGGGGTAAAGGACTGCTTCCCGTTATTTCTCCCAAAGCTTTCCTTCCTAAGCTGCTTGGGGGCACTTCCTGCTTCCACCCTGGTGAAGTGCTGAACCTTCTCCATATTCTTTTATTTTTTAATTTTTATTTGTATGGATTTCAGAGAGGAAGGGAGAATGATAGTGAGAGAAACATCAATGATGAGAGAGAATCATTGATCTGCTGCCTCCTGCACACATCCCCACTGGAGAGGTGCCCGCAACCAAGGTACATGCCCATGACCGGAATCGAGCCTGGGACCCTTGAGTCCACAGGCCGACGCTCTACCCACTGAGCCACACTGGTTCAGGCCCACTTCCCATTTTTGAAAAGATGTCTTTCCCGCTCCGATGACCTGTGCGTTCACCAGCTCCACCGGACAGCTTCGCTCTTTAGCAGCTGCGTCTCTGGAGCCCTCGCTCACATGTCTTTCCGGACTTTTAGGATGGTTTTGAAATAGACTTGTGGCTTCCTGTCTCCTATTTACTTGTAAAACAGGAAAATATTCTATTTGTTTCTGTTTCTCCCTAACAGTGTTTTCCAACAGTTCCTCTTACTAAAAAGGACGGATTTGTTTGTTTCTCCCTCTATCACCAGGAGGTGGAATTTGATCAAGTGTGCATGTGTTAAGGCTGGAGGTTTACCCGGCTTACTTCCTGTGTAAGATCCAGGTCACTGCATAGGACCAAGCGCCATGTGTGTGTGTGTGTGTGTGTGTGTGTGTGTGTGTGTGTGTCCCCTTTCCCAGTGGGTTCTGAAACAGTTGTGCTGGTCCTAGGTAATGCTTGGGCATCTTCCGGTCTGTGTTCACGTGAGGTTATTTCTACTTTCAGAAAAGATGTCATGTGGGCCGTGCACAGAGGGCTGCCTGCGTCTTCATCACCCATCACTCTGGCTCCTCCAGAGCTTCTGTTTCTTAAACACTTGGCTGTTGTGGACCTGAATGCTCACGCGGCCTCGGAGTGGGCCTGGCCCTCCATGCCAGCAGGGTCTGGAGCCCTTGGCGTCCTCATGGTCCTCCCTCCCACCCCCCTGTCTGCTCTGGTGGCTGCAGAGGGGGGCTACCTGCAGAGGTGAAGGTGTGGAGGGTGTTTACTCAGAGCTTGCTCCATGGTGCTCCCCTCCCGTCCTCTCTGCCTTTTAAAAAAATATATATACTTTATTGATTTTTACAGAGAGCAAGGGAGAAGCCAAAAATATCGATGAGAGAGAAACATCGATCAGCTGCCTCCTGCACACACCCCCCACTGGGGATGTGCCCGCAACCAAGGTACATGCCCTTGACAGGAATCAAACCCGGGACCTTTCAGTCTGCAGGCCGACTCTCTATCACTGAGCCAAACCGGCTAGGGCCATCCTCTCTGTCTTTAGGGTTTCTGTCCTCTCTGTGGTGTGGGGCCAGTTCCCTTGAGGCTCCCCTCCTGGAACCCCGCCTTGAAGGACGGAGTGAGGCTGCGTTTTGCTTGGACCTGAGGAAGGTTCATGAGCAAGTGTGAGGGATGACTCACCTTCACACCGACCCACCGTCCCTCCCCGCCCCGAGCCCCAGAACCCATGTCCCTGATCCTCTCTCAGTCTTTCCTTCTTGGGTGGAGACCTTACCGATAAAAGTGACACGACGAGAAGAAACCACACCAACGTGAGATTCTTTTTCCACCCTGCAGGCCGCGAGGCTGTGTTTGTGCGTGCGTGTGCACACACGTATGTTCATGGGATCAGAGCCACGGGGCTCCAGGATGGGGGCTGTCTTTAGCATAGAGGTGAAACTGTGTGGTAGGATTTCAGGGGGAGGGAACTGGGAATTCATGTTCCTTTTGACTCACCGGGCCCACTGCCCTGTGTCTCCTTCCCTAGCTCTGTGCTGGGAATGGGCCTCGGTTGGGAGTCTTGTCTTCTCCTAGATCTGAACGCAGCTGTGGAAAGGGGCAAAGCGGGGGGAAATGGGGGACATCTCCAACAGCGTCAATAATTTAAAAAAATAATATAAATAAAATAAAACTAATACTGTGGCCTGGACACTCACAGACATGTACAGAGCAGTGACAACATTGAATTGCCAGATGCATGTGTTCCCACTGAGCTGGACCCAGGTGACACTCTGCCTCCTTGTTAAATAGTGTCATTTTGGGGTCTTGTTCTTTTGGCATATTTGTGCTTTTGTGGGTGATTTATTTTAAAAAAAATGTATTTTTATTGATTTCAGACAGGAAGGGAGAGGGAGAGAGAGAGATAGAAACATCAATGATGAGAGAGAACCATTGATCAGCTGCCTCCTGCACATCCCCCAGGGGGGTCAAGCCCACAACCTGAGCATGTGCCCTTGACGAATCAAACTTGGGACCCTTCAGTCCACAGGTCGATGCTCTATCCACGGAGCCAAACCGGCTAGGGCAGTTGTCGACAAACTCATGAGTCCACAGAGCCAAATATCAAAAGGACAACGATTGAAATTTCTTTGGAGAGCCACATTTTTTAAAACTTAAACTTCTAACGCCATTTCTTCAACATAGACTCACCCAGGCCATGGTATTTTGTGGAAGAGCCACCCTCAAGGGGCCAAAGAGTTGCATGTGGCTCTCGAGCCGCAGTTTGCTGACCACGGTGCTAGCTAGAGCATGTGGGTGATTTCTCTGTGTGCAGTGGCCCCCAAGCACAGTGCTGAAGTGCTGGCTCGTATTCCTGGGCGCAAGAAGCAGAGGTGCCTTAGGAAGAAAGTTGGTGTGTTGGGTAAGATACCTGTGTTAGGGAGGCTTCGTTGAGGTGCCAGTCAGTGCTGTTGATCCCGCGTGTAATGTCAGTAGGCCAACAGTCTCTGTTAAATACCTTATCTTTAAACAGAAGCACGCATAAAATACAACAAGGTTATGCACTGACTGGTCGATGAAACGGTCGTGACCAGAAGCTGGCCGGACCTGATGCTGCATTCCCTGTAGGAGCAAGGGTTCCACATTCGCTAATTCAGCACTATCGATGACCTTACAGAACATACCGTATTTTCCCTTGTATAAGAAGCTATTATTTTCTAAAATTGTTACACTGAAAATCCGAGAGGCGTCTTGTCCACTGAAGTCAGCCAAAGGGAGAGGGATAGAGAGCCAGAAATATTGATGAGATTCCCCCAAAGCTCACCCTTCCCTCCAAGCCTTCCTCCTTTCCCCCGACACTGCACACTCTGTCCAACCTCTGTCATGCCTGAGGATAGCTGAGCCCCTCACATCCCGAGTCACCCTTTCTCATCTCCCCCTGCATCTCTGCAGGACCAGGCCTTTCTCTCCCTCCACCCCTCCATGCTCTCTCCTCCTGGATGGTTCTGAGACTTGTGTGCCTTGCCACTTGACCAACCTACAGTCCAGACTCATTATTCCAGTGAGTTACAGTAATTTTCCGTGTATAAGACGCCCCCCCCCCCCCCCACTTTTCCAACCCCAAATTAGGAAATCGATATTTTAAACATTTTGCTGGTTTTCCTCTTAAGGCCTTCTTCCTTTTGGCATCTTAACACATTGTGGATGGATCATGAGAATTTGCCAGCTTTGTTTAGGTCCACTTCTTATTACAGTGTTTTACAACATATTATCATACTTTAAAAAGATACTAGCTTGTAAGGACATGTAATAAACAACTTCAAAATGCAAGGGGTAGCCCTAGCTGGTTTGGCTCAGTGGATGGCTTTGGCCTGCGGACTGAAGGGTCCTAGGTTTGAGTCCAGTCAAGGGCACATGTTTGGGTTTCGGGCTCCATCCCCAGTAGGGGGCGTGCAGGAGGCAGCCAATCCATGATTCTCTCTCATCACTGATGTTTCTATCTCTCTCTCCCTCTCCCTTCCTCTCTGAAATCAATAAAATTATATTAAAAACAAACCTGTAAACTATGAAGAACACCCACACAAAAACAGCCACTCAGCTGGGATGTGGGGGAGCAGGGGCGCCAGCACACACAGAGGGAACTTGACCAGGAGAGCATCCCAAGGGGAGACGGAATAGCCAGGACCTTCCCGCGGGTACCAGACTTTTTGAACCTCAGGCTCTGGCACTTGTGAAGGCACGTGCTTCCACGCGTGGGCCCCAAATGACCCCTGAGGGGGGCGAGGGCTGGGCTGGGCACTGGGCCGGCCCCGTGGGCCAACTGGCTGTGTGCAAGGGGCCTTAGCAGAGCAAGGGAAGCGGGCAGAATGCCCGGCCAAGGCTGGGGTTTCTCGGGGAACGTCTGCCTTATGTTCTTACAAGGGACAGCAGAGACGGAAGCATGAAGGACCCTCCATTCCGAAACCAGCCCCTTCCCCCCCCCCGCCCCCCCCCCCCAGGAAGTCTGGTTGCGATTTAGAACTGTTTCACCCCTTACCATCGATCTGAAAGTCACCAGGCAGAAAACGGCGCCCCGCCCCTACCAGGCACACCGCGCCCATGTTCTGTTTGCAAACAAATAGCCTTTTTTTATTGCCATTAAAGAAAAACAAAACTGTGAAGTCATAGGTTTTCATAGGCAAGTACCTCCAGAAGCCCAGCTCCTCACCTTGGAGCGAGCAAAATATTATGACGCCCGCAGTGCGGATGAGGCCTAGGGCCCCAGGGCCCGAAGCTGATGGGCCATAGAGGCAGAATGGGGGCTTCAATGCAGCCCCCCTTCCTAGAGTCCCCCTCTAGACCGGCTGGGGTCCTCCGCCTTCCTTCTCTCCTCTTGGTTTGGACTTGCTTTCTTAGATCCCTGTTTTCCTTCTCCTCTCCCTGCCCAGCCTACCTGGGCCTCCAGTGCCCCCTCCCAGCTCTGTGGTCCCAGGCCTCCCCCCTCCCCCGGCCACCGCCGCCATGGCTGCTCTCTGGGTTGTGTGGCCCCTGGAAACAGGCCTTGCTCTGTGGGCCGAGCAGGAGGCCAGCTGCTGGGGACGCAGCGGGAAGAAAACCTGCTTTAAAAAGCGCAGGTGGAGGCAGCCAAGACAAATAGGGGAGCAGGAGGGCTGGAAGATTCCAGAGGCCCGGGCCTCCCTTCCCCGCCATGGCCTGACCCCGGGGGCTGCGGGGAGGAAGGGAGGGTTGCAGGCGAGGTGTTATCTACCTGCTGCCTCCTGAGCCCGGCAGGAGCTGGGGGCCGGCCATGGTCGGGGGCGGGTGGCGAGGAGGATCCAACCCAGTAGTTCAAGGTTAAGGCCCCACAGGGACAGCAGGGGACCACCAGGGAGGGGGGACCCTGCCCTTCTGCTCGAGCTTAGCCCCACCGTCCCAGGCCCCTGCCTCCTTACTCACTCCTGTGTCAACACCGGCCTGAGCGAGGGGGGACAGACAGGAGGAGGGGTGGGCCCCCGCCCGGTGCGGTTCTGAGAGTCCGGGCTTCATGGAAATGTACGCTCCGAGTGGGCACGGGACGTTTACCCAGGGCGGGCCGGTGAGTCAGGGGCCACACGTCCTGGGAGAGAGTCACGGGCGGGGGGAGGTGGGAGGACGGTGGCAGGCACGAACAGTAGGGCATTTTGCTGCTGCCTTGCTCCTAACCCTCTCTCACCCGCACAGGGAGAGAGAGGAGAGCAGGACTAGCCGCAGAGTTGGCCCAGGGAGGGACCACACGGGGCTGGGGCTAGGCTACGGACCTGGCTGGGCTAATGCCCCCGGGTGAGGTCACTAGGCAGAAACTGCGCTGCCCCCCCCTCCCCCCGAACTCCCCTCCCCTGAATGCTGGAGGCAGACACGCACTGGCCTGGTGCTAGGCCAAAGCGTGGGGCGGGTCTGCAGGGGCATGTCTGTGGCCTCCTGGTTGAGACTCAAGAGTGTTTTCCAAATTTTTTTATTTTTTATTTTTATTTTATTTTATTGATTTTTTACAGAGAGGAAGAGAGAGGGATAGAGAGTTAGAAACTTCGATGAGAGAGAACCATTGATCAGCTGCTTCCTGCACACCCCCAACTGGGGATGTGCCCGCAACCAAGGTATATGCCCTTGACCGGAATCAAACCTGGGATCCTTCAGTCCACAGGCCAACACTCCATCCACTGAGCAAAACCAGCCAGGGCATGTTTTCTTGCTTATCATTCCCTCCTGGAGGGCAGGGCTGGTGCGTGCTGCCTCATTCAGGTGGGCGAGTTTGGGAGAAAGCACACGTGTTTCCAAGTCATGGAACACGCCTGGGTGAGCGTTCCGGGTTGCTCTTGACTGACTGCGGGGACTTGGCCTTCCAGAGTCTCCGTCCCTCATCTGTAAAACGGGAGCAACGCAGTGAGGCTAGTGATACTCCGAGTGGTTGTGAGGATGGAAGGAGGAAGGCACGTGGGACTAGGCAATGCAGTCACTGTGCTGGTGGTTATGGAACCGGGTCTGACACGCAGAGGGAGATTAGAGTCTGGGTCAGTGGTCGGCAAACTCATCAGTTCACAGAGCCAAATAGCAACAGGACAACGATTGAAATTCCTTTGGAGAGCCACACTTTTTAAACTGAAACTTCTTCTAATGCCACGTCTTCAAAATAGACTTGTCCACGCCGTGGTATTTTGTGGAAGAGCCACCCTCAAGGGGCCAAAGAGCTGCATGTGGCTCTCGAGCCGCGCTTTGCCGACCACGGGTCTGGGTGTCTTACAGGCAGAGAAAGACTGAACAAAGGGACGTCTGCCTGGCCCCTGGCTGGCAGGCCTGGACTCATCACCTCTTTCTGTAAAGCCCCCCCCCCCCGCACCCTTCCCCGCACCCCATGTTAGGGGACAAAGAGCAAGGGGAGCCCCTTCAGGGCAGGGAACTGAGGGACCAGGAGGTCCCAGCTTTATCGCTGGGTTCCTGCTGAGCAGCTCTGGAATTCTCCCGAGGGGGGTCTCGGGAGGGATACCCCTGGGCCCTGTCCTCCCTTTTGCAAGCCCAGCTCCCAGACCGCCCGCCCCATTGCTTCTGCAGTTTGTTTAGTGAAGGGAAGTGGCAGGAGGAGCGCGAGCACTGGAGCCACGCACGGCCCGTCTGCGGCTGCGCGGGCGGACACACAACAAAGCAGCCCATTGAAGGCCGGATCCTGGCGAGTCCCAAAAACAGCCTGCAGAGGGGACACCTCGTCCGACACCCACAGCCACGCACCCCGGGCTCTATTTAAAGACCCACACGCTGGAATAGGCCCGGATCGGTTTATTTCTGATCAGCCACGTGGCCCTCTGGGGTTCTCCACTTCTCTGCTGACCCCAAATAACCTCCCCTTCCCCAGCCATTTCTGTCCCTCGGGTGTTTTCATTAAAACAAACAAACAACTTAGTCTAGGAGAGCTTTTTTTGTTTATTTGTTTGTTTTTCCCAAGTTTTCTTTCTGGTGTAGCCAGGGCCCTCTTAGTGGGCTGAGCTTAGGTCAGTGATGCCTGTTTAATTGTGTGGATGTCACAAAGCAGCAAAGAAATCGGTGATTTTTTTTTTGGGGGGGGGGTGGGGAGGTGAAGGAGGTACAGGATGTGAGATATGGGCCACCTACCTACAAACATGGAGCCCACGATATTGCTGTCTGGGTAGAAAGAATTTAAAAAAATATATATATATTTTATTGATTTTTTACAGAGAGGAAGGGAGAAGGATAGAGAGCTAAAAACATTAATGAGAGACAAACATGGATCAGCTGCCTCCTGCACACCCCCTACTGAGGATGTGCCTGCAACCAAGGTATATGCCCTTGATGGGAATTGAACCTGGGACCCTTCAGTCTGCAGGCCGACGCTCTATCCACTGAGCCAAACCAGCCAGGGCCTAGAAATAATATTTTAAGAATTTAAAAAAGATATTTTTATTACCCTGACCAGTATGGCTCAGTGGATGGAGCATCGGGCCTGCGGACTCAAGGGTCCCAGGTTTGATTCCCATCAAGGGCATGTACCTTGGTTGCAGGCACATCCCCAGTAGGGGGTGTGTAGGAGGCAGCTGATCCATGTTTGTCTCTCATCGATATTTCTGACTCTATCCCTCTCCCTTCCTCTTTGTTAAAAAAAAAAAATCAATAAAATGTATTTTAAAATATATTTTTACTGATTTCAGAGAGGAAAGGGGAGAGAGGGATAGAAACATCAATGATGAGAGAGAATCATTGACGGGCTGCCTCTGCACGCCCCCTACTGGGTGTTGACCCTGCAACCTGGGCATGTGCCCTTGACCAGAATCAAACCCGGGACCCCTTCGGTCCACAGGCTGACGCTCTATCCACTGAGCCACACCCGGGAGGGCCAGAAAGGATTTTTGTACAAAAGCATCATGAACCCTGGCCCCGAAGCATCCCCTTCTCTCCTGCCACTCATGGCGAAGGGACTGGTGAAGGCAGGGGCGGGCCAGGTGTCAGGCTCCAGGTGTTTCATTTCATCTCTGGTTCCGCACCCAGAGCTGCTTATCTGCCTGAGCCTCCGCTTCCTCGCGTGTAAAGAAGATAACAAAAGAGCTAAGTCATCGGGCTGGGACAAGGGTGAAATCAGGCGGTGTTCGCAAAACCGTTACAACGGTGCCTGGGATATATTGTTATCCCCGCGTTGGAGACGAGGGACCAAGGCTTGCCCAAGGTCACTCAGCTAGTTGATGGTGGAAACGGGATTCAAACCCAGATCAGCTGGGCCCAGAGCGGGTGGGCTTGTCTCCCCCTCCATCCTCCCCCCCCCACACACGGTCAAGTCGAGGAAAGTGCTTCCAGTTGGATGTTGAGCTGTTGGGGGCTGAAGGGCATCTTGCCTACTTTTTCCCACACCGACAACCTCACCCCACGGGGATGCGTTAAAGACACTTATTTCCTGCCGAAACCAGTTTGGCTCAGTGGATAGGGCGTCTGCCAGTGGACTGAAGGGTTCCAGGTTTGATTCCGGTCAAGGGCATGCACATTGGTTGCGGGCACATCCCCAGTAGGGGGTTTGCAGGAGGCAGCTGGTCGATGTTTCTCTCTCATCAATGTTTCTAGCTCTATCCTTCTCTCTTCCTCTCTGTAAAAAATCAATAAAATATATTTAAAAAAAAAAAACAATACCAAAAACCCCAATTCTTTCATGTGTGAGGCTGTCTGCAGACATGGCATTAAGGCAGAGATGGGACTTTCAGGGATGACATTTTTGGGGTGCCAGTGAAATTTAGGAGGGCCTGGTGTCTACCTCCCCAAAGCTGACGTAAACCATCTAAGCCAAGCATGTCAAACTCCAAGGCTCACACGGGCCAAATAAACGAGGCATGCGGCCCGAGGGCCTAGAGTTTGACATGCCTGATCTAGGTAGAGCTTTGTCCTCCAGAGCCCTTGAAGCTCTGGCTGGTCCCCGAGCTCACCTTCTCTGCTCTAGTGCGAGCTCAGGTGTCCGCAGCAGCCGCAGCTGCAGGCTCAGCACCCTCCCTCCCCCTTCCCCTCGCCAGGCCCCAGGGGAGTAGCTTATTGGATGGAGCAGATCTCTCCTTGGGATCAGCCCCTGAAGCCTCAGAGGCACGAGGCCGGCAGGGACCACGGGATGGAGATTAACATCTTCCTTCTTCAAAACTGGGAGCTTTCTGGCAGCCCCGGGGAAGGGTTTTTATATTTTGCCTCGTGCTTCTCTTTTGAGAGCAAACGGATGGAAAATGCAGAAAACCCTGCGCTCAGCAAAACCTCCGCCGATAGGAAATAGCTGGAAACCGCGTTCCGGGATGAGCCCCGCGCCAGCTTAGGTGTTCCTTGGAGCCTCTAGCTTGGTTATGTAATGCCCAGTGGCCCCGCCCAGCCCGGCTGGCACCCCTCGGGGCTGGAGAACCCCGTTTCCTCCCGGACCCCTCTGCCCCTGGGGAGGCACAGACTTTCTTTGTGATTAACATTTGTCTGCTTAATACCAACTCTGCCCCGTGCCCCTTCTCTCGGCCCCTCCCCTGCTACCCCCCACCTCCCCGGCTCCTTTTCCATGGAAAAATAACAGTTTTCCATGATGATGTCAAGGCAGAGGCAGGGACTGAACCTGTCTGGGCCTTTGCTTCCCCATTGGAGGGGCACAGACGGAGTGACCTGTGGTTTTCCCCTCGGAGCCAATATTCCGTGATCCTATGGTTTTTCTCTCGGAGGAAAGCTGCTCCCTGCTCCTGAGTCTGCAGACCGTGACTGGCAGGGAGGAGGGCGACGGGGTGGGGGGGTGCGGAAGGCGGGGGATTAGCGATGTGGTATTTCCAGGCAGAGCCATCCAGCCCCCTCCTACTTGGGGTGAATAATCTTGTCTTCTCCCCACCTAGCAACGACACACACATAAGGACACACAGTATCAAGCAAGCACGCCTTCTGTGGCTCTCCTTCTTTCATTCATCCATCCATCCATCCATCCATTCATCCACTCATCCATCCATCTGTTCGTCCACTTATTCATTCATTTGTTCCATGAGTCATTCATTGAGCTCAAACGCGGTTCTGTAGACACTTCGATGGGACGGGATCCCCTCCCTCCCTGCCTTTGAACTCACAGACGGGTGGGGGAGGAGCCACTGTGGGTCAGACAGGACAATCTAGGACAAGGGTCTGCCAGGGGGCCTATCTCCTGGACCTCTCGCCAGCCCCTCAATGTATGCTTGCTCACGAGGGACCCCAAACTGTAGACATTTGCCTGTGAGGTGCCCTACATACTATGTGGATGACCTCTCCAATGCTGTGCCCAGGAAGGGTAATCAAATGCAGATTCTGGAACCCAACCCCAGGGGCCCTGAATGGTTTCGAGCCGGCGATTCCTACCTTGACCACCGCCCACAAAATCACAAGGCTCGAAACTCGAACATAAGAAAGGGCGAGAGCTGAAACCGGTGTGGCTCAGTGGATAGAGCATCATCTGCGGACTGAGGGGTCCCGGGTTCGATTCCGGTCAAGGGCATGTGCTTTGGTTGTGGGCACATCCCCAGCAAGGGATGTGCAGGAGGCAGCTGGTCGATGTTTCTCTCTCATCGACATTTCTAGCTCTCTATCTCTCTTCTTTCCTCTCTGTAAAAAATCAATAAAATATATTTTAAAAAAGGGGGAGGCGGGGGAGGCGAGAAAAAGAACTCAGGCCTCACTGTGGAATTCTAGAACCAATGCCGCCGGCTACTTCAGCCTCCTGGTAATAGGTGGGGAAACTGAGGCATAGATTAGTCAAATCATCAGCGAGGAAGAGGTCTCCTGAGTCCAGGCTGGTCTCCGGCTGGCTCTGGTGCAGGCACGCTGCTGGGATTGCCCACACCCCCTCTTCCTAGCACTTTCCCTGGGAGGTCTTGAATCAGACTGCTCGGTCCCGGCAAATGCTGCTGTGCTAGCAGCCTCGGGGTGAGCTCATCGGCTGAGGTGGTGTGGCAGGAACGTGGCGGGAGCCCGGGCTTCTGCCCCGTCTGAAATCATGGATGAAAATAGCTCGCCTGCGGTCTATTGATACCCAATACTCTATCATCAGGATGGGGAAGTCAATTAAAAGTGTCTGGTTCTCCCCCCTCCGGGGGCCTGGGAATTGTAAGGAGGCCAGAGCCCAGTGGCCAACAGGAACAGGGCCATGAATCCCATGTTACAGCCAAAGCCAGAGGCTGCAGGCTGCGCCGAGCCCAGCCCAGCCGAGCCGTCTGCAGCTCCCGGGGAGCGGCTCCCAGGTCCGGGGACCGGGCTCAGGCTCAGGTTGCAGGCACATCTGGCTCTTCTGGAAAACGCAGAGGAAACTGCTCGGGATGGGAGGGTGCTGGGATTGCCCTGGAACTTCCTGTGGCCAGCGGGGCAGAGGTTGGTATGATTTGGGGGAGCGACTGTGGCTGGTCCCACATGGGACCTCAGGACACTGGTTCACGGTCAGACCGGGGCTGCGGTGGAGTGCCCAGGGCGATGCAAACTCCTCTCCTGCCGCCACATGAATAGGAGTGGGGACCTTCCTCTCCTCTCCAGCTTGAGGCGGAGCAGGGATGGCCAGCAGGAGACGGAATACTGGCTTCTCCAAGCCCTGCTCTGGCTGAAGTCAGCCTGGGCACCTTCCCCAAGACACAGCCTGGCCCTCTGTGGGCTGTGGGTCTAATGTGGCTGCAGCTCACTCAGCGGGCCCCCTTCCACCTCTGTCCTCAGGGCCCTCCCCCTTCAGGCCCCGGGTTCCAGCTTTCCTTGATTGGACAGCGATAGCTGATCGAGCAGGGATAGAGAGTCCTGGGGAGTCTCTTCCCCAGATGATATTCTTAAACGCAGAATGGAATACACACAGCGTGTCACCAGAAAACAACGAAACTGAAATCCAGCTCGATCCGTGGACCCCCTGGTTGAGAACCCCTAGGGCCGTGGTCGGCAAACCGAGAGCCACATGTGGCTCTTTGGCCCCTTGAGGGTGGCTCTTCCACAAAATACCACGGCCTGGGCGAGTCTGTTTTGAAGAAGTGGCGTTAGAAGAAGTTTAAATTGAAAAAATGTGGCCCTCCAAAGAAATTTCAGTCGTCGTACTGTTGGTATTTGGCTCTGAGGATGAATGAGTTTGCCGACCACTGGCCTAGAGCTTTGCCAGGGTTGACCTGGAGTCTCTCGTGACACCTTGAGTGATGCCCCCGTCCTGTGCCCCATGGACTCTCACGCGGATGGCTTTTGTCCAGAAGAAGGAAGTCCTCATAGTAGGACTGCCCGACACATAGTAGGAAATCAGTCAACGTCTGGTTCCTCGCTTGACTCCTTCTTCCTCCCTCCACCCGTACAGGCTCTGCCCAGTCCCCACCCATAGAACCACTGTCCGTGCTCAGCCACGGCCAGAAAGTGGGCAGGCGGGGCCAGGCCGGGCCAGGTGGACTCTTGAGTCTCAGGACAGGTTGGGCACAAGATGGCAGGGCTGAGCAGCCACTCTGCCAGGTGGAGGCAGCGGGCTGGTCCCAAGTCCCTGCCATGTAAAAGCCCCATTGTGGGGCCTGGGGGGAGGATATATTTATTTTGTTTCCTGAGCTGTGTGAACAGTGCATTGTGCTGTCGGATTGAGGGCGCTCTGTGAGGCTGGGGAGGGATTGCGCCCCCCTCCTGCGTAGTGTGATATGAAAAGGCTTCATTCAGCTCCCGTGCTGTTCCTGTGTATGTGTGTGTGGGGGGTAGGGTGGGGGGGGGCAATCCGTCCCGTTTCCGTCCTTCTCTCCAAGATTCGGTGTGGGGCTGGGTGTCCACGTGGGGTGGGAAGTGGGCTTCTTAAACCCGGTCCCTTAGGGTCTCTCAACACCTAAGGGGTGGAGCTGACCAAGTGGGCGGGGGTGGGAATGGGACCCAAGGGAGCCATTTGTTTCCTGTCTTCAAGGGCCTTGAATTTCAACTAGAGATGTTACCTTCCAGGGAGGTTTTCACGCCCAGGCACAGAGATTAGCGGAAGACCTCGGCCATACCTCTTTATTTTAAAATTTTAATTTAGCCAAAACTGGTGTGGCTCAGTGGATAGAGTGTCGGCCTGCGGACTGAAAGGTCCTGGGTTCGATTCCAGTCAAAGGCATGTACCTTGGTTGCGGGCACATCCCCGGTAGCGGGTGTGCAAGGGGCAGCTGATCGATGATTCCCTCTCATTGATGTTTCTAACTCTCTATCTCTCTCCCTTCCTCTCTGTAAAAATTCAATAAAATATATTTTTTAAAAACTTAATTTAATTTTTTAATAGTCACCTGAGAATATATATATTTTTCTCATTGATTTTTTTAAGAGAGAGTGGAAAAGAGAGGGAAAGACAGAGAGAAACATCAATGTGAGATTGGTTGCCACATCGATTGGTTGCCTCCTGCATGTGCCCTCACCAGGGCCCGGGCCAGGGAGGAGCCTGCAACCCAGGTACGTGCCCTTAATGGGAATCGAACGCGGGACCCTTTGGTCTGCAGGCCAACCCTCTACCCACTGAGCCAAGCCGGCTAGGGCCATCATACCACTTTAAATTCATGTTATTGCTGGGCCCCAAGGCCCTAGGGGGCCTCTGAATTTATATACTTTCTATGATGATTTTGTGAACAGCATGGTTGTGTTGCCTTCTGTTTATTTTGGAGTGTGTGTAAAAAGAGTGTAAAAATGTCTGAAGCGCACCCCAATTTTGCTGACCCTGCTTTGACACCTTTTTCTTTTTTAGTGAACCGGGAACTCCAGTCTTTGGAAGCAGACCTGGGTCGCCTGGCCCTGCATGGGTCCCGGGCAGAGCGAGCAGCCGGCGTCCTGCGCCATCCGGACACAACCGGCGGGCGAGGTAAGCAGGCCCAGCGCTGCCGAGCACCCGGCAGCTGTGGGAGTCGGCACAGAGGCCAAGACGGGGGTCCCTTCCTCCAACTTGGCTGGCTCCCCAGATCATCCGGCCCCTGGTAGGGAACATGAAGTTCAAGTCCTCGCTGGGCTGTTCCCTGCCTTTCCCAGGTGCCGGGCTCCCAGGCCAAGCACAGCTGCCTCTCTCTGGACGTGCCCCCCTGCTCCTGCTCAGCCCCTTGGCCCCCCATTTTCCACCATTCTGTGCTCACACTGTCTTTCTGGCTCTGCTTGCTAGCACAGCCTGTCTGACCCCAAGTATCAGGGGCTTTAAAGCCCCCGAGCCCCCCGCTGCTGCAGGGTCTTGTCAACAGGGGGAGGCCAGCTCACTGCCACTCTACTGCCCATTGGCCTGGCCCTCTGCCTCCGCCTCACTGAGTGCGCGCAGGACGGCCCTGAGCCTTGGTTTTGCCATCGGCACAATGGGGCATGGCACTGGTTGGCCTCTGAAGGCGCTCTCCGCTCTTAATTTTCCATGCATCCTGCAATTTGGATGCAGATATAATTGGGATCAGACTGATAGTCTTTACGCACGTCCAGAGAGAGGCAGCTGTGCTTGGCCTGGGAGGTCACGCTGAGATGCTGGCAGCTCCATGTGCCCCAGCACGGCCTGGAAGGGATTCTCTTCTGGACATTGGCCTCTATGTTCTTGGGGAGGTTAAAGATGCTTGGGTAAGTCCCGCCGCGGTGGCTCAGTGGTTGAGCGTCGACCTGTGAACCAGGAGGTCACGGTTCGATTCCTGGTCAGGGCACATGTCGGGGTTGTAGGCTCAGTCCCCAGTAGGGGGCGTGCAGGAGGCAGCGGGCCAATGATTATCTCTCTCTCCCTCTCTGAAATCAATACCAATGTATTGATTTGATGCTTAGTCGATATATAGTCGCCCTGTGTTTGAAATGAAATGTAGAGGAAGGCTTGCCTCTGGCGTCTCCGCACTGGCGGGTGGTGGGATGAGCCTGAGGGTGTGTGAACAGTGCATTGTGTGTGTGTGTGTGTGGGAGGAGTGGGCTGTACAGGAGGGGGTGAGCCCTGAGCTCCCAGCTATCTGTCCTGAAACGGGGTCTGATTTCAGGAGGTGGCCCGGGTGCCAGGGGAGAGAGAGACGTCCCTCCACTTGCTCTCCAGCAACGCCTCCTGATGGGGAGACGGCTCTGAGGGATGGATGGCCAGCACCTGCTCTTGGCTTTGATCTTGGACTCAGGGAGGAAGGAAGGAGCGGGGGTGGGGTGGGGGCATTTGCGAGAGGCCAGGATCACTCCAGCTGGCATGGCGCCTGGTGGGTGCCTATGCCAGCAGTCCTAGCTGAGATGTGACCTTACCTCGGGCTTGGGGACCAGGGCTTCTTGGAGCGTGACCTAGTCATCCAAGGGTAAGCTCGGTGATTAAATGTTAGACCAAATAGAGCAGCCTAGCCGAAACTGGTTTGGCTCAGTGGATAGAGCGTCGGCCTGCGGATTGAAAGGTCCAGATTCGATTCCGGTCAAGGGCATGTACCTTGGTTGCGGGCACATCCCCAGTGGGGGGTGTGCAGGAGGCAGCTGATTGATGTTGCTCTCTCATAGATGTTTCTGACTATTTCTCTCCCTTCTTCTCTGTAAAAAATTAATAAAATGTATATAAAAAAAGGTTTAAGAAACAACAACACACAAGTTATAAAAACACTAGAGGCCCAGTGCACAGGTAGGATCCCTACGCCTGGCCAGCAATTAAGGCTGATTGGGGCATTACCAGCAATCAGGGCCAATTGGGGTCTTCTGGCTGCCAGCCCGAACATCCCTTCCCTGGGTGGCTGCCAGTTACCGGCCAGGACCTTCCTTCATCCTGCGCCACCCCTTAGTGGTCAGGGCACGTCATAGCGAATGATCCAACTCCAAATTTTCCGGTCGAACTCCCGAAGGGACACTTTGCATATTAGCCTTTTATATATAGACTCATGTGGCCATTGAAGCAGGGAAGGGGTGGCCATTGCTGAGGGTGAAGCAAGGGAGATCTCCATAGGCTGGGTGTCTCCCAGGGAGAAGATTCCAGGCTTCTAAAGACTGGAGCACTGGACAAAGAGACCAACTTAGAAATGTCCTCAACTTAGAAACAGCCTGTTGGTCTTCGCTGTGGTTCCTCTCATTCCTGCCTGGTCTCTACATGTATTTTTATTTTATTTTATTTTTAATTCAGTGGTTTTGGCCTTCAATAGAAAAGACAAGAAAACCTCTCTCCTCTCTGTCTTAAGAAAAAGAAAAGGATTTGTTTTTCTTTTCCAAATAAAGAGCTTAGAGCGGATGCTAACTAAACGGCCTGTGGCAGTCGTTTCGCTACAAATTATCAAGTTAAATTACTTATGCTGAATACTTGTAACGTTATCAGTGTTGTATGGCAATTGCAAACCAATAAATGGGGGGAGGGGGAGAAACCCCAAAAGTAAAGAGCTCAGGAAAACTGTACCCAGATGGAGAAATTCCATGAGAAATAATTAAACAAACAAGAACATACATAAATAATAAACTTCCAAGCCCAAACTCTATGGCAGGGAAGGCCAAAACTCTCCAACTTCAGTTTTCCGGGCTGTCCGGAAGGTAGGACTTTTTTGTCTGTCTGTCTGTCTGCCTGTCTGTCTGTCTTCACGATCTCTTCAGAGAGGATGGATTTGCTTGACCCAAGATGAGGACCCATTACATTCAAATCTGGGAATGAGTTACGTGGGAAAACCCTCAGGAGCTCAAACCTCCTGAAAAGTGAACAGAGAGGGAGCATCGTGGTCTCCATGGCGACAAGGGGCCCCATCCCTAACAGCCTCCTTTTCACCTGGAGCCAAGCCCTCGCCCACGGACCGGGCCTGAGGGTTGCCCGCCCGCCCGGGGCCTCATCCGCGGTGGCTGGTGATGTCAGTGGAGCCTCTGAGGGAGCGATTTTCTTGGAATCGCGCAGAGGACGGCCCATAAAACACAAATGAATCTATCAGCTGTGACTTGTGCCACCACCAGCACCACCAGCACCACCACCGCCACCCCCGCCACCCCCGCCCCCGCCAGCCAGCAGCGGTGGTGCTGGGCTCCCGCCCCGGCCCTGCAGGGTTTCCTTTTCATAGTCGCACTGGCTGTCAGAGCCAGAGTGGCTCTCGGGATCATCCCGCCCCCCTCATTTTACAGATGAGGTTTCCTTTGAAGCCCCGATCCAAGTGGCTTTGGCGTCCAACAGGAAAGCGCTAACATCTTCCAGAAGCAGCCGTGGCCTCCCGGCTGAAGGCCCCTCCGGTGTGGCCGGCCACGGCGCGTTCCAGTGAGCCCTGGTGCTCTGGGCAGGATGGCTGGAAAATGAGCTCTCCGGGGGCAGGAAGTGATGTCACTGGAGACCCCAGGTAGCTTAGAATGACGTCATGCCGATGGTCAGCAGAGCCCGCCCCTGATTGGCTGGGGATGGAGGTTGCAAGGGGGCGTAGGAGGTGGCAGCTGCTGGGCATTGAAGGCCAGGATGGGAGAGGCGCTGGCGTGACACAGCTCAGGTAGCCCTGGGAGCTTCTGTCCCCAGCAAGCTGGGTAACAGACACAAGGGCGCCACCTAGTGGCCGGGGAGGTCAAGGGGCTCCCTGCGGGGCTGCCCTGTGGGCAAAGAAACAGCATCTAGCTCAATTTGCCGGCTACTTCTCCAGGGGTTTGAGCTGTTTCTCCAGCCACGCCCCAGCACTGTCCCCTCTCCCCTCCCCTCCCACCTCCCACCTCCACCAACCTTGCTTCCTCCACCTGCTGCCTCCAGCAGGGGAGCTGGGTCTTACCACGCAGAACCCCAGTGCCCTGCGACCCTGGGCTCTCCACAAAGCCACAGAGACCTGCCTACATGGGTTTCTGTGTGTGTGTGTGTGTGTATGTGTGTGTGTGTATGTGTGAGCATGTGTGAGTGTGTGTACGTGTGAGTGTGTGTGTGTGCCTGTGTGTATGTGTGTGTGTGAGAGAATGTGTGAGCATGTGTGAGTGTGTGTGCGTGTGTGTGAGTGTGTGTAAGTGTGTATGTGTGAATCTGTGTGTATGTATGAGTGTATATATGTGTGTGTGTGCGTGAGTGTGTGTACGTGTGAGTGAGTGAGTGTGTGTGTGTGAGTCTTTATGTGTATGTGTGAGTGTATATATGTGTGTGTGTGTATGTGCCTGAGTGTGTGAGTGTGTGTGTGAGTGTATATGTGTGTATGTGTACGTGTGTGAGAGTCTGTGTGCGTGTGTGAGTGAATATATACGTGTGTGAGTATGTGTGTGTATGAGAGTGTGTATGTATGTATGTGTGTGAGTGTGTGTACATGTGAGTCTCTGTGTGTATGTGTGTGTGAATCTATGTGTATGTGTGTGTGAATCTATGTGCATGTGTGTGTGAGTGTGTGCATGTATGTATGTGTGTGAGTGTGTGTGTACATGTGAGTCTCTGTGTGTATGTGTGTGTGAATCTGTGTGTATGTGTGTGAGTGTGTGTGTGTGTGTGAGTGTGTGTGGGTGTGTGTTGGGGAAAGGGAGGTAGGATGGGGGGGGGTTGTGCTGACAATCGCGAGTCTGTTCTGAAGCCCAGAGGAAAAAATGAGTCCAGGCGAAGAGAAAGAAAATTTCAGGGTTTCCAAGAATACTTAAATAATTGCTCCTACTCCGGCCCTCACAGTGGCGGCGTGTGTGAGTAATGGCTCTGGCGCGGGTCCCTGACACCGCACTGTGTCCAGAGGCAGGCTGGCTCTGTCATGTCTGCAGGCCTCTCCCAGGGGCGTGTGGGGAGGGCGAGGGGGTGAACGGAGCACCTCACTGTCGAGGGTCAGGCCCGTGGGCTCAGGACTGGCAGCCTCCGGGCACGTAGAGGCTTTCCGTGCGAACTCTCCCTGTGCTGGTGCTGACCTCACTACCCATTCGGAGCTCCGTGCATAGACAGGCTACAGACATCCGTGTCATCTGGGGGCGCTCACATCTTGCATCCAGTGTTCGGGGTTTACCTGGATGCTGGGTGCTTGCAGGACCCCCGATTGTCTACTCTGCCAGTTGTACCTGCAGAGGGGTTGAACATGCTTTGTCTTTGCACGTGGTTGGGCTGTCGTTGCATTTGCAGCCATAATTGGCTCAGGCGCTTCATCTCTACCGTGCCAGGACAGCAGCTCCCTGTGAACAGGGAGGGTCTTTTCCTGGGCCCCCAGAGCTGCAAAAGTAGGACCAGTGCCCAGCAGGCCTGGCTCAGCGGTTGAGCATCGACCTATGAACCAGGAGATCACGGTTCGACTCCCGGTCAAGGCACGTGCCCGGATTGTAGGCTCGATCTCCAGTGGGGAGCATGCAGGAGGCAGCTGATCCATGATTCTCATCATCGATGTTTCTCTCTTTCTCTCTCCCTTCCTCCTTGAAATCGATACAAATATATTTTTTAAAAGGAGGAGGAGCAGTGGGCGGGATGTTGGAGGCCCCAGTTCTGGTTCCAACTCCGCCCCCAGTGGCCGTGTGCTCCCGAGCAGGTCCCCAATCACCTTGAAAATATGGAGGCGGGACCTGGCTTTGTCTTCAGGCACCGCAGATGGTGGCCCGGTAGCCAGGGGTCATGACAGCCACTCGGGCAGAGTCCATCCAAGCGGCCCTGGCCCTACTCCTGGCGGGGTGCCACGGAGCTCGGGGAATCCCTCAGATCCACCCCCCCCTCCCCGCTTCCCTGGGGATCCTGACATCAGGCTCAGCTGCCTTCCCCTCCTCACTCTGGAAATAGCGTTCCAGGGCAGGGACTGGAGCTACTGTCCTCACTCCGAGGCCCCTGGTTCTTTCCAGCGAGCCCAGCTTGTCCCCTCAGACACTATATCTCAGAGGGTCTCCCCGGGGCAGCCAAGGGAACTTCCTCTTTTCTGGAACACACACACACACACACACACACACACACACACACTACATACCCCCTGGGCGCCCTCATCCCTGCCTCATAGTAGTTGTGAGGGTAAAACGGCGAGCTCTCGCTCCTCGGGATGTACCTGCTGGCCACAGCAGACATGCGTTTGAGCTCAGGGTCCCTCGCTCGCTCTTTGGAAGGCTCTTCTTGGAAAGCTGGCGCTCTCCTGTTCTGGGGGAAACCCCTGAGGCTTCTCTGTAAGTGGATGTTACCGCCCTGATTATAACTCCCCAGTGGCTTCCCACCACGTCCCAAGTGCCGACTGTGGTGCATCTGCTGTGGATGGCCTGTCCCTGCCAGAACCCCTCCTTCTCTCCCTCCCCTCCTCCTTTTCCCTCTCCTTCCCCCTCCCCCTCCTTCTCCCTCTCCATCTCTCTCCCTTTCTCCCTTCCCTCCCCCTTTCCCTTCTCCCATTTCCCCTTCCCCGCCCCCTCTCTCTTCTGGTAGCAATGCACCTCGGGTCCTGTGACTTTATTTTTTTTAAATATATTTTTATTGATTTCAGAGAGGAAGGGAGAGGGAGAGAGAGAGAAACATCAATGATGAGAGAGAATCATTGATTGGGTGCCTCCTGCAGGCCCCCCACTGGGAATCGAACCCGAAACCCCGGCATGTGCCCTTGACTGGAATCGAACCTGGGACCTTTCAGTCCCCAGGCCGACGCTCTAGCCACTGAGCCATACCGGCTAGGGCCTTTCCTGGGACTTGAAATCTTCGATGCTCATTGTGCCTGGCACACCCCTGACTCTCCAGACCCCAAGATTCTCGTACACGTAATCTCCGATGGCCAGCGTGTCCCCACTCAAGGCCTTCGCACAAGCTGTGCCCTCTGCCGGGGACACGGCCACCTGCCTCCTGTCCTTCAGGCCTCAGCGGAAAGGTCACCTGCGGAGAAACGGCTTCCAAAAGGACCAGCCCACGGGCCTGCTTGCTTCCTGTGCTGGCCAGTCATTAAAGTTGTCCTGTGAAAGGGGTGACCTTGTTTGTGGGTTCATCATCAGACACCCCACTCATCGATGTTTCTAACTCTCCCTCTCCCTTCATCTCTGTGAAAAATCAATAAAATATATTAAAAAAAAAAGAAAAAGACACAATTATACATTACAACGCTGATAATGTGAAAATATGTTTTAGGTGGACATAAAGAAATACCTGTTTAGCACTGGCCAGTGTGGGCCAGTGGTTGGAGCGTTGGCCTGTACATGGTTGAGGGTTTGGTTCTCAGTTAAGGGCACGTACCTGGGTTACAGGTTTGATTTCTGGCCCCAGTTGGGGCGTGTGTGAGAGGCAACCAATCGATGCATCACTATCACATCGATATTTCTCTCTCACTCTCTCTCCTCTTCTTCCTCCTCCTCCTCCTCCACATGATCCTCCCTCACTCCCCTTCCACTCTTCCTCAAAAAAAAAAAAAAAAAAATCAATGGAAAAAATACCCTCAGGGGAAAAAATGTCCTCAGGTAAGGATTAACAAAACATTTTTAAGAAGAGAGAAAGACCTGTTTGTATTACTAAAAAAAAAAAAAAAAAAAAATCGATCCTGGGGGAACCATGACAACACAGACCGTCCTTCCACCTATCTGCCGCTGAACCGCCAGAACCCGGGCCGAGCCAGGCTCTGAGTCACCGCCCCGCTAACATAGGCTGATTCATCAGTGAAAGAGGCCCCTGTCACGTTGCACTGTGTGGTCGAGGGCCGGGACCGGCTTGCCTGGCCGAGAATTCTAATTTTTTTTGAAAACCGTTCAAACCCTCTCGGAACACACAGGCCAAGCAAGCATCCAGGTGCAGGTAGAAGCAGCATGAATCCATCTATTCGGGAGGCTTCCCGGAGAGACCGCAGGGGGCGGGGACCCAGGCCGCCTCTCTGAAGCCCTGGCTTGTGTGGCCCTGTCTTAGATTTCTTACCCAAAGGACGCAGTGTGCCAGTGCTCAGAGGGTGTGGAGGGGGGAGGGATCCGAGAGAGGGGGGCCCCCCGGGAGCTCCTGGGACGGGTCTGCGATGGTGTAGGGAGCAGGAGAGCGAGGTGAGGCGTCACCCATCTGATACCGCTCACCCCGGTCACGGCATCAGGACTTGCTTGATGGCCCTGGCTGGTGTGGCTCAGTGGATAGAGCATCGGCCTGTGGACCGAAGGATCTTGGGTTCGATTCCTGGTCAGGGCACATGTCCGGGTTTCGGGCTAGATATCTCTGTGTGGGGTGGGTAGGAGGCAGCCCATCAACGATTCTCTGTCATTATCGATGTTTCTCTTCCTCTCTCCCTCTCCCTTCCTCTCTGGAAAAAAAAATAAATAAAAAAGACAGCAGGAACTAGTTTGGCTCAGTGGATAGAGTATCAGCCTGCGGACTGAAAGGTCCCAGGTTCGATTCCGGTCAAGGGCATGTACCTTGGTTGCGGGCACATCCCCAATAGGGCGTTTAGCAGCACAATATCCAGTCTCCTTTCTGAGCTTCTGAGGGTCAGCGATGCCTCAGGATGGAGACCTTTTCAGCCTCAGACAGGCCACCTGGGCATATACTCTATCCCAGCGGTCGGCAAACTCATGAGGTCCACAGAGCCAAGTATCAACAGGACAACGATTGACAGTTCTTTGGAGAGCCACATTTTTTAAGCTTCTTCTAACGCCACTTCTTCAAAACAGACTCGCCCAGGCCGTGGTGTTTTGTGGAAGAGCCACACTCCAGGGGCCAGAGAGCCGCATGTGGCTCGTGAGCTGCAGTTTGCCGACCGAGGTTCTATACAATGTAACACCCAGTGGACCTTGAAGGCACCTTGCAATCACACACATGAGCATTTCTGTAGCTGAACTTTTATTTATTATTTTATTTATTTATTTTTTAAAATCTTCACCTGAGGATATTTTCCCATTGATTTTCAGGGGGAGTGGGAGAGAGAGGGAGAGACAGAGAGAAACATCGATGTGAGAGAAACACAACAATGGGTTGCCTCCTGCACGAGTCCAGACCAGGGCCCAGGCCTGGGAGGAGCCTACAACCGAGGTACGTGCCCTTGTCCAGAATTGAACCCGGGACCCTTTGGTCCACAGGCCCACACTCTATCCACTGAGCCACACCGGCTAGGGCCGTTGCCGAACTTGTAAACATTCACACCGAGTGAAGACCATACCTTGTTCCATGTCCGTTCAGGTCGAATTATGTTACCAAATGAGCTGTTTAAGAATTGCTTTGCAGCACTCGGAGTCTGGGAGGCTGGGGGTTGTAGATAAGGACCCCTGTCTCTATAGATAATGGCGCATAACGAGACCCAAATCATTCACAGCTCGAGGCCGGGCCACGCTGGGAGGTTTGAGCTGAGTCGGGTGACAAGGTCAAGGGTGGGGGGCGGGAGGCCGGCTCTGGAGTGACTGTGCCCTTACCTGAGGGTCTGAGCCGTGGACCCTCATTGCTCTCAGCTGCTTAGAGCTCAGAGGCTGCCAGGCAGGTGGCTGCTCTTCCATCCTCGCCCACACCTCATCTCTGTGAGCCCCTCCCCTGCCTCAGTCACCGGGGGAACAACTTCCTTCCGGAAAGACACCGCGGGCCTCCTTCCTGTCTAACATCCCCCCCCCCCCCCTTCCCCAGCCTCCCAGTGTCACCGGGGCCAGGGCTGGGGGAGGGCTCGGGGGAGGTGGTGCCGAGGGCAGGCAACTCTGAAGAACCGCGTGCGTTTCTGCTCCTCTAGCACGGAATCGCATTGTGTTACCTTCCTCTAAACCACATTGACTAAAAGCTAGGACCTCGCGTCTCATCCTAGAGACCATTCCCTGTGGTTTAGCCAAAGGGCAGCCGAGGAACGGGCACCATCTGGGCTGCTCCCTGGCCAAGCCCTCCTAGTTCATGAGGGCGGCGGCTCTCTCCCTCCCTGTCTCATGGAGTCGTCGGTCCAAGGCAAGGTCTAGTCCCCTCACTCTGGAGCTGAAAAGCAAGTTTAACAGCTACCCCCTCCCCCTAACCCCCCATCCTCCTGCTGAGTTCAACCCTCTCATCAACGAGACAGTGCATCTTGGACCACGGAGCCAGGTGTTCTGGCTTCCGGGCCAGCTGAGTCACCTACAACAGGGGGGAGCTCGGGCGGGGGGGTCCCCACAAACCCGCCTCTTCCCCGTGCCCGTGGCCGGTCCCACCCTTGGAGCCAGCCTCGCTCCCTCTGTCCACTTTGCCTGCTGGCCCACCACAATCCTGTTTATTGGGTAAATCCTTCCCGATTAGTCAGACCCCCCCTTCCCCTTGACCTTTGCTTGGCGGTAAACACATTGCCCTTTCATAAAACCTGTTGCCCCCGTCACTTGCTGGTTGTAAAACTCGCCAGCGATTCTCTTCAAAAGCTCTAATTGCTTGCATGTGCCGCCAGAGGCCGGGGGCGCCCGGGCTTCCTTATTCCTGCACACGCTCTGCTTTCCACTTCTTAAAGAGCCCAGCCCCGCCGCCCGGGTGCTCTCTGTGCGGCACCTCGTCGTTCTTTCCGGGAACGCAAAGCCCTTTGTCCTGGGGGTGCGGAGGGGCTGACCCTGGGCGCTGGACCAGGACATGGAGGCCCAGAGTGAGAGACGCAAACCCTCGATGCTTGGCTGGGTCCTCGGCTGTGCCCAGAGCTGTGTCCGTACTGGGTCCTCGGCTGTGCCCACAGCTGTGTCCGTGCTGGGTCCATGGCTGTGCCCACAGCTGTGTCCATGCTGGGTCCATGGCTATGCCCACAGCTGTGTCCATGCCGGGGCCACAGCTGGGTCTATGGCTGTGCCCACA
Source organism: Pipistrellus nathusii (assembly GCA_963693515.1). NCBI lineage: Eukaryota > Metazoa > Chordata > Mammalia > Chiroptera > Vespertilionidae > Pipistrellus > Pipistrellus nathusii. The sequence goes on from OY882878.1 coordinate 6,360,187, forward strand.
GCTGGACTCACAGTAACCTCTGGCCCTGATTCCATTCAGTGGCCCCAGAATCCTAGTCGGGGACCCCCTGGGGATGCAGTGTGGTCGAGCAGAACCCAAGAGATGGGGTTCTAGTTCCGGTTCCGCCACAGGATAGCTTGTGACCGCAGTTCTGTCTTGCCCTTGTCCTGAGCCTCAGTTTCCCATTTGTGAGATGGTGGTTTTTAAGGTGTGCTCCTTAGATCCTGAGGGTCTGGAGAGGTTTTCCAAGGCCTGGCAGGGGTGGTGGAGGTTACAAGAAGGACATTAGCCTCATCCGCTTTCTTTCTTTTTTTTTTTTTTTTAAACACTCACCCCAGAATATATTTTTATTGATTTTTTTAAGAAAGAGAGGGTGTGTGTGTGTGTGTGTATGTGTGTGTATAGATATTGGTTTGTTGTTCCATTTACTTATGCATTCATTGGTTGATTCTTAATATGTGACTTGACTGGGGGGCTCGAACCCACAACCTTGGCATTATGGGGCAATGCTCTGACTGACTGAGCTACCCGGCCAGGGCCTGAAACAAGACTTCTCTCAATGGATAGCGCTCTGTAGCATTTTGACTTTGAACCGTGTAAACACATTACCTTTTCAAGAAAACAAAAAGTAAATTTAACACATATAACACCCTAGCCAGTTTGGCTCAGTGTATAGAGCGTTGGCCTGCGGATTAAAGAGTCCCATGCCCAGGTTGTGGGTTCGATCCCCCTTAGTAGGGGACATGCAGGAGGCAGCCAATCAATGATTCTCTCTCATCATTGATGCTTCTACCTCTCTCTCCCTCTCCCTTCCTCTCCGAAATCAGTAAAATAAAATATACACTGGGTGGCCAAATTATTATGATCTCTGAACACATAATAATTTGGCCACTCGCTGTGTGTGTGTGTGTGTGTGTGTGTGTGTGTGTGTGTGTGTGTTTGTGTGTGTGTGTGTGTGTGTGTGTGTGGCCTGGTGCATGAATTTGTGCATGGGTGGGGTCCAGCCAGCCTGGCCAGGGGGAGAGGACATGGGCAGTTGGCCGGCTAGCCTGCTGGTTGAACTCCTGGTTGAGTGGAAAGTTTGCATATTAGCCTTTTATTAAATAGGATATACACTGAGTGGCAGATTATTAAGCATTCAGAGATCATCATCATCTGGCCACTCAGTGTATATCAATTGGGTAAAAGGGTCACGGGAAGAGGAGGGCTGTAGCCGTGGTGGGCAGGCTGGTGGAGGAAGCAAGAGATGCCCACATTGTCCGTCTTGAGTGGCAGGGGGAAAGGGAGGTGTGTGGGTCTGGAACAGGGAGCCATAGCCCCCGGCCTGCCTGCTGGGTGGCCAGGACCCTCTCCAGCTCCTTAGCAGGAGCAGGTGACGGAGAAGGCCCCCGGCACCCCAGCCTCAGGCTTCTCCTCGCTCCCCTGCCTGGCCTGGGCCCCAGCGGGCCCCACCGGCCGGCCAGCGGCCCAGAGCTCTCTCCAGCTGACGCCAGCCCCAGACTGTGGCCTGAGCCGCATCCAGAACCGAGCCCCACGGCACAGATGTTCCCATTCTCTGGCTCTAGACGAGCTTCTTGGAAAAATCACGGGGCCAGCCCTCCTCAATCCACCTTTGAGCGGAGAGAAGGGGAGCCCTTCTCTCCTGTGGCCGCGGGCACCTGGCTGCCCGCCCCGGGGGCCCGCTGCCGGCTGCCGATCCATGCGGCCCTTGTCTGCTCCGCTGGCTCCCGTCCTGAGGTCCCTGCGGGGAGGTGGGTGGGCCGAGGGGAGGGCGTGAGGCTCCAGTCCGCCCCTGACTAAAGTCTCCTCGCTCTCTCTGGCTTTTTCTGGCCTGCTTGCCAACAGTAAGTGGTCTGGCTGAGGTGGGGGGAGGGGGTTGGGGAACAGGGGGCCAGGCCAGGCCAGACATGCGTGTAGGAGATGACTCCTGGACTCGGAGTAGACAGAAGGGGCCCGGCGTTTATTGAGCTACTATTATGTGCCGCGTTTTGCAGCGAGGCAGGCTTATATTCGAACCCAGGCTCTGTCACAGAGTCACTGTGTGGCCTTGAGCAAGTTCCATACGGCGCTCTCTGAGCCTCAGTTTCCTTGTCGGTAAAACAGGGATGATGATACTATCTCCAAAATAGTCCAAAAAAACCGGTTTGGCTCAGCGGATAGAGCGTTGGCCTGTGGACTGAAGCGTCCCAGGTTCGATTCCAGTCAAGGGCATGTACCTTGATTGCGGGCACATCCCCGGAAGGAGGTGTGCAGGAGAAAGCTGATGGATGTTTCTCTCTCATGCATGTTTCTAACTCTCTATCCCTCTCCCTTCCTCTCTGTAAAAAAAAAAAAAAAAATCAATAAAATAGATATTTTAAAAAAAATATCTCTGAAAATGGAATGAAGGTAATGAATGACCTCATCAGGCAGCTGGTGCTGAGAAACTATTGGCTTACCCTCTCCTTTCCAGGGATAAAGTGCAAGGTCTATGCCGGGCAGGGTTTAAAAGGTTGAACCTGTGGGCCCGGGTTCAAATCCCAGCTCTGCCACTTACTGTCTGATCTTGGGCCGGTCGCTTAACCTCTCTGTGCCTGTGAAAATGGGGACAACATGTGGGGAGTTTACAGGACTGCAGGGCGGAACAAATGAGGGTACTCCTAAGCTGGCCTTTGCTAAAAACTCAAGGGGCCAAAGCGCCGCATGTGGCTCGCGAGCCGCAGTTTGCAGACCTCTGCTTTAAGCCATCAAATGGGACACGAAAATGAAGGTGTATTGGACATCCAGCCCTGAGCGAGGGACCAGCTCTGTGTCCTAAAGCCGAGGCCCCAGCCAGAGTCTGCCACCCTCCCCCACCCCCCCTTGCTCACTGGGAATCGGGGTGCCGCGACCAGCCCAAAGCTTACCTTCCCCTCCATGTCTCGGCAGAGCTACTCAAGCCCCCCTCCTCCCCGCTTCCCTGCAGGGAGAGCACATATTCTTTCCATATAGAGGAGAGATTGTTCCACCAGTGAGTAAGACTCTTGGCCGCAGAGCCCGGCCCAGCCCGGCCCTCCGGGCAGGAAGCGGGCAGCGTTCCGTAGCACTCTGGGAACCCGACGGGGCCCGGCCAGCGGGACAGCGGCCCTCAGAGGGGGTGGGGGACAGTGGGGAGCAGGGGCCTGAAGGTGCTGGGCAGGTCAATGCAGTGAGTCCTGTCTCTGAGTAGGGGCGCCTGTCCCCATTCAGGCTGGGCTGGCAGATGCGGGGAGGCTAGGGGGCCAGAGAGCCGCAGGCAGCCTCCCCCAGCCCCTCACTCCGCAGGCGGCACGCTGGCCTGTGTCTGGTGACTCAGGTGTGCTCAGCGAGGCCGGGCTGTATTTAGATGGTCATTTCCAGCGTGTGTCTCTCTCCCCCCGCCCCCCCTTCTTCCTGGTGGCTTTCAGAGTTAGGTGGCAGGCGGTGATTCTGTGTCTCGGTTTATTCTGGCAAAGCCACGCCATTGACGGTTCAGGTCCTGGCCTGGGGGACGCTGCCCATGTCCTTAGCTCCGTGGCCCCTTGAGTGTGGCTCTTCCACAAAACACCCCGGCCTGGGCGAGTCTGCTTTGAAGAGGTTGCGTTAGAAGAAGTTTCAGTTTAAAAAAATGTGGCTCTCCAAAGAAATGTCAATCGTAGTACCGTTGATACTTGGCTCTGTGGACTCATGAGTTTGCCGACCACTGAGTTAGACCCAGTATTTGCAGGCACAGACTATTTTCGTAGGGACCGAGCTAGGTTGGTGGTCTCGAGGGGTGGTCCAGAGGCAGCTCCTGGCTTTTATTAGGATCAGTAGTGGTGGGTGCTGCGTATGGGGCCCTGCTGGGCAGCCTGTGTGTGAGATCTCAATTCTTCGCTCAGCCCATTTGATGGATGGGAACACTGAGCTCCTCAGAGGTGAGACTCAAGCCAGGCTGCCCTGTGTTTTCTCTCCCCTCGGGGACATCTAAGCACTTCAGCCAGAAGCTGGAAGTCGGGTTACATTTCCTGTGGGAATCCTGGTTCATCTCTCCTTTCAAGGAAGCCTGAGGCAGTAGGAAGAAACTTGCTGGGAGTTGGGGAGCCTGGGGCTACCTTGCAGGCCTGGCTGCATCACTGCCCAGCGCCTCTCTGGAGCAGCCCTGTGCTCATTTTTGCAGACATGGCCCCTCACACCTCTTCCCTTCTCCTTTCCCCGCCTCCCCGAGTTGCTCAGGCTGGTTCTGTCTGCACCGCAGCCTGACTGATAGACGGACCAAGAGCACCACCTGGTGGCCAGACCTAGCAGCTGCACCTAGCCGCTTTGGAGGTTTACAAAAATCATGTAACAGCAGGGGGCAGCAGTGAGCCATGAAAATGCCAAACTGCACCTCTCCCCCGCCTCCCCCCGCCCGCCTCCCCCGCCCCCCAACCTGGGAGGGAGCCTTCCTGGTTCACAGAGGTTAGGGTGTGAACTGGGAGGCACAGCCTAACAAAGCAGTGGAAGTGGGAAGCACTCTAGTTGGGAGTCTGAAAGGCCTGGGTTCGAATCCTTTATGCCCTCAACCTTATTTGTAGCGGCGCTGCAGTGGCCCTCTGCATGAGCAGGCAGCAAGGGAGATGGCAGGGGAAGGGGCTGGACCAATGATAGGAGTCGGGCCTGGTGGCCCTCAGCGCTTGGGCAGTGACTCTGAACCCTGGCTGCACGTTTCAGCCACCTGACGCTTAGGCGGTGCCTCTTGAGGCCTGGTCCTGGGCCAGCGAGAGCAGCTGCGACAGGAAACTTGCTAGGAATTCAGATTCTGAGGCTCCTCCTGCACCCACTGAGTCAGAAATGGGGTGTGGGCTGAAACCGGTCTGGCTCAGTGGATAGAGCGTCGGCCTGCAGACTGAAGGGTCTGCAGGTTTGATTTCGGTCCAGGGCATGCACCTTGGTTGCAGGCACATCCCCAGTAGGGGGTGTGCAAGAAGCAGCTAATAGATGTTTCTCTCTCATCGATGTTTCTGACTCTCTATCCCTCTCTCTTCCTCTTTGTAAAAAAAATCAGTAAAATATATTAATAATAATAAAAAAGAAAGAAAGAAATGGGGTGTGGGCCCAGCACCTCCAGATACTGGGGCTGCTTAACCAAGCCCTCGGGCATGACTCAGATATCCTAAAGAGCACAGCCATTCTTGCTTAGCCAGTGTGGCTCAGTGGTTGAACATCAACCCACAAACCAGGAGGTCACAGATTGATTCCTGGTCAGGGCACAGGCCCGGGTTGTGGGCTCCATCCTCCAGTAGGGGGTGTGCAGGAGGCAGCTGATCCATGATTCTCTCCCATCATTGATGTTTTTCTCTCTCCCTCTCCCTTCCTCTCTAAAATCAATAAAAATATATATTAAAAAAAAAAAAAAGAACAGCCATTCATGGTTAGTGTGCCTAACCTGAGGCCCAGGCACAGATGGAAACAGCTCTATATCCGATTCCAATGGGCAGACATTGCTCTGGCGTAGCCCCCTCTCCCTGCACATGACACCACCTTCAGAGGGCCAGGCCGGGCACGGCTGCTCTCCCCGGGGTCCCCTGACCCTCACTCAGGTGGTCCAGAGACGAAGCTCCAGTCATGACATGTGGTGCGGTGACAGGTGCAGTGACGAGATCTCGTAGGCAGCATCTCCCAAGAATCCTATGAATTGTTAAGAGCTCCCCGTTTGACAGATGGAGAAACTGAGGCGCGGGGAGGTTCAGTAACTCGCCCTGTAGCACGCCGCTGCCAAATGGCAGAACCGGGACTCCAGCCTCGTTCTCTGAGACTCTAGTGTCCACGGGCTCAGTGAAGGTCGCCAGGGATGACACCCATCCCAGGCCCTCTGCCTTCGCTTCACACCTCACCGTTGCTGCGACACCAACCTCAGGGATGGGATGGATGGACCTTTGAGCTGGGCGCCACCCCCTGAGAATAACGCCACCTCTCTGGGCGTGGAAGCCACTGGGAAAGGGAGGCAGCGAGTCACGCAACTCCCAGGATCCAGGGTGTTAAGGAAACGGACACTCGCCCCCCACATCCCGACGCAAGTCCCCGTGGACCCTCTCAGCATCACTCAAACCGGGCCCCCCCGGCTCGGAGAGAAGGAAGGAAAAAGACAAGAAGAGGACTGGAGACGTCGTAGAGAAAATATAGAGGCATTTTACTGCGAAGGATGCATTTTCCAGAGGCAAAGCAGCTGCTGTCCTGCAGGGGGGCCCGGGGCCCCCGGAGGAGGGGCTGAGTCCAGCGGGCACCGCCCGGTGGGCGGCCCTCAGCGGTTGCGGATCCTCCTGGAGAGTTGGTAGAGTTCCATGGTCGCCCTGGCGTCTTCCACCGAGCTGTGGCCGGACTTGCTCCTCTGCAGACACACGGACAGAGGGGGGACTTGGGGACGGGCCTCAGGCACAAGCCTCGTGTGACCTGCCCTTCCCTGCTCACACCCGGCCGTCCAGGCCCCGAGGTGGGTGGGCCGGTGGGTGGGTCTCCCCAGGACTCTGACACCCTGGACACAGCGGGTGGCTGGAGCGGGCCTGGCCACCCCCCCTCCCCCCCATCAGCCCTGGGACCGGGACCCGGCCAGGCACCTCATCATCAGCATCCTGGGAACCAGCGGGACCTCAGGGCCCTCAGTCCCCGTGGCCGATGGCACTGCAGACTTGCTACAGGACACAGAGGGGCCGGAGCAGCTTTGCAGGGTGCTCACTGGCCCCCAGGAATATGTCACCGAGGGTTTCCACAGTGTCACTCGCTCAGCTGGCCGAGAAGGTGCCGTTGGGCGAACCCGTGCGCCGGCCCTTCTGTCCCTGGCCCTGTGTGCCTCACGGCTGACAGAGGAGCCCCCACCCAGCCCTCGCTCCTGCGTCCTGCACGATCCCCGCTCCCCAGCCCAGCAGGCTGGGACCCATACTGCCCCCTGGTGCACCCCGTCTCCTGCCCGCCCCTACGCACAGCCACCTTTCGGACTCCACCCAGATCTGGTCTCCTGTCTGCCACCCATCGCCACCTGTGCCCCCAGGATGCCTGCCCTTCCCTCCCCGGAAGCAAGAGTCCCTCCAGGACAGGGCGTCGCTCACCGGACGTCCCCAGCCTCTGGTTCAGCAGGTGCGGGATCAACACCCATGACCCCGGAATCCGTAACGAGACACGGCCCCTCTCAAACGTGCCCAGCCCCTCAGGGCTAAGGGGACTCAGAGTGTCTCTGGGGCCAAATATTTGCTCTGTTGCCCCCAATGGGGTTCAGTGTCTTGGAGGGAAGGGCCGGGCCCCCTAGAGCAGACTCTTCTGGGGGTGCCGCTGCCCCAGCCTGGGAAGGGCGGGAGGGAGGGCCTACCTCACTCACCTGGATGTACATCCCCAGGAGGCGCTCGCTGAGCACGCGGAGGGAGACCCGCTGGCAGTGCTGCAGGCCGGCTTTGCGTTTCAGCAGCCTGTCGGTGGACGTGTCGTAGATGGCGTAGTTGCTCATGTCCTCTTTCAGAGCGTCAAAGTCATGCTTCAGGTCATGACCCACCACCAGCTTGCCTCGCAGGAGCTGCAGGATCTGGCCGGGAAGACAAGCACCCCCCCAACACGCGTCACCCAGGGGCCTCCAGGGTGTGTCTGGGGCCACTTGGCGCCGGCCTGCGCTGGCAAGGCGGGAGCAGCCCCTCCTGGACCTGCTGTGTGACCTTGGGCAAAGCACTGTCCCTCTCTGAACTTCAAACACACCAGGCACCAAAGGAGAAGAGGCATCCGCAGGCCGTGTAGCCAGCCCACCCGCCATGCTCGTGGTTTTGTTGGGGCCTTCCCTGGACGCAGCCTGCTGGACACTGGGACTAGGGCAGTGGGCAGTGGTCGGCAAACTCATGAGTCCACAGAGCCAAATATCGACAAGCACAACGATTGACATTTCTTTGGAGAGCCACATTTTTTAAACTGAAACTTCTTCTAACGCCACTTCTTCAAAATAGACCCGCCCAGGCCGTGGTATTTTGTGGAAGAGCCACACTCAAGGGGCCAAAGAGCCGCCTGTGGCTCTCTAGCCGCAGTTTGCCGACCACAAGACTAGGGGAAGCTCGTTTGAGGATCGAAGCTGCGCGCCCCTGAGGGACACCAGTGCCTTCTCCCGCTGGGGTTCAGGATGCATCTCGCTGAGACCTGGATTCCGTGTTTTTAGCAGGCGGCGAGGGAGGGCCCGGGGCCTGTGCGTGGAGGGAAGGGCGCTGGGCAGCAATGCTGCCGAGAACTCAGGGGCGTGGGAGAGTGGGGAGGCGCCCCTGCCGCTGCGGTCACACCCCTTCCCTTGTTGACATCCTGTGTTTGCAAACAATGTGGCCTGTTTCCCCACTGGGGGCTGGCTCAGGCCCAGCTCGCACACCAGCTCACACAGGGTCCCAAGGGAGCATGCCATTCCAGAGGCAGCCACATGGGGTCCCAGATGTTGGCGGGGTACTTTCCTGGGAAATCCATCACTTCCCGAGCCGGAGGGTCCCTGGGGAGCTATGATCAGCACCGCAGGACTCCTCATGAGACAAGTATGATAAGGGGGTGCGGGGGTGGACATGCAGAGGAAGGATAAGGAAGCAGGGGAAAGGGGAAAGCAACAACCCTTCAGGGCAAAATACTGAGCTGGGGCTTGCTGTGTGTCCTCAGGGAGGTTAAAGACCCTCTCTGGGCTCCCATTCCCCATCTGTAAGGGGAGCCTCCAGGGGCCAGCTAGCAGCCAGGGCTCCCCTGGCACTGTGAGGCCGGGCTGAGGAGGGGAAAGAGTCAGTGTAATGAGGCAGGTGCATCACACCCAGGAGGTAGAGATGCTGAAACTCTGAGAAAGAACTGGAGAGGGGTGGGGGTGGGGGGCGGGGACATCGATCTATCTGCCTTCCTCATCCTGGCACCGGGCCAGGTACTTTCCTCACCCCGTCATGACAAGAGTCATTGTAGTTCTCAGCAAGAGTCATTTCAGTTCCATTTTACGGAGGGCGGGGCCCACGGATCAGAGAGGTTCAGACACTTGCTCGGGTCACACAGCTGGCAGGTTGAGAACCGAGGCGCACCCGAGCCTGTCCCTGTGATGGTGGCTGAATGAATGTCATTCGTCTCAGGGCAGAGGGCACTCCGCGAAGGATTCTGGAACCGGGAAGACGGCTTCTGGGAGGCGGGGATCGTCAGACCACGTTGCCAGCAGAGGACAGGGCTGCAGAGCCGTGGGTACCCGGATGTCTGCCTGTATCCTCTCCCTCCCTGTGATTCACATCTCGTTCCAAAAGTATTTTCCAGATCAAAAGTCACCGGGGCCCACTGAGGAGCCCTCAGCAGCGGGAGGAGCCCTCGCCGGTGGTCCAGGGCGTGTCTGTCTCTTGTGAGCGTGGACATCACCTATTCCTTCATTAGTTCCTGTATCCATTCATTCCTTCCTTCATTAGTTCCTGATCCACTCCTCCATTCCTTCATTAGTTCCTGTATCCATTCATTCCTTCCTTCATTAGTTCCTGATCCACTCCTCCATTCCTTCATTAGTTCCTGTATCCATTCATTCCTTCCTTCATTAGTTCCTGATCCACTCCTCCATTCCTTCATTAGTTTTTGTATCCATTCATTTATTTCTTCATTAGTTCCTGTATCCATTCTTTTATTCCTTCATTGGTTCCTGATCCACTCTTCCATTCCTTCATTTTTCCTATATCCATTCATTCCTTCCTTCATTAGTTCCTGTATCCATTCATTCCTTCCTTCATCAGTTCCTGATTCACTCTTCTATTCCTTCATTTTTTCCTATATCCATTTATTCCTTCCATCATTAGTTCCTGTTTCCATTCATTTATTCCTTCATTAGTTTCTATATTCACTCCTCCATTGCTGTATCCATTCATTCATTCCTTCATTAGTTCCTGTATCCATTCATCCATTCCTTCATTAGTTCCTGTATCCATTCATTTATTCATCCATTCATTGGTTCCTGTATCCATTCATTCATTCCTTCATTGGTTCCTGTCCATTCATTCATTCATTCCTTCATTGGTTCTTGTATCCATTCATTCATCCCTTCATTAGTTCCTTTATCCATTCCTTCATTGGTTCCTTTACCCATTCATTCATTACTTCATTAGTTCCTGTGTCCACTCCTCCATTCCTTCATTAGTTTCAACTCCTCCATTTCATCATTGGTTCCTGTGTCCATTTCTCCATTCCTTCTCTGCTTCCTGTATCCATTCATCCATTATTCCTATATCCATTCCTCCATTCCTTCATTAGTCTATATATTTAAAAAAGAAAGGACCCATCGCTTTCGGAAGGTCACACAGGCCAGCCAGTGATGGAGCAGGAAGCGGGAACCCCACCTGTGGGTCCAATGACCCATTTCAGATTCCTGCTTCGCTCCGGGAATGGCTCGGTGCCTGCCCTAGGCAGGGCAGTGTGCCACTCACGAGAAGCACTGGGCCTGGCATCGCCTCCAGGTGATGAGAACCAAAGCATTTCTGCACGCAAGGCTGGACGAGGACCCCCAGGGCGTCCAGGGAACTGCCTGAAAGCCCACACCCAGAGGTGCCACAAGTGGTTCTTTGCTGCCTCCTGTCCCTCCCCTTGCTCCAGGCTCTTCTGCTTTAGGCTGATCTGATGGGAGGGAGGTTGAGGAGGCGGAGAAGGATGGGGGTCCAGCCGCCCACCTGCCTGCTCAGTGGGGATCTGAGCGTGGGGAGCTCCGCTCAGTGTCCTTGGCCTCTCCTTAGCCCCTGAGCTGTCCCGTCTCTTTTTCTTCTTCTTCTAAAAGTATATTTTTATTGACTTCAGAGAGGAAGGGAGAGGGAGAGAGAGAAACATCCTTGATGAATCATGGATTGGCTGCCTCCTGCACGCCTTCTACTGGGGATCAAGCCCGCCACTGAGTGCGGAGAGGAGGAGGAACCAGCCGGGAGTCAGACCCGAGGTACCTCCTGGGACCCCATCTCAGCAGGCGGTTGTGTGAGGCATGAAAGCGCTGGAGACGGAGAGTCAGGAACCCGGTGCCAGTGCTCAGTGCACAGCAGCTGTGGCGCCCTGGCTGGCCGCTACGTCTGTGTTGGCGGGAGCGCCGCCCCATACACCCAAAGGTGACGGGTGTGATTCCCCAGTCGGGGGGCATGCAGGAGGCAGCTGATGGGTGTTTCCCTCTCATCACATTCTCTCTCTCTCTCACCTATGGACACGGACAGTAGGGTGGTGAAGGCCTGGCAGGAACCAGGTGGAGGGAGGAAAAGGGACACATCTCACCAATAAAGATTAAAAAAAGTAAAGATGGCCCTGACCGGGTTGCTCAGTGGATAGAGAGAGCCTCAGCCTGCAAACTCAAGGGTCCCGGGTTCATTCCGGTCAAGGGCGTGTACCTTGATTGCAGGCACATCCCCAATGGGGGGTGTGCAGGAGGCAGCTGATGGATGTTTCTCTCTCATCGATGTTTCTAACTCTCTATCCCTCTCCCTTCCTCTGTGAAAAATCAATGAAATATATTAAAAACAAACAAACAAAAAACTCGTGATCCTTAGCATTAAAAAAAAGAGTAAAGATGGAACATTAAAAATCTCTTTCTCTCTCTCTCTCTCTGTGTGTGTGTGTGTGTGTGTGTGTGTGTGTCTCTCTCTCTCTCTAATGAAAACACGTCCTTTGGGTCAGGATTAAAAACAACCCCCCAAACACAGTAGCTATTGTTGTGGTTTTCTCTCCAGCACCTGAGCCTGGCTCAGAGGCGTGGGAAGCTGAGACAAACCCCCGTTCTCTGTTCCACGCGGGCATCCCCAAAGCCCAGCTGCGGCGAAACCAGTGCAGTGCGTTCGCCCTTTGAAACCTGGGCCACCTGCGGCGAGCCTGCGCTTGCTTTCTGTTCAGTGATTCTGAGAAACGGAAAGTTGAACCAGGCGTGGCTGAAGGAGGGGGTGGGTCTCGGGGCCCCAGAGGGACAGACAGACAACTGGCGCACTGACAGCCGGCCAGGGAACAAGCCCTGCCCTCGGGCCAGCGTTTTAGGGACCAGGAGGGCCTCCGCCCCGACCCGCCCACGTCTCCACCTTGGGTGTAGAGGAAAGAATGGGGGATCCAGCCCCCAGATCCGTGTGGGGACCATTGGGTGGGACCCTAGTTTGTCATCCCAGACCAGCAGGAGGGCCAGAAGCACAGGTGGGGGGGGGGCAGCACGGGTACCCCCAGAGGAGTCTCCACGCCCTGGCTCCCCGTGCAGGGGTGAGGGTACAGGTCAGGAATCTGGCCCTCAGGGAAGGCGCCTGAGAGGTATTCTGTGCTGGGGTGATGGTGTCGGCAGTGCCCTCCCCTCCTCCTTCCGGGTCCCGCCTTGGCCCGGCGGGCACACGGCCCTTCCTTCACTCACCTCCAGCCTGGCCTCGGCGAAGGGGGTGGCATCCTCCATGTGCCGGGCGGTGACCCCGCTGACGGGGGTCCTGTAGTCGGTGATGACGCCCTCGGGCCGGATGAACTTGTCATAGACCACGTTGCCCCCGGCGTCCACCAGGCTGCACCGAGCCAGGCCGCTCTTGTTGTGGGGCCCCAGCCCCACCATCTCGCAGTCTATGGCCACCGCCTCCAGGCTGCTCGCCATGCTTGCCCGGCACTGGATGGGGAGCAGGAGGCGGGAAGGGCATCAGCCTTCAGGGGGCCGCCCCCCCCCCCAAGCCCGCCTGTGCCCTGCGCCCCGCCTTTATCACGCTCGCCACCTGGCAAAGGGAAGTTGGCTTCCTGCCACCCTGCCGGCGTCCTGGCAATGCAGTGCCAGGGCTTGTGGTCCTGCTGGGCAGACACAGGGCCAGGAGGCCACCTCCCCTGACCTCCCAGCCTCCCCAAAACAGGCCCTGACCCCCCCATCCCGCCGCTCACCCTCACCTGCCTGCTTCCTGCTTCTGGCGCCTCTGTCTCTCTGCGGCCACTTCCCTGCTGCCTGCGGGCTACGTCCCTCTTCAGGGTGACTCACCTCCTGACTTCAGAGCGGGGAATCCTGACCCTGCCGTCAGCGGCTTTGGTTTCAGGTTCGTTTTCGACCGAGCACGTGGCCAGGTTGCCATCTCCCGTCGTAAGACAGGGAAGCCTGAGTCAGGTCTGCGGAGAGGGCAGGCTCCATGTCCCGCTGCCCTGCCTCTGCCTCTGCGCCACCTAATCGCTCAGCTGACTGCCGGCTGGGCTGCCTGGCGTGGAGGGAGCGGATTGCAACATCGCCCTTTCCTCTCTCACCCTCCGCCCCCAGAGTAAACATCTCGGGGGGATCGGAACTCGGGGAATGCGCCCCAGCTTCTGAGCTGCCACCAGCCTCGCACTGGAGGATGTTTGTGTTTGTGGGGCCGGAGAGCTGGCTGGAGGGACACAGAGACAGAAGGAGGGGGAGCGGGGGCCAGCCCCCAGCCCAGCCCGGGGAAGGCAGGGAAGCAGGACCAGAGCCCTCATCAGCCCCGTTGGTCCAGGGAGTCTCAGAAACGGCCGTCTGTCCGCCCGCTACGGGCTCTGTCTCCCTCTGTCTCTCAGTCTGGGGACACAGGGAAGCAGGCATGGAGGGACCCCCCCTACCAGCCCGGCCATATTTCCTCTTGCTGATTGTCTCCCAAGCTGGAACTTGAACTTCTCAGAGTGGTGTCTGGCCCCGGGAGACTGGAGTGAGTTGCAACCGGGGCAGAACCAGAGCCAGCTGTCATGGGCTGCGTGAGGCCAGCAGGGTGCGTGCATCCCCCTTCCGTGCGGCCCCCCCAGATCCCTGCAGAATAAGCACAGTCTCCCGGGATCCTGCTGGCCCCAGGGGGTCACGGGGGTGGCTGGCAGGAAAGGGGATTTCCTCAAGACGGTGGGTTTCCATGGAATAGACATCGGACCGTGACAGGCCCGGACACGGACACGTGTCCAGACGATGAGGCGTTGGTCTGTGGGCTGTGAGGCACACAGATCGCTCTGGATCCCATCCTGTGGGGCACATCTTACTGGCACTCAGACTCTCCGGGGGCTTTCTGTTTTGCAAAGGGAAAAATCAATAAAATATAGTAAAAGTGTATAAAGGATTGCGATGGATGCAACATTCCCTGCTCCAAAGCCCCACATGCCCGGATGGTGGGCTGGATCCCCAGTGTGGGGCGTGCAGGGGGAAGCTGATAGGTGATTCTCTCTCATTGATGTTTCTATTGCCCTATCTCTCCCTCCCTTTGTTTCTGAAGTCAGTAAAAATATATTTAAAACAAAACAAAACAAACCAACAAAAAAATGGCATCTCCACCTTGACTGGTGCGTCTCAGTGTCATCTCGTCCACTGCAAGGTTGCTGGCTCCATTCTCGGTCAGGGGGCATGCCCGGGTTGCCAGCTCGACCCCCAATAGGGGGCCGTGCAGTTGGGGGCTCGTAGGAGGCAGCTGATGAGTGGTTCACTCTCACATCGATGTTTCTCTCTCCCTCCCCCTTCCTTCCTCTCTTTCTAACAAGCAATACAAAAAAAAAAAATTTTTTTTTCCAAAACAAAAAACAAGCACAACTTTCTTTTTCCTTCTTCACAATCTTCCAGAGGGAAGAGTCATTCTTCCTGTAGACCTTAAAAAAAAAGTATACAATTTTTTTCCTCTCCTCATTAAGTCGAGAACTTTCACCTTTTCACTTACAAGGAAGCACTTCAGGGCGTCTCCCTGGCCTCTATGAATTGCCACAGCACAATCACTCTTGTACTTTGAGGCCGTGATTAAGGAAATAAGGGTTATGCCTCCCGGGTGGGGATCCTGGAGACGGCGCTGACTCAAATCCCGGGTGGGACGGAGCAGGTTTCATCAGAGCACTCAGCACGGCCTGCCACTTAAAACTTGCATTCTTGTATTCTCATTTCTGGGCTTTTCCTGTTTACTATTTTCAGACCACAGTTGAATGACATGAAACCTCTGGGAAAGAGGGAGTTACCCAAAAGAATAGAGAGCAGGGTCCCAGAGGGATATTTGCACATCCATGCTCATAGCAGACTTGCCCTATATAATAAAAGCCTTATATGCTAAGTGTCTGGGTGTCTGGTCTTCCGTTCAACCAATCAAAGCATAATATGCTAATGATATGCTAAGGCCGCTCAACTGCTCGCTGTGATGTGCCTGACCACCAGGGGGCAGATGCTTCAACTAGTAGGTTAGCTTGCTGCTGGGGTCTGGCCGATGGGGACCGAGCGAGATAGGCTGGACATGCCCTGGAGCCCTCCAGTGGTCCCCCCCCCCCCAACCCCATCCCTATCCACTGAGCCAAACCAGCCAGGGCCCAATTGAGGTTTATTCCAGAGCAGTGCTCCCGCGATGCTGACTCAGAACCCCGTTCGTTTCTAGAGCACGAATAACAGCCTCATCTCCCTCTCCCACAGACAAAGGAACAGGAGCCGCTGCCCAGCTGTGCGTCTAGACTGTTGAGGAATCCAGAACACGGAGCTGGAGCCGCGCCAGCCTGGACCGTGACTCAGCCACTCCCCGCGCTGCAGACGGGAAGAAGATGGAGACTGCTGGGCCTGCAGCCCGGGCACGGTACTGTGGCCGTGGGTCTCCTGGCCCCGCCGCTCTGCCCAGACCCCCTGAGCAACCACAGCCACCTCCGCACACAGCAGAGGGACCCAGATGACACTGGGGTCACCCAGCGTGGAGAGCAGCGAGCACCCGGAACCTCCACGGGGTGCCCTCCCCACAGGGCCCTGCCCCACCTGCTGGAGCAGCCGAGCGAGGACAGTTAACCCTGAGCCAGGGCCAAAGTCCTTCCACCAGGGCGTGTCCGGGCGTTACCCCGAAGCCGCTGACACGGATCCTTCAGGGACAGCAGCGGCTCACATGGACCTGGGCCTGTGTGTGCCGGGCACCGTGCTGTGGGCCGGCATTCCGTCCTCATACCCACCCTGAGGTAGGTCATCCCACTGTCCCCACGTTACAGGCTCCGGAGAAAAGCCACACAGGTGCCCAAGGTCTCAAAGCTACGAAGTGACCGGACAAGCAACAAAGGGGCTCAAAGATCTGTTTGACCTGAGCTTTCGGTTACCCCAGAACCCCAAACCGCCCCTTAGCGAACGAGGAAATGAATGGGGGGTGGAATTTGGAGAAAACCCAGCCACCACAGCGATGATCAGTTGAAGTGTCTGAAGGGATAGCCATGTGTGCGGGGCCCCTCATCACTGCCCTTACCCTAGCCCCACCCCCCGCTGACTGCAGACCCTGCTCCGGGTGGTCTTATTGTGTGTGTGTTTTTTTTTTAAATCTATTTTTATTGATTTCAGAGAGGAAGGGAGAGAGAGAAACATCAGTGATGAGAAAGAATCATGGATCAGCTGCCTCCTGCACGCCCCACACTAGGAATGGAGCAGGCAACCCAGGCATGTGCCCATGGCTGGAATCGAACCCCGGTCCCTACAATCCGCAGGTCGACGCTCTATCCACTGGGCCAAACCTGCTAGGGCCAATGTGATGCTTAAGGGGAGAATGAGTTATTGACAGTGAATTTTTTTACATTTCTTACAGTTCCAGGGGCCTCACATATAGTCTATAGATATATATTGTGGCATATTGATGCATTTCAATTCTCTATTATGTTTTGAAAATTTATTTGCTATTTTTCCATATCACTTCCTCTTATTATAATTTTAACAATTTCCTAGTGATTTCTTCCTCAGGCCTTCCGCTGCCCTTTTGTTCTCTTATCTTTCTCTCTCACGGAGGCCATGTTCTGGGGAAGCTTATTTAGATCAAGTTCATGGCCTTTGAGTCTTCCTCCATGTGAACAGGGCTCACGTTTTGAATAATAAGAATTATAGCTGAAACCGGTTTGGCTCAGGGGAGAGAGCATCAGCCTGCAGACTGAAAGGTCCCAGGTTCGATTCAGGTCAAGGGCATGTACCTGGGTTGTGGGCACATCCCCAGTGGGGGGGTACAAGAGGCAGCTGATCAATGATTCTCTCTCATCGATGTTTCTAACTATCCCTCTCTCTTCCTCTCTGTAAAAAATGAATAAAATATATTTATAAAATATATTAAAAAAAAAAGAATTATAGGTCACAGGGAGGGGGGCGTCAGGATGTTAGAGATGCTTGGGGGGCGTGGCCAAAGAGATAGTGAGGACCACTGCTCTAGGGGAAATGTTTGAGAATATCAGGGTCACACGCCATGTCATTGAATCATCCTAACAGCACAGCGGCATTATGGGATGGGCGTCTTTACTGAGCGCGTGGATTGCTCCCCGACATCGGAGTCGATCTTCGTTGTGTGAGTCTTTGGGGGGAGCCTGGGCCTCACTCTCAACAAGAGGCTAAAAGGCCAGATCCGCGTCTCGCCTGCCCCCACAGCGGGGTCCGGACACACACCTGCTGAGCAGGCGACACACAGGTGCCAGGTCAGGTCGGAATTCGTCCCACTGGGGCCTGCAGGGGCCGCGTGGTGTGCCGCCCACAGCCGTGGCGCCCGGTCAGCCTTCCCTTAGCCGCATCCCGCACCCCCTCCCTCCTTCCCGCCGGTGTTCTGAGCACGGCCCCTCCCTGGCATGCGTTCCAACTACCCAGCATCCTCCTGGCACGGTTGTTCTCTGCTTCAGTTGTCGAGATAGCCCCTCGGTTTCGGGACACAGAGGCAGGCTGGGAGTACTGAGTGCAGTACCACTGTGTGCCGGGCTGTGGACAAGGGGACCATGGGGGTCACAGGGGGAGGCTTCACAGGAATTGCAGAGCTGAGGTTGGAGGAGGAGGAATGGTCCAGGTGTGGTCGGTGTGGCCTGTTGCTCTGGCAGCTGGAGCCAAGGTGCAGAGAGACCCCACGGGGCTGCCTGATAAGGAGGTGGCAGCCCCTTGGGAGGGGCCTGGCCTGCCTGGGGCAGGAGTTTGGATTCTGGGACAGGCTTCCTAGTTGTAAGCAGCAGAAGTAGAAATTTGGCTCATTTCACCATAAAAGGGATTCAGTCCTAGCCGGTGTGGCTCAGTGGATAGAGCGTCTGCCTGTGGATAGAAGGGTCCTGGGTTCCATTCTGGTCGGGGGCATGTACCTTGGTTGCAGGCTCCTCCCTGGCCCGGGCCCTGGTCGGGGCACGTGCAGGAGGCGACCAATCAATGTGTTTCTCTCACATCGATGTTTCTCTCAGGCTTTCTCGCCCTCTTCCGCTCTCTCTAAAAATCAGTGGGGAAATATCCTTGGGTGAGGATTAAAAAGAAAGAAAGTGGTTTATTTGAAGAAAATGGGGAAGGAAAGAGACTTTGGGGCGATGGGTACATGATGCAGACGCTGTTTTATTGGGCTGTGCACTTGAAACCCATATGGTTTTGCATCCAGTGTCACCCCAACAAATTCAATTAAAAAATAAATAAAAGTTAAAAAATTTAAAAAAGGAGATTATCTGGTAACTCAAACCTGGGGGTGGAGGGTGGGAAAGGCTCATGAATCAGATCTGGAAAAACAGGAATGAGGAAACTGCCAAGAGCTTAGGAAGTGAGGCCTTCTGATTGTCTAGAGCCGTGGTCAGCAAACCGCGGCTCCCGAGCCACATGCGGCTCTTTGGTTCCTTGCGTGTGGCTCTTCCACAAAATACCACGGCCTGGGCGAGTCTATGTTGAAGAAGTGGCGTTAGAAGACGTTTATGTTTAAAACATGTGGCTTCTCCAAAGAAATGTTAATGGTTGTCCTGTTGATATTTGGCTCTGTGGACTAATAAGTTTGCCGACCGCTGGGTTCGGGCACTGTGGCTGCTGGGAGAAATGGCGATGCTTTTGGATCCTTGAATCATGTCGCGCGAAATTCAAAGTTGTTGGCTACAGAGACCAGTTGTGCTCGCTTGGGGAAGCTGGGAACTCCTGACTTGTGATCCCAGCGGTTCTGTGTACTGTTGGGAAGGAGTGGGTCTCACAGACATACCCAAGTGTTGCCCTAGCTGGTGCTGCTCAGTGGTTAGAGCTTGGCCTGCGGACTGAAGGGTCCCGGGCTCTATTCCGGTCAAGGGCACATGCTGGGTGGTAGGCTCAGTCCCCACTAGGGGGAGTGCAGGAGGCAGCTGATCAATGAATCTCTCTCATGTTTCTCTCTCCCTCCCTCTCTCTCTCTCTCTCTCTCTTTCTTTTTCTTTCTCTCTCTCTTCCTTTCTGAAATCAATAAAAATATATATTAAAAAAGAGAAAGAAATACCCAAGTGCCATTTCCAGGAGAAGCTAGGAACCCGTGGGGAACATGAACGGAAAGAAGGTGCTGGGTGGGGCTTTGGGACGTGCAGAGTTAGAAGGGCCTGGGGGTAGTCCTGCTGGGCAGTGAGTCATTCCCTGAATGGGGTCATTGAATTTAGGGACATAGTGAACCTCCCAGGTGAGAGGCAGAGGTAGCCAAGCAGGAAGAGCCGAGGGAATGCAGGCAGGAGAGGCCCCTACAGACAGCTCAACAGCGAGCTGGAAGGAATCAGAAGCGGTTCATTTCATCATCCTATCTAATAAAAAATTAATATGCAAATGGACTGAACACGGAATGACCGGTTGCTGTGACACGCACTGACCAGCAGGGGGCAGATGCTCCGTGCAGGATCTGTCCCTGGTGGTCAGTGTGCTCCCACAAGGGGAGTGCTGCTCAGCCAGAAGCTGGGCTCACAGCTGGCGAGCACAACAGCAATGGCAGAATCTCTTCTGCCTCCACGGCAGTGCTGAGGATGCCTGACTGCTGACTTAGGCCAGTTCCCCACGGAAAGTGGGCCTAAGCCATCAGTCAGACATCCCCCCCACCCCCCCGTGGTCTCCTGGACTCAACCTCGTTTGCTTGTGGCTTCAGAGCAAGCTGGGAGCTCGAGCCTCATTTCCTCTTTCAGTGAAACACTTTATTGCCGACATCGGTTTGGCTCAATGGATAGAGCGTCGACCTGCGGACTGAAAGGTCCCAGGTTCGATTCGGGTCAAGGGCATGTACTGTGGTTGCGGGCAAATCCTCAATAGAGGGTGTGCAAGAGGCAGCTGATTGATGTTTCTCTCTCATCGATGTTTCTAACTCTCTATCCCTCTCTCTTCCTCTCTGTAAAAAAATCAATAAAATATATTTTAAAAAAGAAACACTTTATTCTTATTTTTAAATATGTCTTTATCAGAGGAAGGGAGGATGAGAGTGAGAGTGAGCGATAGAAACATCAATGATGAGAGAGAATCATGGATCAGCTGCCTCCTGCTCACCCCCTCCTGGGGATGGAGCCCACATCCTGGACATGTGTCTCGGCTTATGACCTTCTGGTTCATAGGTCAGTGCTCTGCCACTGAGCCATGTTGGCCGAGCAGCCAAACACTTGAAACTGATATTGCCAGTGGTCGGCAAACTCATTCGTCCCCAGAGCCAAATATCCACAGCACAACGATTGACATTTCTTCGGAGAACCACATTTTTAAAACTTAAACTTCCTCTAACGCCACTTCTTCAACATAGACTCGCCCAGGCCGTGGTGTTTTGTGGAAGAGCCACACTCAAGGGGCCAAAGAGCCGCATGTGGCTCGCGAGCCGCAGTTTGCTGGCCCGGGCTCTAGGCAGTTTTCCGAGGCAAATACCCGAGGCGGCCACACGATGGCAGCCTTGCCCAAACCAGAGCCCTGGGTGCCAGGCCGGCCGCCCCAGATGGGTGGTCCCAAGGAGTGGATTCTAACTATTGGGTCTTTCTGCAAAAAACCTCAGAAGGCCAGCTGGGTGGGGGCTTTCCATTGTGGCTGAAAGCTGTGCTTTGCAGGGGATTGACTCGGTCGTGCAGACGGCTCATGGCTGTCTCTGTGTTGTTTTCACTGTGGGACTAGTTAGCCACTCGAGCCTGGAATGTCAGTGATGTGATAAGGCAGATAACACAGTTGACACTGGTTCTTAAGAGGGCCATGGCTGTCAGCCTGCCTCTCCTTGGAAGGGAAAAAACATCTGACGTTCAACATAAGTCCAAAAGTGCAGACGGATTCTAAATTTCCCCAATTGCTTCAACTCCATCGGCTTGCCAGTAAAAAACAAAACAAAGCAGTGCTAGCTGGTGCGGCTCAGTGGATAGAGCGTCGGCCTGCAGACGGAAGGGGTCCTGGGTTCGATTCCAGTCAAGGGTACATGCCCGGGTTTGATCCCCAGTGGGGGACTTGCAGGAGGCAGCTGATCAGTGATTCTCTCTCACCATTGATGTTTCTCTCTCTCTCCTTCTCCCTTTTTCTCTGAAATAAATCAAAACAAAACAAAAACCAGAATCTGCTAAAGTGCACCCAATCTCCATTTGCTGCTGTTAAAGTGGGGCCTTGGGCTGGCTCATTCCCAGGCCCCTCTAGGGTCAGATCCTGAGCCCTGCAGGGCCTGGGGCCCGGCTGTACGGGCCCTGGAGACCCAGGAATCCCAATCCAGTGCCCCCCATAGGTCCTCTCATCGACAGTCAAGCCGAAAAGGCTAAAACCCTGTCCGGACTTCGGCCTTTATTTTTCTTAACGATGCGACAGCGGTAGCCACTCGTGTTAGCTGGGAGCTGGGCGGCCCTGTCACTGAGCAGTGACCCCAGAGGACATGGGACCAGGCCTTCCCAGCGGTGCGCGCATCCCTGCAGCCGCCCCGCGCGGCCACTAGATGGCGCTGTTGCACTTTCCTGCGGGCTCCTCTAAGGGGCGTGCGGGTTCCCGCCTCCCTGCTTCCCGGGGTCCCACCAGAGTCCCCAAGTGAAAAAACAACATGCTCTGGTGAGCCGAGGCCCAGTTCACTGGGGTGACTGGGAAGTGAGATGCAGCTGGGATGGGAGGCTTTGGCCAGAGGGAATGCAGTCTGGAATTGTAGCAGGATAGCCCAGTAGGACATGTCTCCCTCCCAGGACACTGCTCACCCCCCCCCCCGCCTCCCCCCCCCCCAAAAAAAAAAAAAAAAACCACAAAAAACCATCCCTGCCTTCCCACCAAGGGCTGGTAAAGTTCCGTTTCCTTCTGTGCCGCCCCGGGCCCTCTGGGACTAGCCCCCACGATCCTCTCTGGGCTGCTCCCGCTCCCACGCCTCCTTCTAGAAGGAAACATACCTCTCGCAGTAATCCTCACAGCAGGCAGCTCCGGGCCTTGGCACCTCGTTCATGCTCCTGCCTGGCAGGCGGGGATGGGGGGCCGGAGAGAAAGGAAGCAGCGCTGTGGGGGCCCCTGTGAATGTGAGCCCCGAGGGTGCACAGACAGCTCCCGGGGCACGGGACCTGCCCCCTGGCCGGGAACGGGCGTCCGAGGCAGCTTTCTGTAGGCCTCCGGGGACCCGGACGTGTGGTTCTGAAGCCAGCTCGCTAATTAAACTCCCTAACGATCCTGACCTGGAAAGCGAGGTCCTCTCCCGAGTCCCCTGTAAGCCTGAAGGAGCTGGGGCGGAGTGGGGGTGGGAGGGGAGGAAACGGGGTGCTGCTGCTAACAACACCCAGGCGCCCCAACAGGAAGTGTCCTCAGAGGAGTGCCTGCTGCTTTGTGCATTTTTCTTTCTTTCTTTCTTTCTTTCTTTCTTTCTTTCTTTCTTTCTTTTTTTTTTTTTTTAAATATATTTTATTGATTTCACACAGAGAGGAAGGGAGAGGGATAGAGAGTCAGAAACATTGATGAGAGAGAAACATGGACCAGCTGCCTCCTGCACATCTCCCACTGGGGATGTGCCCTCAACCAAAGTACATGCCCTTGACCGGAATCGAACCTGGGACTCTTCAGTCCGCAAGCCGACGCTCTATCCACTGAGCCACACTGGTTTCAGCATGCTCTGTGGATTTTCAAACTCGCTTCCAGATTAGGAAAAGAAGCATTTGTCCGTCCATGCACGAATCCAAATTTTTGGAGCCTCTCCATCCTGTTCTTGCTCAAAACAGGCACTGGTGTGTCCTGGCCGGTGTGGCTCAGTGGATAGAGCGTCGGCCTGAAGACCAAAGGGTCCTGGGTTCAGTTCCGGTCAAGGACATGTACCTTGGTTGCAGGCTCCTCCCTGGGCCGGGCCCCTGGTCAGGGTGCCTGCAGGAGACAAATAGTTAATGTGTTTCTCTCACATCGATGTTTCTCTCTTTTTCTCTCTCGTTTCCATGCTCCCTAAAAATCAATGGAAAAAATAACCTCGGGCGAGGGTTAATAAAACAAATAAATGAGCCCTGACCAGTTTGGCTCAGTGGTTTGGCTCAGTGGATAGAGCATTGGCCTGAGGACTGAAGGGTCCCAGGTTCAATTCCAGCCAAGGGCACATGCCTGGACTGCAGGCTTGATCCCCAGAGGGGGGCTTGCAGGAGGCAGCTGATCCATGGTTCTCTCTCCTCATGGATGTTTTTTTATCTCTCCTCCCTTCCTCTCTGAAATCAATAAAAAAAACATTAAAAAAAAATAGAATGACAGCATAATCCTGGCTCTTCAGGGGTGTACCTAGATTTCCCCAAAGTTCGGCCTGCCACTCATCCTGATGGCTTGGGGGAGGCTGTCCAGCAGGAACAAGGGACGGACGGAGTCCTGTCACACGTGCTCCACGCTCAGCTGGGCTGACATGTGGCTCCGGGGGGAACATGCCATTCCCGTGTACGAAACGCGTGGACCAGGGTTGCCGTGTCCGCTGCTTGTTTTTAAAGCCCCTGCAGGCCAAGCCCCATTTCTGGGTCAGAGGGGCTATTGATTACCTGTCAGGGCCCGAGGTGTGGGTAATCAATAACACTAACCTACAGGAAAGGTGGCCTTGAGAGCAGAAACCCCGTCCCGCGCACCCCCCCCCCCAGCGCCTTCCGGTCTGTCAGTGCAATGTGGGGAAGCAGCAGTCCCCCAAACCAGAGCCCCAGACGCCCCAAAACCTGGCAGCGGCCCCCCAAGCCGAGGCTTCAGAAATGACCCCCGTAAGGGAACCCAAGGCAGTGGCGTCCGCTTGGTCCCCAGCCCTTACACAGACATGGGACCCACAGGTGTGTGTGTGTGTGTGTGTGTGTCCACATTCAGAGCAGTAGCAGCATCCCCAGGGAAGAGAGACGAAGAGTGATTTTGTCAGAGGGCCCCTAGCGCCATAGCCATGACCTCTGGCTAATGTGTAATCGGGTGCTCAGAGCAAAGCACTTAAAAAACTCCTGCGAATCCAGGTGATGGATGAAGGGCCGGTGAGGGTGAGCCAGGAGGCCGGCTGTGCTTGGATTTGCAAATGACGCTCTGGGCACGATGGCTTCCTTTCTCGGGGGAGGCGCCACGCAGAGCGAGGGCCGCTGCTGCTTATTGTACGGGGGGGGAGGGAGTTGGGGTCTGGTCCAGGGTTCGTGTTGAGAGGAGCTGATGTCCTAACAGTTGCCCTGGCTCTTGAGATCACCTACCAGCATCCTTTCCCCCTTCTGCATCCCAAATGGCCCTGATGTGGTTAAGTGCGCCCCCTGCCGTTGGGAGGGGGAACTGCAACTGGGGTTAACCATCCATCCCCTGGTGGCTGAGCTGATGAGTCCAGAGGTGTTCAGGGTCTCCTCTGTGGAAAGTTCCAGAGCCCACTGAGAGAGAAGGGTTTTCTCTGGTGCAGAATAAGAGCAGCCTGCCTCCCGCCCACCTGTTGGACCTTGCCGCCTGGCCCCCGCCCTGCCTGGTGAGGTCCCTTCCGGTAGAGCCGGACCTAACATGAGTAGAAATAGCACGGTGACTAACGCTGAAATCAGTGTAGGATTCAACTCAATTAACTTCCAATAACCCCTGAAATGTGCTTAGTGTTGGCCCTTGGTCCGGCCCAAATGCCAACTGTTGCCCTCCTTTGAAACTGATGAGGAGCTGATGATGCCGTGCGGGACCCGGTGCTTGCTCTGTAGGGTACACACCCTGAGTGCGGCCGGAGAGGGCGCTGTTCCCAGGGCCCTGAGTGTACGGGGTTGGGGGTGGGCGGGAGGGGACAGTGCGGGTGGAATTGGGGAGTCAGATCACGAGTGCTGGCTGGGAACACGGAGGGGCCTTCCCCTGGCTCTGATGGGTTCCTCGAACCCTTTAACCTTGGACTTGGTGCCTGTGTGGGATGAACTGTGTCCCTCACCTCATTCATAGGTGGAGTCCTATTCCTCCTCATCCCCTCACCTCAGAGCAGGGCTGCACAGCACGGGCAAGAGACCTTGACTGGAATCGAACCCGTGATACTTTTAGTCGGCGGGCTGACGCTCTAACCATTGAGCAAACCGGCCAGGGCCAGGAGGGTTCATTTTATATGAGGGTCTGGGTTTGGCTGAGTCTGACTGTGGCCAGGGCCGCAGGACCACCGGCCTGCACTCAGCCGCCGAAGCCTCACAGGGCATTCAGACCATGCCTTTTTTAATCCTCGCCTGAGGATCTTTTTTCCATTGATTTTTAGAGAGAGTGCAAGGGAGGAAAGAGGGGAAAAGAGAGAGAAACGTGGATGAGAGGGAGACGCATGGATTGGTTGCCTCCTGCTCGAGATCCAAACGGTGTTAAAGAGATTGTGTGTGTGTTTGTGTCCTTGACCAAGAATTGAACTCTCGGCCCTTCCGTTCATGGGCTGATGCTCTAACCACTGAACACCCCGGCCAGGGCTGCTTAACTTACTTAAGAAAGACACCACACTTCCTTGTTCCTTTTCTATACCCTAGCACCTTGAAGCATGTTTTTTAAATATATATACTAGTACATTTATTTTTTTAAAATTAATTTCAGAGAGGAAGGGAGAGGGAGAGATTGAAACATCAGAGATGAGCCCTGGCTGGTTTGGCTCAGTGGATACGGCCTAGGCCCCCAGGTTCAAATCCAGCCAAGGACACATGCCCGAGTTGTGGACTCAATCCCCAGTAGGGGGCGTGCAGGAGGCAGTCCATCCATGATTCTCATCGTTGATGTTTCTGTCTCTCTCTCCCTCTCTGGAATCAACAAAAGTGTATATTAAAGAAAAGAAAAAAGAAAAAAAGAAAAATGCTCTTGGCCAGAATCGAACCTGCGACCCTTCAGTCTATAGGCTGAACCTGGAACCCTTCAGTTGCTCTAGCCACTGAGCCAAACCAGGAAGGGCATTACAGCACACTTTATATGACAGGGGTGATTAGTAAGTATTGCTGACTGATCCACGGGGGAAAGTGGTCCATTGTGCCCTCTGTAAACTTCCAGTAAGTCCCGTTGTGCGTGTTTTTTAGGCACACTAGCCGGGCATAGTGTGCCTTTAAACAGAAATCTTCAGCACCCCGATGAGCCGAGATGCCATAATTATTATTAACCCCAATACCATATTTAGCTAGGAAAGATTTATGTTCAGCGTTCCTCATCCACTGGGCTAGAGCATCCAGAGGTAACTGGAAATAATCCTATAAAACAGAGCTCTTTATTAACTCCATTAAACACAAGCATTAATCAGTTTTAGTGTAAACATAGTCTTAGAATAAACTCTGCAATTAGAATGAGATTTAGATAATTGTCTCCTGTATTTACCGGCTGCACTCGTGGGATAAATTAGAAAGAGACAGGTAAGTGGAAGGCGGAACATAGCTTAAAAGCAAAACAAACAGATCCACACACATACAAACTGATACTTTAAAAACAGCCCTGGGCAGCACCTTCCCTATACTAGTACTCCGAGGTTGCAAGTTCAATTCCCCGTTAGGGCACATACAAGAATCGCCCAATGATTGCTTAAGTCAGTCTGTCTGTCTCTCTCTGTTTTTCTCGCTTTCTTTTTTCTTTCCTCTTCCTCAAAAATCAATAAAACAACAACAACAAAACAAAACAGGAAGTGACAAGGTTTTAAAACCATTCCGAATGACCCTCCAGTCCCAGGACCGTGGATTTGTGGGTACTTCAGTTCTAGAGAAATAATCGAATTTGTCATCCATATTAGGGTTAAGGATTTGGGACCTGAGAGTCTTAAAGCATGAGAGGAAGTCTGCCAGTTTAAAAACTTAGTGGTTTTTATTTTTTTATTTTTATTTTTAAAATATATTTTATTGATATTTTACAGAGTAAGGGAGAGAGAGAGAGCTAGAAATGTCGATGAGAGAGAAACATCCATCAGCTGCCTCTTGCACATTCCCTACTGGGGATGTGCCCGCAGCCATCGTACATGCCCCTGACCGAAATCGAACCCGGGACCTTTCAGTCCGCAGACCGACGCTCTACCACTGAGCCAAACCGGCTTCAGCAAAACTTAGTGGTTTTTAAAATGTTATTTTTATTAATGTCAGAGAAGAAAGGAGAGGGAGAGAGAGACAGAAACATCAACGATGAGAGAGAATCATGGATCGGCTGCCTCCTGCATGTCCCCCAGTGGGGACTGAGCCCGCAACCCAGGCATGTGTCCTTGTGTGGAATCGAACCTGGAACCCTTCAGTCCAGAGGCCGATGCTCCATGCAGATGTTAAATACAAATGGAATCCCACCTGAATGCAGAAGACAGAGCCTTCCCTTGGCATGTCATTGAGGTGGTGTGTGTGTGTGTGTGTGTGTGTGTGTGTGTGTTTCCACTGCAGTGGGGGATCCAGCATCTCTCAAGCCTCGCGATGTCTGGGTGTGAATGTCCTGTCGCTGGCTTGGCCCTGCACCTGCTGCTGCTTACATCTTCATTTCTCAGCCACTTGGTTTCAGACTTGGGGAAGCTGTGTCGTCGCTGAAAGCTAAGTTCACACCGTGCCGGGTTATTTTAAAACCCAGCGTCTGATGCCCGTAGTGTGAAACACAGTTGTTTAATTTTTTATTGGTTTAGAGGGAGAGATAGACACATCAAAGAAGAGAGGGAATCATGGATCAGCCGCCTCCTGCACGCCCCGCACCAGGGATGGAGCCCGCAACCCGGGCATGTGCCTTTGACCGGGAATGGAACCGTGATCTCCTGGTTCATAGGTTGATGCTCAACCACTGAGCCATGACAAAAAATAAAATATTTTTAATCCTTATGGTGTGAATGGAAAGCTGGGAATAGATGTAAACCTGTACTGGTTTCATTACGTACTGGTTTCGTAAAAATGTTGTCTAAGTTCAATGACAGGGATACATTTTTGAGAAAAGGTTACTAACTTTTAAAAAGAAGTGAATGTCACTCAGAAAATAAATGATTGAAATGAAGAATTCTAAGTCCCAGCCAGGCCCCTGTGGCTCAGTGGTTGAGCGTCCACCTATGAACCTGAAGGTCACGGTTCGATTCCCGGTTGGGGCACCTGCCTTGGTTTTGGGCTCAATCCCCAGTGTGGGGTGTGCGGGAGGCAGTTGACTCATGATTGTCTCTCATCAGTGGTGTTTCTATCTCTCTCTCTTTTCCCCTTCCTCTCTGAAATCAATAAACATATTAAAAGAAAGAAAGAAAGAAAAAAAAGAGAGAGAAAGAAAGGAATGAAGGAAGGAAGGAAGGAAGGAAAGAAGGAAGGAAGAAAACCTGTCCCACACTGACATAATGTCAGGACACTGTCTCTTAAATAAGTTTTAAAAAATACATTTTATTGATTTTTTACAGAGAGGAAGGGAGAGAGATAGTCTGAAACATCGATCAGCCATCTCCTGCACACCCCCCCACCGGGGATGTGCCCGCAACCAAGGTACATGCCCTTGACCGGAATAAAATCTGGGACCGTTCAGTCCGCAGGCTCTACCCACTGAGCCACACCGGCCAGGGCCACAGGACACTGCCTCTTACCCAACCTTCTGCTCACAAACAGGCAAAGCACGGGCGACGATGTTACCTTGAAACAAGTTGAAACGGGCCCGGAGTTCCCACCACAAGGCCTTTGATGCACAGGCCGGTGGACGCCAGGAGGAGGAACATAAGCTTATCGCGAATTAAAAGAAGGATCTTCGGAAAAGAGCTGAGACGGAAGGTTAATTGGAGCCAGAAATGCCAAAGGAACGCAGCGATGCCCAGGGGAGCCCGCCCCGGCCTTTGTGCCCGGAACCGGCGCGCGCGGCGGCGGAGACAAGCGGGGCGGCGTGACCGGGTTTTGGGGAGTCCCCTGTCCTATTAAGGAGGCTTTGCAATTAATTTCTCGCCGCGGCGTTATTTTCGCTGGCCTACATTTCCTCTGACCTCTCACCTCTCCTGCGCTGCCACTGCGGGGCACGCGGGAGTTCGGGATGAAATTTTCAGACGCCACAAAGCTGTTTGGACTCGGAAATCAGTAGAAATGGGATAAAACAGCAGCGGGGTGGGGGGTGGGGGGCTGTCGGAGCATTCTCGGGGTGAGTTGGGGGTTCACAGGAGCAGGGCTTTCCCTCCTTTCCCGGACCCCTTTCCGAATCACCCCCCAGGTCTCTGCTTCCGGGACAGGCAATGGTGCCCACAGGAGGGCCGTGGCTTTAACCGGCCAAGGCCGTGCATTCATGTAGCGTCACACACAGGCCTGGCGCCTTGGCAAAACCTCACCTTGTTTAATCTTCCTAGGAGCCCTCTAAGGGCCCTGGCTGGTTTGGCTCAGTGCATAGAGCGTCGGCCTGCAGACTGAAGGGTCGCAGGTTCGATTCCCGGTCAGGGCACATGTCCGGGTTGTGGGCTCCATCCCCAGTAGCGGGCGTGCAGGAGGCAGCCGATTTATGATTCTCTCTCATCCTTGATGTTTCTATCTCCCCCTCCCTCCACTCTGAAATCCATAAAAATGTATTTTTTAAAAAAGTGATATTTTAAGAAAACAAATATATATATATATATCACCCCTCTGGGGTCTGTCCTGCAGCCATTGGCATTTTCAGGTGGGGACATTGAGGCACAGCACAGAGAAGCGCCTCATGAAAGCCATGCAGCGAGGAGACAGCCCAGGCCGGGGTTTGAACCAAGGTCCTCCTGATGCCGGGGCTGTGCCCTGCTTTGCTCTCCTTGGATGGCCCCGGGGTGCACCAGGAGGGCCTGCAGACCACAAAGCCAGTCACTTTTGTGTCTGTGTTTATTCTCAGTCATGGTGAAACACATGCAATATCGACTTGACCATCTTAGCCCCTTTTGGGGGTACAATTCAGGGCTCAGCGTCTTCACCTGGTTGTACAACCAATCCCCAGAGCTTTTCGTCTTGCAAAGCTCAACCTCTGTACCCATTAAGAAGCCCCTCACCCCCACTTTTTCTACTTCCCCCAAACCCTGGCACCCACCATCCTCCTGTCTTTCCCAAGAATGTGATGCCTCTGGGAGTTGTCGTTTTGTGACTGGCTTATTTCATTGAGCTTAATATCCTCTATGCATAGCACGCATCAGAATTTCCTTCCTTTTCAAGGCTGCGTAATATTCCATCGTACAGTGGAATACTATATATACGCAACATATCAGATATAATACTTAACTAACATGGAATTATATATAGGGTGGGACAAAAGTCGGTTTAAAGTTTTGAGTACACAAAACAGTTCTTATCTTATTATTATTATTTGCTAGAGGCCTGGTGCATGGAATTTGTGCAGGGGTGGGGGTGGTCCCCTCAGTCCAGCCTGCACCCTCTCGCAGTTTGGGAGATGTCTGACGTATAGCTTGGGCCTGCTTCCCACCTAAGCTGGCAGTTGGACATCCTTAGTACTACCCATACTAATCTATATATATAAAAGGCTAAATGACCAGCTGACCAGCCAATAGTATGATGCACACTGACCACCAGGGGGCAGACACTCAGCTCAGGAGCTGCTGAGCAACAGCAACTTTGCAGAGTGCCCTCTTGCACTCTGGGACCCGTCAGACTGCCAATTTGCACCCAATCCCTGCAGGCCAGGCCAAGGGACCCCACCTACCGGATGGACCCTGCTCACTCTATAGATGCTTTTTGAGCTCTGGTGCTGCCCCAGGCGTGGCCGGACGGGGAGGGACTGTGGGAGGTCAACTCCAGGGCATGTCCGACCCTCTTTCCCAGTCCCACCCCGCCCCGCCAGCTACCTTCCAACTAATTTCCTTTCAATGTGCACGAATCGTGCACCAGGTCTCTAGTTTAACATATAATGACACTTGATCTTCTATATGCTGATTCATTTTTGGAAAATGTTTATCTTTTTACATGAAGTGTGCAATTGTTGGAAATGCACCCCAACCAAAGTGTAAGTTTGAGTGTGTGTGGCCACCTCAGAGACTCCGACTGTCTCAGGGGACACGAGCAGGGATCTGTCCAGAATCCAGAGATCTCTTCCGACCTCTCTGACCTTCCTCCTGTAATGAGCTCACTTGTGTGTTCCCCCAGAATGCCAGGAATGCGGGCGGGTGTGAAAAGGTAGTATGGGCAGATCCCTTGCTAGGCCCTCAACCAGCTGGCCGGCGGCTGCACCTCCGAATTCAGTTGATTAGCGGCAACTTATAGTTAAATGCTCGCATGTGTACCTCATTGCGTATGCGAACGGTTCCTGCCAAATACACGTCTGGCTGAGCCTCCGAAACAGCCTGGCATCCAACCCGCGTTAATATTTTAAACCATTGCTAACACTTGGTGCTGTAGATCCAACTTCACTAAATTTTTCCCCCTCCAAATACCTCCCTGGGCAGCATGCAATTTTGAATCTCTGTGGTGTAGACTATTATTGTCAGATCTCAAGAACCTAGAATTCTGCTTGGGTGTTCCCAGTGCCAAATAACGAGTAAAAAAGAAACAAAAAAACAAACAAACAAACAAACAAAAAAAACCAGCCGAAACCGGTGTGGCTCAGTGGATAGAGAATCGGTCTGCGGACTGAAAGGTCCCAGGTTCGATTCTGGTCAAGGGCATGTACCTTGGTTGCTGGCACATCCCCAGTAGGGGGTGTGCAGGAGGCAGCTGGTTGATGTTCTCTCATCGATATTTCTGACTCTCTATCGCTCTCCCTTCCTCTCTATAAAAAAATCAATACAGTATATATATATTTTTAAAAAGTGTCATAACTGGAGAAGAAAATATAAAAATTCCTGCGTGCTGAAGGATGATCAGGCTGGCGTCCCCACTGGGTTCCCGCGGAGCACGGTTGTCATTGAAATGTATTTCTTCGCAAAGTTTATTGGGTCCTGGGGCAGCTTATTACCGAACTGGTCAATTAATCTATTTTTCGGGGAGTGTGTGTGTGTGTGTCTAAGTGTGTGTTTTAATGAGTTAGGGGATTTCCTCTAACAAAAAACCACCGGGAAGCAGGACCCAGTGCTCAGAGCTCAGGGTAAGGCCGGCCTTTTCTGCTAGAAAACCCCGTTCCACACCAGAAAGTGGGGGGAGGGACCCGGACGCCTGCCGCGACAGGTGGCACATCGGGCTGCTCTGGGGAGCCAGGGGGA
Organism: Pipistrellus nathusii; assembly: GCA_963693515.1. Taxonomy (NCBI): domain Eukaryota; kingdom Metazoa; phylum Chordata; class Mammalia; order Chiroptera; family Vespertilionidae; genus Pipistrellus; species Pipistrellus nathusii. The sequence goes on from OY882878.1 coordinate 6,392,211, forward strand.
GGGTCTCTCCTGCTCTGAGGTGAACGCCTGGCAACTCCAGGCTCCTCCTCAAGCGAGGCAGACGGAGCCCTCGGAAATAAAGCCACCGGTGCCCCTGCTGAGAGACAAATGATTTCTATTTAAAAGCCCGCGTGCTGCACGCCGGAACTCCCAGCGTAGCCGTAATGAACGGTGGCAGAAGGTTAAGAAAGACCTTCTCCTGGACTCCCTCTGAGCAGGCACGGGATTGGAGGAAAGAGAAGATGAGCCGGGATGGGAAGTCTGTGGAGGAAACCAGCAGCTATGGGGAGATGCAGGCATTGGACTGGCCGGAGTCAGGCGGGTGGTTTCTGCTGTCCTGCCCCCTGCCTCTGGGCTGTCGGAGAGGATGGTAACCGGGGCCCCGGACCCGCCTTAGTCCCACCTCCTGCTGGATGGTTTTCCTAAGTCAAGTTCTGTGGGCCTTAAAAAAAATGATTTAGAGAGGAGGGCAGAGGGAGACATAGAAACATCAATGATGGGCTGCCTCCTGCACGCCCCCTACTGGGGGTCGAGCCTGGAACCCGGGCATGTGCCCTGATCTGGAATGAAACCGTGACCTCCTAGTTCATAGGTTGATGCTCAATCACTGAGCCACACCAGCCATGGTAAAATCTGCTTTCTATCATTTTCCTAACAAGGCAGGTGAGCACATGCTATGTGGCTCATTTTAAGGGAAACGTCCTGTGCATTTGAACACTTATTTATTAACTAGAGGCCTGGTGCATGAAATTGGTGCACGGGGGGGGGGGCGGTGTGTCCCTCAGCCCAGCCTGCACCCTCCCCAATCTGGGACCCCTACTGGGATCAGGCCTAAACGGTCAGACATCCCTCTCACAATCCAGGACTGCTGTCTCCCAACTGCTCGCCTGCCTGCCTTCCTGATTGCCCCTAACCACTTGCCTGCCTGCCAGCCTGATCACCCCCTAACTGTTCCCATGCCAGCCTGATTGATGCCTAACTTCTCCCCTGCAGGCCTGGTCACCCCTAACTGCCCTCCCTTGCAGGCCTGGTCCCTCCCAATTGCCCTCCCCTGCTGGCCATCTTGTGGTAGCCATCTTGTGTCCACCTGACGGCACCCATGTTTGACCACATGGGGGCAGCCATCTTGTGTGTTGGAGTGATGGTCAATTTGCATATCACTCTTTTATTAGATAGGATGATGCTAAAAGCAGGAGGATTCTCTCCTCACTCTCAGTTGTAGGCTGTGGACACAGGTCAGAGCTGTCCTAAGGACAAACACCCCTCTCCCAGGATGCAGCTTCTGGACTTGCTGTGGTCTGCGATGCCTCCCTGTCTTTGTGTCTGCAGCGAATGTTTCTGAAAACCCATGTTCTGAAAGGTGAGGAGACCCAAGCCCAGCGTAGTAGGTGCTTTGTTGAGTCGCACAGCGTAGATGGCAGGTCTGGGATTCGGACCCAGGCCTCGGGGCTCGGCGGCATGTTTCCCTTTCTCGGCAGCAGCTGCCGTGCCAGTTGGTAAGGAAGTCCCGGTGTCCAACTCATCGGCCGAACAACTTCCTCCTTCCAAGTCTTCATTTGTCTTGTTCAGAAGCGTCCCCTTTAATTGCAGACATTGACACCCACATTCTGCTGAGTGGAAAGAGCCCAGGGCAACACAAAGTAATTGCTTTTCATTAGAGAAGTTCCCAAGTCCCGGATGATGTCTGTCGGCTGCGGGAAAGCACTCCGTTCTTTCTGGGATAACTTTGAAGTGAGAAGGCGGAAAATAGTCCAGCAGCTAGTGACACACGATCAAAACTGAGTGCTGTTGGGTTCTTCTCTTTCTTTATTCCCTCTTCGGTCATTTTTCCCCTTCATTATCCGAAAAGACACATTGACAGATGCTAATGCAAAGAGTTCAGAACTTCCAGGAGAGCGGAGGCCGGTGTGGAAATCCTGTGTCGTCCTGATTTCCCTGGGGCGATCTGGGAACGTGGAGACCCACAGAATGAGAGCAATCAGTCGGTGAGATTTATCTGGGTAGAGCAGGATCTGCATTGTTCTGTGTGGCAGAGAGGGCAGTCGGAGATCTGTCTGCTTGGCTAATTCTTTGGCGCGTTGGGAAGTGGCTCACGTGTCTTGGAGGATGCCTGAGCCTGTCTCCGTATTCCTTTAGGCACCCGGAGAAGATGTAAGCAGCAAAAAATTCTCTCAATAAAGCTCTCACTCCTCTCTCTCATTCTCTGTTCATCCATCCATCCTTTCCATCCATCCATCACCCATCTTGTCCATCCATTATCTATCCATCTATTCATCATTCATCCTATCCATCCATCATCCATCCATCCATCATCCATCCAACTATCATCCATGCATTCCATTCATTCATCATCCATGCATCCCACCCATCCATCCATCCATCATCCATCCATCCATCCATCCATCCATCCATCCATCCATCTTATCCATCATCATCTATCCATCTATCCATCATCCATCCATCAATTATCCATCCATTTATCATCTATCCATCACCCATCCATCCAATGCATCCATTCATCCATCATCCATCCATGCATCCATCCCTCCATCATCTGTCATCCATTCCATCCATCCATCCATCCTCCATCTTTATTGCATGCTGTCATATCTTTCCATCTACAAAAGAAGTTACTTATTTAACTCTACTGGTTTTTCAATGGCATGACCATATCAATCAATTGTTCTAGTTATTTTCAGCTAAAATAACTAACACACTATCTCAATTTTTTTTTTTTTTTTACAGTATGGGATCTGTTTGCTTATAGTTCCATTTTGATGTGATTCATTCTTAATATTTATTATCAGGAATAAGTTCTTATTAATAAGGTAGAGCTTCTTTGGCAGTCAGAGGCTAGGGGTCCTTAAAGCACTGCCCTGTGGCCCTGTGTTCTTGCGGGCTCCCATGACTGATTCTTTTTTTTTTTTTTTTAAATAGTATATTTTTATTGATTTCAGAGAGCGGGGAGAGGGAGAGAAAGACAGAAACATCAATGATGAGAGAGAATCATGAATTGGCTGTCTTCTGCACGTCCCCTACTGGGGATCAAGCCTGCAATCCGGCATGTGCCCTGACTGGGAATCGAACCATTGACCTCCTGGTTTATAGGTCGACGCTCAATCACTGAGCCACACAGGCCGGGCTCTTGTGACTGACTCTTTTTCCCCACGGCCTCCAGAAGCTTTCTTTGGTTTTGATTGGAGCCATTAAATGCTGCTCCAGGCAAAGCCTGCTGGTCCATGACTATCTTTGCTAAATTCGATGTAGACTCTGCCTATTTCACGAAGTTTTCAGCACTGATTTTTTAAAAACACGATTCTTTCCTTTTTTCTTTATGGATGGTGCCTCAGGCATCCTTTATATGGCAAGTGCTTAATAAATAACAATAACAGTTATTATTACAGAGCCGAAATCTGCAGATCCGTTCCCAGGCATGGAACCCTTTGCGATTATGGAGGAGGGCGTATTTGTTTTAATGCCCCATTCTCGTGGCTCTTTATTTCCACGCACCCGCATTCCATTATCCGCATGCTTTGGGATTTATGGTTATGGTTCTGTCTGTTTTTCTGTCTCCTCCACGTTCCCCAGCCTCAAATTCTTTTCTGTCTACATTCCAAGAGTTCAGATACCAACAGGAAGCGCACAGTAGATTTATGCCTTCGTAAATCATCCAGGAATTTCGCGAAGCTCCGCGAGCGATTAGGCTCATTGTGTCTGTATTATCACTCGGGGAAAACGGTGGCCGTTTTATTCTTTTATCACTTTGGGGGAGAATATAAAATGTGACTCGAGGCCTGCATAATCCGGGCCGCGTTCCCAGGGCTGTTTTTATTTAGCGCTGCTGCGTGTGAGTGACAAACTGTTGATAGGCCCTTCTAGGGACACTATATCCAGGAGAGGTCATGCACTTGAACCTGTGTTGGTCCATGTTGGGGTCACTGGGGCAGGAAGAGGCTTTTACTCCAAACTGTCATGCAATGTGTTTGGGTGGAAAATATTTTTTTTTTAAAAATATATGTATTTTTATTGATTTTAGAGAAGAAGGGAGAGGGAGAGAGAGTTAGAAACATCAGTGATGAGAAAGAATCATGGACCGGCTGCCTCCTGCACGCCCCGTACTAGGGATGGGGCCCACAACCCGGGTATGTGCCCTGATTGAGAATCGAACTGTGTCCTTCTGGTTCGTAGGTCGACTCTCAGCTACTGAGCCACACCAGCCGGGCAGTAATAAGTATTATTATTATTATTATTCTTACCCCACTCACTATGCTACTCGAGAGAATTTCAAGGGCAACTCTGGCTCTGCATGGTCTTTCCACTCCTTGTTGATTTTTATTAACTTTACCAGAGGCCCGTTGCACACGGAGATTTGTGCAATAGGTCTTCCTTCCCGTGGCTTCCAGCACCAGTTTTCCTCCAGCACCCGGGACCCAGGCCTTCTCTCTGGCTGGAGTCTGCCTTCTTCATCTTCGCTGTAGACTTCGGAATCTGCAGTCTTCATCTTTGCTGCACCTGAGTGCCACTCCTGTAGATCCCTTCACCCATCTCGGCCCCCACCCTCCCTCTCATAGCAGACTCCTGCTCCGCCCGGCCATTCCGTGCCTAGAGCAGCTGGGTGGCCGCCATCGTTGTCCTTCTAATTTGCATATTCCCTCCTGATTGGCTGGTGGGCGTAGCGGAGTGATGGTCAATTTGTGTGTTTCTCTTTTGTTAGTGTAGATGGGCTTACCTACAGAAAGCAGGGCCTGTAGGACTTCTCTGCCAGAGGCATTTTCAAAGTTAAGACTTCTCAGGAGGCCCAAGAATTATGATCTTCCAGGCCCAGCCAGTATGGCTCAATTGGTTGAGCACTGAGGTTGTGGTTTGATTCTCACTCAGGGCATCTGCCTGGGTTGCAAGCTTGATCTCCAGTTGCGGGGGGAGGGAGGATACAGGAGGCAGCCGATGAATGATGATCTCTCATTGATGTTTCTCTCTCTTCCCTTCCCCCTGCCTCTCTGTGAGGCAGGGGGAAGGGAAATTAAGAAAAAGAATTACGAATGTCCAGCTCAGTACCAAGGACAGCCACACCCCTGCCCAGGCCCCCTAGCCATCTCGTTGCTGAGCTCACCTTGATGGAAACGCCCAGCGAAGCATTTCTGCGGACAGATCCATAAAGCATAACCTGCTGTGTATTAAACCTACAAAAATCAGCCTCCAGCAGGGAGAGCCAGTTTTAGATGATAAAGTAGTGATTACATCTTCTAATTTTTGCTCAACGTAGTTTGTAATCTATCAGGAACATATTTCACAGCTCCCATGAGCCCCCTCAGCATCCCTATTCATCACTCCAAACTTTAAGTAGAGCAAGAGAGTGTGAGAGCGACGTTGGCATATGTGAATCCTTCGGGGAATTCAGGATAAGCGACACCCATGCTAAAATTAACCTGTGTCCAGCTAGCTTAGGGTGGTGTGTTCTGTTTTCAGTGATGAAGGCAAGAAACATCCTGTGAATTGCACACCAGGCCTCTCACCCCCACCCAAGTTTCTGCCGAAAAATCAGGTTACATTGTACATTCCAAGTGCCTGGAGCAGCTGGGCGGACACCATCTTTGTCCCTTTAATTTGCATATTCCCTCCTGATTGGCTGGTGGGTGTAGTGGAGTGATGGTCAATTTGCATGTTTCTCTTTTATTAGTGTAGATGGGCTTACTTACAGAAAGCAGGGCCTGTAGGACTTTTCTGCCAGAGGCATCACCTAAGTTAAATCCTTTCAGGAGGCTCAAGAATTATGTGTTTTTTGTGTGCCTGTGAGCAAGACTTTCCCGCTAAAAGCACGAGAGCTGCAGACCCTTTGCGAAGTCTTTGCAGGGCAAGTGGATCTGATCAAACATGCTCCAGGAGAGCAGGTTTCTAATCAGAGACCCCCTTTTGCTAGCTCCTTTTTTTCCCTTTCTGCTTATTGGTTGAACTTGCCCACAGCTTCTGAGGCGAGCATCCCTGGTTTGGGACTCCGACTCAGGAGCGATCAGGTTTTCTAACGACACAAACAGACAAGAGGCTCAGTTAAGGTCCAGAGGGATCTTTGTCAGGGAAGATCCCGGCCTAGCACGTGACTGCCCACCATAGACTGCTTTTCGTTAAAGGTTTAAGGCCAGACCATCCTTGGTGGTGACTGTGGGCCTTAGAGTTTGCAGAAGTGACATGCAATCTCTCCCCCCGCCCTCCTGCCGTGTGTCGGTTTAGCACTTGGCCTTCCTTCCATCCATCTGCTTTCCCGAACCCTGCCCCTGTCTCAACACCTTCTCGGGCAGACAGGCGTAGTGATGGATGGGCCGGTGTGACTCTTTCCTGCAAACATATTCTATCTGGAGGGGTGCTCTGGCCCCGCCTCTCTGCCTCCTGGGGAGGGACCAGAGGGACGGAGGGGAGCAGGTCCAGGGCCCAGTGACGTGGGAGGGGCAGCGATCGATTCTGTCCATCAGACTCCGTCAGGCTCGGTGGCCTTTCCTGGCTCCTGGAAGCATGAGCGCTCCCAAACCTCCGGGCAGGCCTTTTCCATCAGACACATGCTCCCAGGTTTTGATTTTTTTTTTTTTTTTGCTCCCAAAGTCATTTAAAAAAAAAATAATTACCTGCATTGAACCACCCTTACCATCCATGGGCCAGTGATTTATTAGTCTCCGTGTCTACCCGTGCGGAGCGGGCTTGGATTGATCTGGCTGGCGACATGCTCGGCGGATCCCCCGACGGGCAGGGTCAATGTCAGAATGACGCTTCTGGGGCCGCGGACGGCGCGCGGGGGACCTGGGGTCTGGTGCTCGATCGGCAGACTGACATCGCGAAAGTGGGGCCTCCGGTCAGGGCGGGAGGGACGTTTCTCTTCAAGGAGAAAGGAAAGTAGTATGTGCAACACAAACTATTGTTTTTTTTTTTTAAAAATCCTCACCCGAGGATGTGTGTCCATTGATTTTTAGAGAGAGTGGAAGGCGGGGGAGAGACGGAGAGAGAAACGTCGATGTGAGAGAGACACAGTGATTGGCTGCCTCCAGCACATTGGGGAGGAGCCTACAACCGAGGCGTGTGCCCTTGACTGGAATCAAACCCGGGACCCTCCCCGGGACCCTTCAGTCTGCAGGCTGACGCTCTAGCCACTGAACCATACCAGCCAGGGCTAGGTTTTTTTTTTTTTTTATGAGACTCTGGTTGGATTCTTCTGCCTATGGTGCCTCATTCGTAGTTACTACTTTTTCTCTTTCCGTAGTTTACGAATTTGTTGGTTGATAGGATGCTGGGTGAGAAAAGGCATAAACTGGTGTGTGTGTGTGTGTGTGTGTGTGTGTGTGTGTGAGTTTGCAGGAAGTTCTCTGACCACCTGCACTCACACTTTCAAGGCATCTCCCTATAAAAATGCAGTTCCCAGGCCTCATCTAGACCCTCAGCACTGGGGTTTCTGGGAGGGGGGGGGACCTGCAGGTGGGTGTGTAGACGAGCTTTTGAAAACATGTCTCGTGGCGACCCGGAGGCTAGGGCCCGAGGCTGTGCGCCGTCGGAGGGAGAGCGGTTTTATGATGGACTCAGAAACTCCGCCAAGGAGGTTAAGTGGCGTGCTCAAGGTCACAGAACCAGTTAATGGGTGGCCGTAACCCCTCATTAGAGTTGGATGAGACAGAGATGGGACTTTTTACTTATTTATTTATTTTTTAATATATTTATTGATTTTTTTCCAGAGAGGAAGAGAGAGGGATAGAGAGTTAGAAACATCGATGAGAGAGAAACATCGATCAGCTGCCTCCTGCACACCCTCTACTGGGGATGTGCCCGCAACCAAGGTACATGCCCTTGACCGGAATCGAACCTGGGACCTTTCAGTCCGCAGGCCAAAGCTCTATCCACTGAGCCAAACTGGTTTCGGCGGGGATGGGAATCTTTAAACCCCTCTGAGGTTCCAGGTCAAGTGCTTACTGTTTGTAACTCATAAAAAACAACAAAACAACAACAACAAACACACACACACACACAACAATGCCCACTTCATAAAATGCAATACCGCTCTCAGGCAAAAGTTTATTGAATGGGATAGAAGATCGGATGCTATTTCCAGAGACTTAGGAGTCAGGGTCTGGGAGACCTGGGCCCCAGCCTAGCCCTTAGCTCACACTGGGCTCCTCGCCCCTCCAGTTAAGGGTCTGCCAGCTCCAGTCTGCATGTGGACAGCCTTGGTAACCATGTCCCCTCCCCTGCCCTCCCAGGAGGGGTGGAGGCCATGGCCCCATCTTTACCAATATCAGTTTTCCCTGTGTCCCAGGGGAGTCTGTGGGTGTTTGCGCCATAAGTAAGACAAATCTTTGCCCGGCTGGTATGGCTCAGTGGTTGAGCATCACTAGGAACCAGGAGATCACAGTTCGATTCCAGTCCAGGGCACATGCCCGGGTTGAGTGCTCCATCCCATGTGTGGGATGTGCAGGAGGCAGCGGATCAATGATTCTCATCACAGATGTTTCTATCTCTCTCTCCCTCTGAAATCAATAAAAAGAAAATATGTAAAGATCACATCTGACCCTAACCAGTGTGGCTCAATGGATAGAGCATCGCCTGTGGAATAAAGGGTCCCAGGTTCGATTCCGGTCAAGGGCATGTATCTTGGTTGCGGGTATATCAGAAGAGGGTGTGCAGGAGGCAGCTGATCGATGTTTCTCTCTCGTTGATGTTTCTAACTCTCTATTCCTTTCCCTTCCTCTCTACAAAAAAAAACAAACCACACCATAAAATACATTTTTTTAAAAAGATCACATCTGCATTTCATCACAGGATGAAGATTCCTTAGGAGTAGGAAGGCTCCATAAGAGCTGCTAATTTTTGATGTTATTTTAAAAATGAACTCCTTCCCTTTGAACACTAGGGGTCACTCTGGGACCACATATGTGACAGGAGCACCCTGGGGCCACGCATCTATACAAAGCGCTGAGCCATGCGCCCGTATTTGTACCTAATTACGAGTTACTTTGATGGGGCCGCGCTTATTAAAGCTTTCCCTCTTCCCTGCGCGTCTGTGGATGCTGTGACGTGTAGATATTTCACCCCCAGCCCCGCTAACTGCCTCTGCCTCCGTCTCTTAAAGAAAAATCATCCCGTTTGGTGTGGCTCAGTAGATAGAACATCAGCTTGCGGACTGAAGGGTCCCGGGTTCGATTCCAGCCAAGGGCACATGTCTGGGCCAAGGGCACTTGCCAGCAGTCAGCCTGGCTCGTGGCTGAACAGCACACCCCCTGTGGGAGCGCACTGACCACCAGGGGGCAGTTCCTGCATTGAGCGCCTGCCCCCTGGTGGTCAGTGCACATCATAGTGACCGGTCGTTCCGCTGTTCTGTTATTTGCATATTAAGCCTTTTATTATATGGGATTGATTTCAGAGAGGAATGGAGAGGGAGAGAAGGAGATAGAAGCATCAATGATGAGAGAGAATTACTGGTTGGCTGCCTCCTGCACAACCCCTACAGGAGATGGAACCTGTAACCCAGGCATGTGCCCTTGATTGGAATCGAACCTGAGACCCTTCAGTCTGCAGACCAATGCTCTATCCACTGAGCAACACCAGCCAGGGCCGGGCGGCCCCCTTTAGAAAGACCTTCACCCCGAGCAGGCCGGACCGCCCTCCGTGTGGTACCCGGGCCGGATGGGATCTGCAGGGTGTCGTTTGCGGCTGAGAGCATCGCTCTCCCTGAGAGACAGCAGGCACACTCTGTGGTCACTTATCCCGGCCCCTGACCCGCCCGTCAGCCATTGATTTCCCATCCGAGGTGCTGAATGGAGCCGATCAATTTCCCAGCCGGTGGGACGCAGACATCCCATAATCTCTGCCATCAGTGGTCGCCTCTGCCCCGGTCCCAGCAGCCTGTGACCTGAGAATGGCAGGCGGTGTGGGAGGCCTCCGTGGGAACGTGCCAGCTGGACTGGGCCGAGGGGGGGGTGTGTGTGTCCCTCCTGTCCATACCCTCCTATTGCCTTTACAAATGGGCACTCTTGCTTTTAAAGGAAAAGCTCTAATTCCTCCCCCGTTTTCTCGCAGCCGGCAAAAACACCGTTTAGGGAGGAACTGTTTAGAAAGCAGGTTTTTACTGAATAAACGGCGATCAATTTAATTGATTAGCCATGAACACTTCCCCACAGAGTGTGTGGGCAGCGCTTGTTGCTGGTAATGGGAGTTCGTGTTTGGTCAGACTGTTCACGGGCTGCTCCTGGATAGGACCTGAGCCAGGGGTTGGGTGGGGGGGAGGGAAGGGAAGGGATGAGGGCGCACTCTTTGGGGTGGGACTATGCCTGAGCGAGCCGTGGCCTCCAGCCTGTTGCAGTATCTTTGTCCATCAAAGCTGTGCACTAGGCACTTCTGACATTTTTGGAAACCTCGCATCTGTTTTTCATTTTAGTTAAAAAAAAATAATGCCTGCGGTCACGAGCTCTCCTCCGGCTGGCTTTGTGGCTTTGCATAAACGGCCAGTGCATCGAAACCGGTGCTGTGAGCTGTGCAAGCCTCCTTACCACCCTGTTCCTGTCTGGTTCCTGTCTGCTCCCTAGAATGACGGCAGGAAATGGGGAGGAGGGCTTCCCGGAGGCGGCGTGAGCAGAATGGCTGCCTCTGAAGAGAGAGGAGAGCCACTGGGCACCCAGGGATGGCCCAGGACAGACATGTGTGAGAGAGGGAAGGCCCAGGGACAGGAGCCCTGCTACTGGGCCAGCTCCTGGCAGATCTGAGCCTCTCTGGGGTTCATTTACCAAAATTACCGTAAGTACCAAATAGCGACGCAGCACCGTTGGCAATGTAGTGTACTCATGGCCAGGCTTCAGTGAGACTTTTTTTTTTTTGGGAGGTGGATGCATTTAGAGAGGTTAAGGTACCTTTTATGTCCCCTGGACCTCAGAGTCCTCAGGGCTCGGTGATCTCTTGCGCCCTCTGGTGGTTTGTCTGCTCACTGTCCTTGGATATCTAACACAGTGGTCCTGAGCTTTCATTGTGAGATGCAATCCTCAGGTCCTAGGTTTCTTGGTCTAAGAGACCAGGGGTGGGTGCAATCAATCAATCATCCATCAATCATCAATCAATTAATATTGATTTCAGAGATGAAGACAGAGGGAGAGAGATAGAAACATCCATGATGAGAAGTCATTGATTGGCTGCCTCCTGCACGCCCCCCACTGGGGACCCAACCTGCTACCTGGGCCTGTGCCCTTGGCCTAAGGTGCCCAAACTGGACAGGCAATGCCATCCTCAGGCTTTGGCCCTCACCGCGTGTGCTGGCGGCACGGTGGCTCTCTCTGAGTTAGAGCCTCCGACTTCCCTGTATCATTGATTCGCACCTTCCGGACTGGAACGATCCTTAAGGGAATGGGTTTACAAGGCTCTTGTTGAGCTGTTGACTGTGGGAGAGAAAGCAAATAGACGTAAGACAGAGCTGTAACGGACGACGCTGTATCCCATGCTTAATGAGGCCAGTAAAAACGGGAAGGCACGGTTAGCTGCAGACAAATGACCGTGCCTGCTGTAGAATTGGGAGTGGACTCCATTTTATTTGATTTCGTTCAAGAAATAGCGGATTGTGTTGATTGCCGCCAAGTCGTTCTCAATCTCCTCATTGAATTCATCTCATTGGCTGCAGGGGATTAAGAAATTATTTTGTTTCTTTCCGATTATGAGTTGTACAGTTTTATGTAGAAATTACAAGCCTGGTGCACAAAATTTGTACACCGGGGACGGGGGGGTGTCCCTCAGCCCAGCCTGCACCCTCTCCAATCAAGGTCCCCTTGGGGGATGTCCGACTGCTGGTTTATGGGAATCAGGCCTAAACGGGCAGTTGGACATCCCTCTCACAATCTGGGACTGCTGGCTCCCAACCACTAGCCCGCCTGCCCGCCTGCCTGATCGCCCCTCTGAGACTCAGAGGGACCTGGGGGGAACCCCTCGCTGAGAACCCCCAGTTCAGGGAGAGAATTGCAGGAAAGGGGCTCACTCTTACGCCACGTGGAACCGGACAGGGGCCTAGGAGCAGGGTGCTCTGGGCCTGAGAGGAAGGGACAGTGATTTTCCGAGAGCGTCTCCCTGCCAGATGCAAGAGAGTGGAGGCGTTGCCGAGGCAGGACCCTCGGAAAACAAACGGAAAACCCACAAACAGAGCAACAGTAAGCGGAAATGTATCCCACAGGACCTAACGGGGTGAGCAGGGTCAAGTCAGGGAATAGCGACAAGAAGCAGGGGATGGTGAGAAACTCTCATCACAATGGAGCAGCTTGAAAAAGCGGGCTCGTTTTCATTTCTTTCGGGCCAATTAGGCGAAAAGGGGGAAGAGAGGAGGGAGGTAAGTGGGAAAGAGCCATAAAAAGAATTGATTTCCGTCTCTCCCAGCCAGCAACATTTGCAAAGCTTGCCATCATTCGTAGGGACACTTTCCCAGTGAAGTGGATGAAGGTAACACTTCTTAGAATAATTATACTCTTAACCCTCCTGTGGGGGAAGCTGGGCGGGAATCAGAGAATAGGAAATGGAGCATCCTGTAATCCCGGACAAGACACCTGCTCCCCCCCCCCCCCCCATCTCCCCTTTGAAGAATGGTCAGGCCCCAAATGCCAGAGGTGCTAGAGTTGGGGAAATCTCACCTCGGTCTTCCCCTTTTTTTTCTGAAAGAAAAAAAAAAAAAAAGGTTTAGTACAGGATGGGCAATGGCGAGAGCCGTCTTTTATTGCCCCGCCTTGTTCCTGGCTCTGTGTTAGATTTTTTATAAATCAGTGCCTGCCGTGTTCAGTCCCCACAGAAAAACGTTGACGTGGATATTGCGCTCATTTTACAGATGACAAAACCGAGGCTCAGGGAGGTTAAGTTACTGGCTCAGGTAGCGTTGCCGGACACAGATCTGCCTTGATTTAGAGCCCGTGCTTCAGTTGCCATGGAGACTCTGCCTCCTGGAGGTGGTAGGGGGTTGATTCCATTCGAAGGATGCACATAGGATGAAGTGGAACGAATGGGAAGGATTGAATGAACCCTTTGCACAGTGGGAATTCCTGGGGGAACCTTTCTAGGATTATTTATTTTTTTAAAGATATTTTTGTTGATTTCAGAAAGGAAAGGAGAAGAAGAGAGAGATAGAAATATCAATGAGAGAGAATCATGATCAGCTGCCTCCTGCACACCTCCCACTGGGGATGTGCCCGCAACCAAGGTTCATGCCCTTGACCGGAATTGAACCTGGGACCCTTCAGATGCTCTATCCACTGAGCCACACCAGTTAAGGCTGATATACCTTTTGAGTTTTTAAACCTAATACCACAACCAGTTGTTCAGATCGTGTGCAGTCTCCCTAGCCATCTCCTTCAGTGGCCGCGTACTAATTCATCAAATGAATGGGACACTTATTAATTTGAACAGCCTCCAATTTTGAACACGTCGGCTCTTTCCCCCTTTGTCCCTGCTGCTTTATGTAACGGCATTACACGGCGTTGAATGCTTTTCTGGATCTAAGATCGCTTCTTCATGAAAGTTTCACAGTCTGTGTGTGTACTGCTCTCCGTGCCTGCAGCCAAATCGCTTCACGGGAGGGCCGTACAGGCGGCTCTCCAGCCGCTCGGCGGCGGCGACAGGAGGTGATGATTTTTTAATTCCGAATTTCTTTATGGGAAGCACTGCGCTCCGCAGGCTGGGAGCCAGGGCAGGCAGGATGCTACCTCCAGGGCCGCAGCGTGGTTTCAGAGCAACATTTATTTTTGTTTATTTATTTCATTGAAAGTGTGTTTTATTGATTTCAGAGAGGGAGAGAGAGAGATAGAAACCTTAATGATGATCTAGCCCTAGCCGGCTTGGTTCAGTGGATAGAACATCAGTCTGAAGACGGAAGGGTTCCAGGTTCGATTCTGGTCAAGGGCACATGCCTGGGTTGTGGGCTTGATCCCCAGTGTGGGGCATGCAGGAGGCAGCCAATCAATGATTCCCTCTCATCATGGATGCTTCTATGTCTCTCTCCTTCTCCCTTCCTCACTGAAACCATGCGGAAAATAAATGAGGAGCCGTTCTGGGTGGCCAGGATGAAGGTTGGGGTACACGTACCCCCAGGAGTACGGGAAGAGTTTGGTGGAGGGTATGCGTTGCCCCGGAGTTTGGTGGGGATATGCACTGCACCGTGCTTAGCTGCGCCTCATTCTACGTTCTCATGAGTACGAGGGGTCCTCAGCGTTGCGAAAATTATAGAAGGGGTACACATATGTCAAAAGTTTGGGAAACACTGTACTAGAGGCCTGGTGCGTGAATTTGTGCACAGGTGGGGTCCCTCTGGGTGGCCTGCAGGGGTCAGGCCGAAACCAACAGTCCAATGCTGCCTGCAGCTCCTACCTGCTGCTCCCACTTATCCTGGCCCCACGGTGCCTGCTGTGGACTCCCCCCAATCAGTCCTGATTGGAAGAGACTTTCGCTGCCTCAGTAGTGCTCAATATCCAGAGCCCCATGTCTGGTGCCCTCCCACGGGGAGTTGCCTGCAGGATTGGGCTGAAACTGGTTCTCTGGCATCCCCCCAAGGGATCCTGGATTGTAAGAAGGCACAGGCCACACCAAGGACCCCACCGGTGCATGATCGAGCTGGGGAAGGACCACGGGAGGGCTCCAGGACATGTCCTGGCCATCTCGCTCAGTCCCGATTGGCCAGACCCCAGCAGCAAGATAACCTACTGGTGGGAGCATTTGCCCCTTGGTGGTTAGTGCACGTCATAGCAACTGGCCCACCAGCTGACTGTCTGCCCCCTGGTGGTCAGTGCACGTCATAGCGAGCTGCTGAGCATCCTTAGCATATCATTAGCATATCACGCTTTGATTGGTTGTTCAGTTGTCCTGCCGTTTGGTCTATTTGCATATTACCCCTTGATTATATAGGATTATGATATTGGATATTTTAAAAGTCCATTGCAATAGAAGAGAGTGAAGGCGACAGGACGAGGTCACACGTGGTTTGAGTTTGACTGAATGTGGCTGCAGCTGGAGAGAAAAGGGGCAGGGACCTCTCGGGCCTTTTATTTTTTTATTTTATTTTTTATTTTTTATTTTTTTAAATATATTTTATTGATTTTTGTACAGAGAGGAAGGGAGAGAGATAGAGAGTTAGAAACATCGATGAGAGAGAGTCATCGATCAGCTGCCTCTTGCACACCCCCTACTGGGGATATGCTCTCGGGCCTTTTAAAAAAATATATATTTTATTGATTTTTTACAGAGAGGAAGGGAGAGGGATAGAAAGCTAGAAACATCGATGAGAGAGAAACATCGACCAGCTGCCTCTTGCACACCCCTGACTGGAGATGTGCCCACAACTTGGGTACATGCCCTTGACCGGAATCGAACCTGGGACCTTTCAGTCCGCAGACCGACGCTCTAAACTGAGCCAAACCGGTTTCGGCATCTCGGGCCTTCTTGATGCCTCCCTTGTACACGTGCCTTCTGTGTGTTTCTACAGTTTTTCTGTTTCAAGTTCACCCTTTTCCAAATCACATTCACCCTCTGGTACATGTTTAGGGTGACCTTGCTTTGCAAAAAAGGGCGAATTTGGAGCCGAAACCCTGTGCATCCCGAGAGGCTCAGGGAAGGACCCTGGGTCCCAGGGCAGCGCAGGGGTCAGCACCACACAATCACTGCTTTTCTGGAGGACATGCAGGGCTAAGATTGACATAGGGCCCGGCCGGTGTTGCTCAGTGGTTAGAAGGCACCACAGCTCTCACCGATGCAGGAAGCACACGGGGTTTTGCGGGGAGAGAGGGAAACTACCTGTCATTGCACCTCATCTTTCCTCAGAAAGAATCCTGGGGCAGCCGAAACTGGTGTGGCTCAGTGGATAGAGCGTCAGCCTACGGATTGACTGAAAGGTCTCAGGTTCGATTCTGGTCAAGGGCATGTACCTTGGTTGCAGGCACATCCCCAGCAGGGGGTGTGCAGGAGGCAGCTGGTCCATGTTTCTAGCTCTCTGTCCCTCTTTCTCTCTCTTTTTCCTCTATAAAATGTCAATAAAACACACACACACACACACACACACACACACACACACACACACACATATATATATATATATATATATATATATATATATATATATATATATGAATCCTGGGGCGGGAGAAAGCCATACCTTCATCTAACTATCGGCGGGATGCGCGATAGGATGTAATTACTCGCCAGCATAATTAGCAAAGAGACAAATGGCGTTTTTTGCCGTGGCCTTAAAGGGGTAGGAGAGTTAATTTCCGACGTAGCCCCGCACTGTGTTCATCAGCCCCGTGCCCTCTTTCTCTGAATGGAAGTCCCGCGCCCGGGACCGCGCCTGCCAGGCCGGCCTCCTCTGGTCCTTTGAGTGATGAAGGGACCCAGTTCGGCGACCGGATCGGGGACGCCGGATTAATAAGGCTGCTCTCCCAGCCATTTATCATCAATTAAAGGTGCGCCGGTTGGTAAAGGAACCCCAACCTTCGGCCCGGCCGCCCAGAACGGCTCCCTCATTTATTTTCCGCGTGGTGGTTTTGATCCGGGGGGTGGACCCACCTCGCGGCTCGGAGGTGACAGGCGGTATGAAAAAGTACACTAATTGAGACATCTCCGGGGAGGGATGCGAGAAAACTGAACCGGTAATTAGAACGAGAGGATTTCAAGCTGCGCCAGGAAAATCAAATGCAGGCGCGTATTAGGGGCTGTTACAAATGGGTGTGCAAGTCTTTGCTGGGGTGGGGAGCAGGGGGGGAGAGAGAAATGGATCTTAGAGTAGACAGAGCCTTTTAACACCTCAGAGAGAGAGAGGGGAGTGAGTGAGGACATATCCTGGCGTAGGGGCCAGGGCTTTTAGGAAGGCTGGCCCCGAGTTCGGGCTGCAAGGCAAGGCTGAGAGATCCACCAGTGCATCGCGAGGGTTTAAGTGGAGGCTGTCGTTTGGGGAGAGGAAAATGCTGATTTCTGGAGGACATGCAGGGCTAAGATTGACATAGGGCCCGGCCGCTGTTGCTCAGTGGTTAGGCATCGACCTATGAACCAGGAAGTCATGGTTTGTTGCCCGGTCTGGACACATGCTCAGGTTGCAAGCTTGAGTCCCAGTGAGGGGCGTGCAGGAGGCAGCCGGCCCATGATTCTCATTATTGTTGTCTCTCTCTCTCTCTCTCTCTCTCTCTCTCTCTCTCTCTCTCTCTCCCTTCCTCTTGGAAATCAATAAAATCAATTAAAATATGTTTTAAAAAATAGGACTATGACTTCGGGTGCAAAAGTGGTGAGGGAGCCTGCAAGGATAATTCCCGTGCTTTCAAAAGAACATTCTAGGCTCCTGCCCCCCAGGTCTCTCACGGGATGTCTTCAAAGCTTTGGTTTTTGTAGGGTACCCAGGATGCTGCATGAGCCCAAGCCCTCCCAGGCCCCTGGGAAACCCCGTACCTTCTCCTACTTCCTGGGACTGTGACCCAACTTTCCACATTACAATGGAGAATTCTGTGTTTATGCACGTTTTAAACCTCATCATATTCAGCTAGGACAGTCTTAAGACTTAGTGGTCGGCAAACTCATTTGTTAAAAGAGCCAAATATCCATAGGACAACGACTGAAATTTCTTTTGAGAGCCAAACTTTTTAAACTTAAGCTAAATAGGTAAGTACATTGTTATCTGCCCCCTGGTGGTCAGTGCATGTCATAGCGAGAGGTTGAGTGGCCTTAGCATATCATTAGCATAATTACGCTTTGATTGGTTGAAAGGCTGCCTGGTTGACCAGACACTTAGCATATCAGCCTTTTATTATATAGGATGTGTGTCTATAAGATTTTCCTTCCTTTCCCAGTGAAAAACAAATTCCAACTGGGAAGTTGAAATAATAAAAAAAATCCAATGCCGCACTATATTTTAATGCCCTTTAGCTCCGTAGGGTCATTCAATATGTCATCTGCTTTTTCTCATGAAAATATGGTGCGCATTAAGTTAACTAGACTAGAATAGCGTAGTCAAGTGAGGTTTCACATTCTGTGATTGATTTTCATCTTCTCTTGGGTTATAAATTCAATTTTACGAGATGTTGGCATAAAGACGAGTGCAGAAGACTCCTTCAAAGCAGAACTGAAACAGAGATGTGATATACGGCAGGGCTGGGCATGCTCCCCCGTGCCGGGCTGCATGGCGAGGCGGGACCCACACAGGTGTGTGTCTCTCTCCCCCCTCCTCCCCCCCACGGGCCCCAGCATCACCCTCTGTCCACTGGGCTCCTTCTGCCCTCCCTGCCAGATGGGGTAGGGGAAGAATGGAGGATAAGGAGCAAGAGCGTAGGGCGCCTCCTTCTTCCCGGTGCCATCTTTTTTATTTATTTTTGTTAATATATATTTTATTGAGTTTTTACAGAGGGGAAGAGAGAGGGATAGAAAGCTAGAAACATCCATGAGAGAAAAACATCAATAAGCTGCCTCCTGCACACCCTCTACTGGGGATGTGCCCACAACCAAGGTACATGCCCTTGACCGGAATCGAACCTGGGACCTTTCAGTCGGCAGGCCGACGCTCTACCCACTGAGCCATACCGGTTTTGGCACCATCTTTATTTCTCCTCTCCTCTTGAACTGAGCCCTGTGGCCACACAGGAGCCAGATGGGAAGGGAGGAGGCATATCTTGCCAGTTTTCAGGGAGAAACGCTGCCTGCATCAGTGAACTCGCTGCCTGAGGATTTCCAACATCTCTAAGCCCACAGGGCAGAATGCCCTTTAATATTAACGTGGGATTCCAGCCAACGGGAAGCGAGTGTATCAGAGAGCGTAAGTCAGCCAGAGTGCACGTAGAGACACTAACATTGCACAGAGTGTAAGAATGAATGTTCCCGAGTTGCTCTGTTAAATGAATTGGCTGCTTATTCCTTCATTTTATGATCTGTCCATGTGAACAAATAAGCATTAGCATGTGTCAAGTACTTAAGAGCATTTTCTAGAGAAAAGCATGAGGCCTAAAAGAATCATTAGTGTTTTGGGGGAAGCCAGAGAATCAGGCAGGAAAGCTGTTCATGGTGTGTGCGTGTGCACGCGCGTGTGTGTGTGTGTGTGTGTGTGTGTGTGTGTGTGTAACAGAGAGAGAGAGAGAGAGAGAGATACAGAGAGACAGAGACAGAGTTTCCCCCTTTTCCTTCCAGTTTCTAGTTATAATAATATTGTTTTTGATAAAGTATAATGCTCTAGCATCCTATATAATATAAGCCTAATAAGCCCAGTGTCTGGTCGTCCAGACGTCTGTTCAACCAATCAGAGTGTAATATGCTAATGATATGCTATGGTCGCTCAACCATTCGCTATGATGTGCACTGACCACCAGGGGGCAGACAGTCAACCGTTTGACCAGTTGCAATGACATGCACTGACCACCAGGGGGCAGATGCTCAACACAAGAATTGCCCCCTGATGGTCAGTGCGTTCCCACAATCAACCTCCCATGACCCCTCCCTCTCCCTTCTCCCCCCTCCCCAATAGCATGCCCAATGGCCCTAATCCTGGCCAGGCCGAGGGACTCCACCAGGGTACGAATTCAAACAAACAAAAAAACACACATTCTGCTCAGTGCATAGAGTTTCCCCTAAAGAAAGGGCGCTGGCTCCTACCATGGAAGCCATCAATGTCCTTCTAGACCCCAGAGGCTTCGACAAGCATCCACTGTCATTTCAAAGCAGAAAAAAAGTGCAAGCATACGTGTGTGTGTGTGTGTGTGTGTGTGTGTGTGTGTGTGTGTGAAATTGTGTAACAAAACATTTTTCTTTCATTTGTCAACACGAGGAGGGAGAGGAAAAACAGTGTGGGGGTGAGTGCTGGTCTTCTGGGATAAACAGGTTGCTCAGGTCTCACAATGAAGGAACTCTTCTTGGAGAATGAATCATTCACTTGGCCATTCATCCATCCATCCATTCCTTCATTCCTTCATTCATTCATTCATTCATTCATTCATTCATTCATCGAGCGGATACTGAGGCCCTGTTCTATGCCAGACATTGTTCGGGCTTTAGGATAAGCCAAGATGAGGGCATGACCTTGTTCGGCTGTGACATCCGGGCACTTGGGGCCGGACCCCACGCCCGCCCCCTCTCTCTGCCCTCTGGGGTCAGCGCATGCCCCACTCCCAGGTGCCATCTTTGGCACCCAAAGGCCATCCTCTCTTCAGAAAATGCCTGAAGCAAGGCAGCCATTACATGGGTCCAGACAGGCCCCGTGGAGAAACATGAACGAGTGCCTGCTCCCCAATAAAATGTTCAATTGATTCCGTTGACTTTTGGCCCAAAATAAGATGATCGGGGCTGCAGAGGGGGAAGGAGGACTTTTGATCTGCTGCAGAGTCCCCTCGGCAGTTCTGGCTTCTGCACCGGATTCTGGGCAGGTTAGCTCAGATCCAGAGCCATGCCGGGTCAGCCAGGTCTGGGGAACTGGCACACATCCAGGTGAGAGCGTTTGAAGGGCTCAGGGCACAGTGACTGACGGGGAAAAGAATACAATCAAAAATAAAGGGGCGCCTTAGCTGGTGTGGCTCAGTGGATAGAACATCAGCCTGTGGACCAAAGGGTCCCAGGTTTGATTCCGGTCAAGGGCACGTATCTCGGGTGCAGGCTCCTCCTTGGTCCAGGCCTTGGTCGGGGCTCATGCAGGAGGCAACCAATCGATGTGTTTCTCTCACGTCCATGCTTCTCTCTCTCTTCTCCTCTCTCTCCCACTCTCTCTAAAAAAAGAAATCAATGGACAAATATCCTCAGGTGAGGATTGACCACCACAACAAAAATGCAGCCCAGTCACTGAGGAGGAAGATGACAGGATGTTCTTCCCAGGGCAAAACCACACCCGCCGTCCCTTGACAAAGAACTGGGGGCATGAACGTTTGTTCCCTTCTTCCTCTTGGGCATGCACACCCTTTGCAAGGGCAGGGATGGTTGAAAAGCGGTTAAATCAATGGCACTTTCAGAGCCCGGTCAGCAGACTGTCTCAGATATTAGCTGTTCATTTCGCCGACATCTCCTGAAGCGTGTCCAGGGGCCTTTTGCAGAGGTCAGGACCTCCCTGTAATATTGGTTCTGATATTTCCCTGGATAACGGCGCGCGGCCATACTGGGGTCGTGCGTTAGCAGGATTCACCGGCCGCCCTGACGCTCCCTGTCACGAGCAGTCAGCACGAAGGGCCTGCTGTGAAGGCTGGCTTATAAAACCTTAAGGAGCTTGGATTGCTTCCGGGAACTTGCAAGGCTCTAGGGTTAGGGTGAGGGGAGGGTGAGGTGGGCCTTCGGGATCTCTTTAGATTAATTTCAGAGTTTAAAGGCTCAAGAAAGATGGTCAGTGCTGCTTATTCATTTACAACGGCAGATGCTTGTCTGTCTTGCTCTCTCGCCTTGACCGCGCTGCCTACCCCTTGAGAGAATTTAATGTAAAGTCAACCTCACCAGGCAAGAGTGACCTGGAGGATTAAGTCTAAAGTTCAGCCGAAACCGGGGTGGCTCAGTGGATGGAGCACCAGCCTGCGGACTGAAAGGTCCCAGGTTCGATTCCGATGAAGGGCATGTACCTTGGTTGCAGGCACATCCCCAGTAGGAGGTGTGCAGGAGGCAGCTGATTGGTGTTTCTCTCTCATCGATGTTTCTAACTCTCTGTCCGTCTCTCTTCCTCTCTGTAAAAAAATCAATAAAACATATTTAAAAAATAAAAATAAATAAAATAAAGTTCCCAGCTGGGGTCTAAGAGTCCAGAGGTACCATTTATTCTGGCTCACATTCGTTGGAAGGTATGCTCAAACAATGGACCCACACAGGGGACACAAAATACAAGAAGGAAAAAGCAATGTGGTCATACTGCCTTTACAATAAAAGGTTAATAAGCACATTGAGCCAAACCGGTCCCGGCTCATTTGATCTTTTTAAAAAAATATATTTTTATTGATGTCAGAGAGGAAGGGAGAGGGAGAGATAGAAACATCCATGATGAGACAGAATCACTGATCGGCTGCCTCCTGCACGCCCTACACTGGGGATCGAGCCCGCAACCCGGGCCTGTGCCCTGACTGGGAATCGAACCTGTGACCTCCTAGTTCATGGGCCGACGCTCAACCACTGAGCCACACTGGCCCACTAGTCAGTTGATCTTTACTTGAGCAGACATGTTGTAGGGACACAAAAGACACTTTCTCATGTTATCCTACAAGCTAGCATAGAACCACAAGGGACACTGTAGAGAGGCAGATTTTGGGGTGAACATGCAGGAAAAGTGGACTCGTACAGAGCTGCCCACGACGGCCCTGTGGTCCCAGTAGTTTCTCGTTACTTTTCGTGGAATGCTACATCATCCTAGTCCAGTGGTCGGCAAACTGCGGCTCTTTGGCCCCTTGAGTGTTTAGCAAAGGCCTGCTTAGAGTACCCTCATTAAGTTAATAACAACGTACCTAGCTATATAGTTTAAGTTTTTAAAAAATTGGCTCTCCAAAGCAATTTCAATCGCTGTCCTGTTGATATTCGGCTCCGTGGACGAATGAGTTTGCCGACCACCGTCCTAGTCCAAAGCCAAGATCCAGAATGAATGCTGGTGAGTCCCAAGTGCCTCCCCAGTGCACGCTGGGAGAATGGGGACCATGAATGATTCAACGGCTGCTCTCTCCCGTGTGAATCACCCAAGAATTCCAAGCGATTTGCCTGTTGATTTTCTGCCTTTGGCAGCAGCCTGCCAGCTCAGCGGGATGCGATTTTGACTGCGATGCTGATCACAGGGAATCCGCTATTTTGTTTAAGAGGCTCATCAGTTCTCTAAACTTGAAAATTACCTCCCTGGATTGCACCCTCCCTACCCCCTCAACCCCCTCCTGGCCTGAAGGAAAACGAATGTCACCATTAGCTGGTAATATTTTCCTTAAATCTACCCTCTTCTCCGCTCAGATGCCTACAACCCACTGCTCCCCAAAGAGGCGTGTATTTTTCAAGTGAATTGCAGTTAATGGTTTGAAATATTCCCATTTAAACCCCGATTCCGAAGGGCCGCCCATGCTATTCCTCTGTTTGTAATTTCGATAGTTCATTAGTGACGAAGCGCCAGAAACCTGAGGGGAGCAGCACCCCGTTATTGGTTAAGTTATAGTTGCGTTTGCAGCCCGAGTCCACCTGCTCCCTGAGTCCCCACCTGTCTCTCCCCCACGCAGATCCGTCTCCGCCGTCCCCTCAGAAGCCCAGCTGTGTCATCACAAACGGTGGCAATCCCAATATTTCATCCGCAGCCGTAAGCCAATTAGGAGTGACTGCCGCCCCTGCTGACTCATGGGAAGAGAAGGGGATAATGTGTCCTTTCGGTAATGAAGTTCTTTGGGGACTGAGCGCATATGTCACTGCTTAGCACCGTAGCTTTCCCCTGTCACATTCCCCCGGATGTGGCTTCATTTTGCTTCATTTGATCGGGCAGGGATGAATATTTGCCAGATTACCAAGTTTCTATGAAGAACTACAGGAATTGGACCCGTGTGTGTGTGTGTGTGTGTGTGTGTGTGTGTGTGTGTGTGTGGGAGATTATTGGGCCAACGTTTGAGGCCTCAGGGGTATCCTGAGATGGATAGTTGGGAGACCGGGGAAGGGACCCATTCAGAGGAACAGACTCACCTGGAAACCAGAACTTAGAGTTTTATTTTTTAAAAGATATTTTTATTGATGTCAGAGAGGAAGGGAGAGGGAGAAAGAGAGAGAGATTCATGGATCAGCTGCCTCCACTGGGGATTGAACCCGCAACCCGGACATGTGCCTTTGACCATAATTGAACCCGGAACCCTTCAGCCCACAGGCTGAAGCTCTATTCACTGAGCCAAATTGGCTAGGGATCACCTATTCTTTTTTTTTTTTTTTTTTTTTAATATATTTTTAATTGATTTTTTACAGAGAGGAAGGAAGAAGGATAGTTAGAAACATTGACGAGAGAGAAACATTTATCAGCTGCCTCCTGCAGACCCCCTACTGTGTTTGTGCCCGCAACCAAGGTCCTTGACTGGAATTGAACCTGGGATCCTTGAGTCCGAAGGCCGACGCTCTATCCACTGAGCCACACCGGTTAGGGCTCACCTCTTCTGTATGGCTCAGCATTTTACAGTGGGAATTCGGTCTTACATTTGCACATATTCCTACACAGGAAGCACTTTATTTTCTTGATTAGCATAGAAAGTGACCCCCCAGAGAAGTTCATTTCCACTCCAGGAGCCCGTGGTGGGCTAGGATGTTAACAGGAAACTCCTCTGGCCTGCACAGCCCACTCCTGAGCCATTAACAGCCCCCGGGTTTGGCTGGGGCCGGTCCTAATTCTTCAGCTGAGAATTCCGCGCTCCACTAAGTTCAATCCATGTTGGAGCTATTAAAATGTCTTTAGTGCTCAGTCTGAAATTACCTCCTTTCAAATATCTCCCCCGTTACATAGATCTACAGCCCTTTAGAAAATGAACTGCTTTTTTTGTGGTGGCGGTGGAGTGTCTGTGATTTTAATATTATACTAACTAGAGGCCTGGTGCACGAAATGAATGCCCTTGGCAGGGTGGGGGGCATCCCTCAGGCTGGCCTGTGCCCTCCCGCAGTCTGGGAGCCCTCAGGGGATGTCTGACTGATGGCTTAGGCCAGAGGTCGGCAAACTCATGAGTCCACAGAGCCAAATATCAACAGTACAACGATGGAAATTTCTTTTGAGAGCCACATTTTTTAAAACTTAAACTTCTTCTAACACCACTACTTCAAAATAGACTTGCCCAGGCCATGCTATTTTGTGGAAGAGCCACACTCAAGGGGCCAAAGAGCCACACATGGCTTGAGAGCTACAGTTTGCAGACCACTGGCCTAGGCCACCACACTCACCAGCCACGAGCCTGGCTTCTGGCTGAACAGTGCTCCCCCTGTGGGAGTGCACTGACCACCAAGGGGCAGCTCCTGCATTGAGCATCTGCCCCCTATTGGTCAGTGCATGTCATAGCAACCAGTCCTTCTGCCGTTTGGTCGATTTGCATATTAGCCTTTTATTATATAGGATGTGTCTTCATTAATCAGCCAGGTAGCTCTAAAGTAGATGACAAGTCAATAAAAACAGAAGTTGTGTCTCACTCCTGCCCCGTGTAAAGTCCCCAGAAATGACCAGGATAGGAGCAAGGGGACGGCTGTGCCTGTGTCCAAGGACATGGCTGGTTTAGGTGAGATACTTAATATTTAGCCGCTATTCATTGAAATGACATCAATTGTGCCCAATTCTCCTGGTATTAAGGCAGGTGTTCGGCATGCAGTCTATACTTGCAGTGGAATTTCATTGTCACTGAGCACTAAATGATGTCCACTTATGGCAAAGTGGTTCTGGGATTTTTTTTTTTTTAAATAAATGGATTTTAGCAGAATAGGAGATCCTAGATTTATTTCTAAGTCTATATTAGGTTTCTTATGCTCTAATTGTCATTGACTGTCTTTACTGTATTATTTCTGGACAGTTCATAATTTCCCTGTGCTGAACAAATGATGATTCATGAGCAAGACACTGCTTTATGGAGTTGATAGGTTATTTTTATTGCTGTTGATTCGCAAAATAACTTTAAAAATCATCCCACCCTGACCGGTTTGGCTCAGTGGAATTCAGATTCTTGGGCTCCCCCTAAACCCACTGAGTCAGAAATGGAGTCTGGGCCGAAACTGGTTTGGCTCAGTGGGTAGAGCGTTGGCCTGCGGACTGAAAGGTCCCAGGTTTGATTCTGGTCAAGGGCATGTACATCTCCAATGGGAGGTGTGCAGGAGGCAACTGATTGATGTTTCTCTCTCATTGATGTTTCTGACTCTCTTTCTCCCTTCCTCTCTGTAAAAAAAATCAATAAAATATATATTTTAAAAAATCATCCCAATCATCTCTGTTGATGTCATTTTTTTGTTTTTAATCCTCACCCTAGGATATTTTTCCATTGATTTTTAGGGAGAGCGGAAGAGAGAGGGAGAGACAGAGAGAAACATCGATGTGAGAGAGACACATCGATTGGTTGCCTCCGGCAGGAGCCCAGACCAGGCCTCGGGCCTGGGGAAGAGCCTGCAACCGAGGTACGTGCCCTTGACTGGAATCGAACCCGGGACCCTTTGGTCTGCAGGCCGACGCTCTATCCACTGAGCCAAACCGTCCAGGGCCTTGTTGGTGTCGTTATTAATGGCTGTAGAATTATAACGGGAACAACTTGTGTCATTACAGTGATGGCAAAGTCTCACCGAGTGCGTACTGTGTACTAAGCACCCCGTGAATGCGGACACGTTACAGTGTATAAGGGACTGGGTGTGGCTGTTTGGTGGGGGGGGGGGGTTATGTGTGAGGGGCTGTGAGTGTGTAAGGGTTGTGGGTTTGTGTGAGTGGCCGTGGATGGATGAGCGATTCCCGTAAATCAGAACAGCACCTGGCTGGAGGGCGGAGCAGTGACCAGCACAGCACCCTGAGGATGGTGACTGTTGAGGCGCAGACAGGACCTGAGCGGTTGTCAGTACAAGATGGGCCTCTAGGGACCCAGTGGGGGGACTGCCACCTCACTTCCGTCCCGCGATGGGGAGCAGCGGCTCTCTCTGTCCATGCCGACACCTCAGACACCGCATGTCCTCTCCGCTCGCAACCGGCGTGTAGACGCGTTCCATCCATCAGGTCTCCGCAGTAAGAAGGTTAATAAGTTTACACCGGGTAATTGAAAGCCATATTGGTGATTAAAAGGGCCCTATATCTCAGTTTCCCGGGTCACCAGCTAATTCTTCTCAATGGCCGGCAATAAAACACGGCCCCGTGGCTGGCTGGGCACGTGAAATAGCACAGAAAGTGCAACGGCCGCTTCCCTCCCGGTGGCCCGCCTTTCACGTAAAACGTGAGGCTGTTGAAATCGGTGTTTGTGTGTGTCAAACCCACGTGATGCTTTGGGGTCCTCTCGTACCCAAAGCAAGGGAGCTAGACGGTCCCCCCGAAAGGGACACACTCAGCTCTGGGGCCCCGGGTTAGTGCAACCAATCATGTCCCATGTCCTTGGCACTAGCAATACTGAGCTGTCTCTCTCACGGCCAGACTGTGGCTGCAGCCTGGCACGTGCTGGGCCATCCTTGCTCAGAATGAAGGATTTGAAAAGGGAGTTGACACATACGCCGTGTGGAGCGGGACCCACATTTATTGATCCCCTACATGTTGCTGGAGCAATTCTTTGTGATGTACACTGAGTGGCCAGATTATGATGATCTCTGAATGCATAATAATCTGGCACTCAGTGTGTATTTTATATAGTAAAAGGCTAATATGCAAATTGTCCCCTCGACCAGGAGTTCAACTAGCAGGCAGGCTGGCCAACTGCACAAGTCCTCTCTCCCTGGCCAGGCTGGCTGGATTCTACCCGTGCACGAATTCATGCACAGGGCCTCTAATACACACACACACACACACACACACACACACACGCACACACAGACACTGAGTGGCCAGGTTATTATGCATTCAGAGATCATGATAATTTGGCTACTCAGTGTATATCCACAAATGTCACTAGGATAGTCACCATCAACCTAAGGTTAGTGACAGGAAAACCGAGGCTTAGAAAGTGGGGTAAATTGCCCAAGGTCATGGCTATTCAGCAAGAGACACAGCCAGCATCATGCCTGGGTCTGCCTGACCCCACGTGCAAGAGGTTCCGCTATTGAGTTACATAGTTTTTGCTCCTTGTGTCATGGGGAACCGGCTGAGGGCACTCGAACTGTAACAGTGATGAAAGGCTTATGGGCTGGTTCTGAGCTTGCTTAGGGACGTGCAGGTTTGGGTATTTAGGGGATGGGGGGGTAGGAGAAGGTTGGTGAATTACACAAAACAGACATTGTGTGTGAGGGAAGTGATGCCTCTTGGTGTAGCACGAGGCAGCAGGTAGTGCTGAGAGGGCTCATCTCCCATTTTTTCATTGTATTGATTGATATATATCAGTTTCATTGTTTTTATTATTCCAGAGAGGAAGGGCAGGCAAGCCTTGGATGGCAGCTGCCCAGGGCCGCCTGAGGCTCAGATAACCAGGGCCGGCTGAGGCTTGTGCTGCCGGCAGTGGCAGCAGCAGAGGTGTGATGGAAGCATCACCTTCCCCTGATTGCTGGGTTGCTTCCTTCCAGACTGTGAGATGGG
This sequence comes from Pipistrellus nathusii, assembly GCA_963693515.1. Classification (NCBI taxonomy): domain Eukaryota; kingdom Metazoa; phylum Chordata; class Mammalia; order Chiroptera; family Vespertilionidae; genus Pipistrellus; species Pipistrellus nathusii. The sequence goes on from OY882878.1 coordinate 6,420,334, forward strand.
GCAGACTGGGCTGAGGTATCCCCCCCTTCCAGCGCGTGAATTTTCATGCACCAGGCCTCTAGTATATAAATAAGTATGAATTTGTGGGCTTCAACTCAGAAGTGTTGCTAGATATAGTGGTCAGTATCTTTTCTTCAACAGTTGAATGTGTCTGATGCTGCCCCATTCAGAAAGAGAGGAATGAAGGTTGGAAATCTTATATTCTTTTTTATTGTTGTTGTTTCTCTAATTCCTTGCCAAGTTCTGGCATCATCTCAGGAAACAGGAACTGTTTTGGGATGAAAGAGTGTGTGTGTGTGTGTGTGTGTGTGTGTGTGTGTGTGTGTGTGTAAGGGTTGGGAAGATTTATATCATCATTCTATTGGGGTTCTACCAGGCCGTCCAATAAGAGATGATTCCAACGTTTGAATTGCTCAGTTACTTTCTTCAAAGGCAGGTGATTTACGGACGGAATAAAGAAGGGCATCTTGCCACGCGAAGCTGAGGTGTGATTCAAATTACAGGACGGCGAGTCCGTTTCCAAGGTGGTGGTTATTGAGTTTCACAGGCATTTTTTTTATAGGGCAGGCCTTCTGGAGCCAAGCGGCAGAAAAGGGGACAGACCGGGGAGCCCTCGGCTCACTGCCCTTGAACCCCAACCCCCTTCACAGTGCAGCCTGCTCCATTCTGCCCTCCGATCCCTCTCCTTCGTGCCTTACTGCACACCCCACCAATGGGTTGCATGCTGCTTACCTGTCGGAGCTTCCATCTGGGCATGTACACGTGACTGGGATGGCTGCATGCCTAGAATAAGGTGACCAGGCGTCCCGCTTTTGGCGGGGCAGCCCCGATTTTTTGGCGGGACGCAGGACAAATTGTTAAAAATTGGGACTGTCCCGCCAAAAGCGGGACGTCTGGTCACCTTAGCCTAGAAGGACTTGCCTCAGTGAGTGGCATGAATAGCATGTTCAAGTTCAGTTGTCTGTGGGGTCATCCATGAAGGTTTGACATTCGTGACCTTTTAACCTAAGTGTGGCCTTAGCGTTTCCTTCTACGTCCAGTGAAAAGGGACCAGGGACAGGTTGAACTATAGACCATTGTCAGTGTTTGCAAGGCTTGGCTTGCAAAACCTGCAGACAGCTTTTGTTTTCCAGACAATAGGAACAAACAGAATTGCTTGGTTATTTAGGAGAAAGGGTAAGCAGTATTATGGACACCCAGAGTAGAGATTTAAAAAATCCCAGAGCCCCAGCTGGTGTGGCTCAGTGGATAGAGCATCAGCCAGTCCCGGGTTGGATTCTGGTCAAGGGCACATGCCTGGGTTGCAAGCTCGATTCCTAGTACAGGGCGTGCAGGAGACAGCTGATCCATGATTCTCTCTCATTATGGACGCTTCTATCTCTTTCTCCCTCTCCCTTCCTTTCTGAAATCAACAAAAATATATATATTTAAAAATCCCGAAGGTTTAAGAGCCACGAAGTAATTAACACCTGCAGGTCGCACAGTGGGAGCGTGGGAACTTCTCTCTCTTTCTTCCTGGAAGCAGAGCCTTCTCGCCCAGAGCCTAACCATCTCGTTAATCTGGCCCGTAATTCAAGAGTGTTTTATTTACTGATGGGAGAGCCTGTTTGATTTTTCTCTTTTTATCGTTTGTCACATTAGCCGGATAATTACCTAATTGGTACTTTTCACTTCACACGCTGACCCAACTTGAAGGCAGAAGAAATTATAAAACGATTTCTCCTGCCAATCGCAAAAGAAAGCAGACCTCGCCCACCTACGGCAGAATCGCTCCATCTACTAATGGGGATGGGAAGGTTTCTGTGTTCTTTTTTCGATTTGACATAAATTCATCCCCACAGAGGCGAGGCGGCCTGTTTGGTTCAACTCCAGTAAAGAGCCCGGCCAGTGTGGCTCAGTGGTGGAGCGTCGACCTATGAACCAGGAGGTCAGGGTTTGATTCCTGGTCAGGACACATGCCCGGGTGGTGGACTCTATCCCCAACGTGGGCTGTGCAGGAGGCAGCTGATCCATGATTCTCATCATTGATGTTTCTATCTCTCTCCCTCTCCCTTCCTCTCTGAAATCAATAAAAACATATTTTTAAAAATGCTTTAATAATAAAGCATCCCGCCGAAACTGGTTTGGCTCAGTGGATAGAGCGTCGGCCTGCGGACTGAAGGGTCCCAGGTTTGATTCTGGCAAGGGCATGCACCTTGGTTGCGGGCACATCCCTAGGGTGTGCAAGAGGCAGCAGGTCGATGCTTCTAGCTCTCTATCCCTCTCTCTTCCTCTCTATAAAAAAAATCAATAAAATATATTTAAAAAATCAAAAAGCATCCCCTTCCCCAAAGTCTGTTTGCACATATTTCCAGCTGAACCAGAGGACATGGGACACAGATTCCTGTTGAAACCTACAGGAGAAACGTCTTTTCTCCTTAACGTCGAGAAAACCGGGGTTGCTTCTTGCCATAAATTCAGGCCCGGGAGGATATAAATCGCGCATCGGAAAGACGCTTGCCTTTTTCAAAAGTGATATCTCCTCGCCTTAATGGGCCTAGCGGTGGCAGGGAGGCCGAGGAGAGCTGTCGGGACAAAATCTTTGACTGATTATGCATTTTTTTTTCCTTCCCTATTCATACGAGATAGATTCATCATCCCCAATTTGTCAAGCTGGCGAGGCGCCAATTAATTATACGCTGGCTTGCGCGGCGCCCGTGTCAGCCCTAATCTAGTGCCTCATTTGCAGGTGGCCCGATGACGAGGTATCAGAGGTGGCGTTGCCGTGGCACTTACGGGTGATGGACGCCCCAGCGGGCGGGCGGTGTGGCCGGCGGCGGAGCCCGAGGCCACTCGGCTCCCGCACTCATTTGAGGGCTCATCTGTATAGCGGGTGGCGTCCCGCAGTCTATCCTTCACGGCCGGGCTGAAGGCTCTCCCTGACACCCGGCCGTGGAAATATCTCCTCGGGCCCTCCATTTCTGTCACGTTTGTCCTTGCAATACAGACAGAGAGAAGGCCTCGTCCTCGAGCTGAGATTTCGAGGTCTGGCGCAGCCGAGGGGCGCAGGAGGAGAAATCAGAGCAAGGCACCGGCCGGCCATGTTTATGAACGTGTGTGGCACTCAGTGCGGCAGGGACCCGTGTGTGTGTAGCACACAGTGCGGCAGGGACCCGTGTGTGTGGCACTCAGTGCGGCAGGAACCCGTGTGTGTGGCACTCAGGGTGGCAGGGACCCGTGTGTGTGGCCCACAGTATGTCAGGGGCCTGTGTGGTTGGCACACAGTGTGGCAGGGACCCGTGTGTGTGGCACTCAGTGTGGCAGGGACCCGTGTGTGTGGCACACAGTATGTCAGGGGCCTGTGTGGTTGGCACACAGTGTGGCAGGGCCCCGTGTGGGTGGCGCACAGTGTGGCAGCACCACATTCCACTGCATCCCCCTTGCATCTTGGCCCGACTTCTCTTCTAACTCAAGTCTAACTTTCAAAACAGAGCCTTGACATCTTGACCCTGACCTCTGGGGCACTAGGAAGGAACAGAGCCGACCCCTCCCCCTGACCACCCCACAAAAGAGATCCTGAACGAGGTCCTCTGTCATATTGGGGAAAGAATCAAGTCGCATCAAAGATCAATGATTGATTTAACTACGATTCTAAGGACATGCATATTCAGCCTTTACATTCCTTCCCGGTTCTTACAGAAAAATGCGTTTTTCAGTTATCAAAAGCACATGCTGCTTTTCACCAGCGTCTTATATACAACCTGTTCCGCGGAAGGTGCCGACACCCCAGTGTGTTTTGCTTGCTTTGGCTCTAACCATCGCGATGAAAGGATTTGTGTGCAAAGGTGTCATCTTTCTGGGTGTCCGTGGAGGTGTTGCCAAAGGGTGGCTCGGGCACCGGGGAAGAAGAAGGGAGTTATTTGTTATTTCTTTCTTTGAATTAATGTTTATGATGTTTCTGTTATGGGGAGAGCTGCATGGATGAATCAGTCCCAGATCTTGTTTTTCAGGAACTTTCTATCTAATAAAATATCTTATTTATTTTTTTAAAATTAATCCTCACTCGATATTTTTCCATTGATTTTCAGAGAGAGGGAGAGACAGAGAGAAACATCGATGTGAGAGAAACACATTGATTGGTTGCCTTCTGTAGGAGCCCCGACCAGGCCCACTCCAGAGAGCAGCCTGTAACCGAGATACGTGCCCTTGACCGGAATTGAACCCAGAACCCTTTGGTCCGAAGGCCGATGGTATATCCACTGAGCCAAACCAGCTAGGGTGTTCCCGCCCATTCCAACCCCCTCCCCCCATTTTATAATTACGTTGAATTCAGTGATGCCAGGATGACTTCATTCAGCACTTTGCTTCTGCATGCTGGATTCCCAGGCCCTTGCAGGGGCCAGGACTGTGGTGCTGAGCAGAAGCGTGGGGATCAGAAAGAAGACATGCATAGGGAGGGAGCAGGCTCACACACAGAGCGAGTGTGGTGGCGGTCAGTGACGGAGGATGGGGTCTCTGACCTTGTTAGTTATATGATGAGTCAAACTGGTGCGTGCACTTGGCAAAAACCATCCCAATGCCGAAACCAGTTTGGCTCAGTGGATAGAGCGTCGGCCTGAGCACTGAAAGGTCCCAGGTTCGGTTCCAGTCAAGGGCATGTGCCTTGGTTGCGGGCACATCCCCAGTAGGGGGCGTGCAGGAGGCAGCTGATCGATGATTCTCTCTCACCGATGTTTCTAACTCTCTATCCCTCTCTCTTCCTCTCTGTAAAAAAACAATAAAATATATTAAAAAAAAAAAAAAAGAACTATGCCAAGAAAAACATCAAATCCGGCTGGAATGGCACAAATAGCAATCCGTCCATGTGGACAGAGAGACACACACTCTTGGGTTCGTTTTATCCCCTTTGAAGCTTCACCGAGAGGGTGAAAGGGGGGGAAAGAGAAGGAGAGGGGGAGGGGGAACCTTCCTCCGATGATAGGAAATTAGAAAAGACAAGAGGAATGGGATCTCGGCCCCAAATCCATCCTCTCAGATTCATGCTCACTAATGGATATTAAAACACGGCGGATTAATGAAAGCCCGGTTGACCAGGCGGCCGAACGAAACGCACTTTGTTTTGACAGCAAGGCAGTCAAAAGATGCCCGGGGATTAAAGGGCAATTCAGATTAAATTACCCTCTCCACCGGAAGTGGGAGGAGCAGGGCAAAGACATGGCAGGTCCATCAGTGATGAGAGGGAATCGTGGATTGGCTGCCTCCTGCACACCCCACACCTGCACACCCCACATGGGGAATCAACCCCGCAACCCTGACGAGGAAGCGAACCATGATCTCCTGGTTCAGAGGTCAACACTCAGCCATCAACATCACTGAGCCACGCTGGCCCTGCAGGACAGTGATTTTGAAACTGTGGGTGCCGGTATATTCTCAGACGCTATCCTAATGTTGGGAGGGGCCTCCGCTCCATTCTCTTCAAAGAGCTCTATTTTCATCCTGAGGTTTTGGAATGAAGGCTTTATTTTGAGAAGTTGAACGTTCACGGTACAGTTGAGAGGAGGGGTACTGAGATTTCCCATATACCCCTGCCCGCACACACACATCCTCCCCCGTTATCAGCATTCCCTATCAGAGAGGTGTATGGGCTCCGTCTGGTGGACCTTGATTGACACATCATCGTCTCCCTGAGTCCATAGTTCACGTTAGGGTTCGCTCTTGCGGTTGTACATTCTATGGATTTGTGCAAATGTGTAATGACATGTATCCACCATTACAGTGTCACACACAGTATTTTCACCATCCTAAAAATCCCCCGTGCTCATTCTATTCATTGTTTTCTCCCCTCCTCTTAATGAGAATCTTCTTATAATAATAACAAAGGCGTAATATGCTAATTAGACCAGACGTCCTTCTGGATGTTCTTCTGGATGACTGTCCGGACAAAGCTAGGGCTGTGAGGGAAGCCTGGGTCCCGGGTGCCAGAGGGAAACCGAAAGCTGGGGGAAGGAAGGCCTCCTTTTGCATGAATTTCATGGATAGGGCCTCTTGTTTTATAACGATTTGATGAGTAGATTTGATTAGAAATAAAAAACTAAAAAAAAATAATATCTGATCTCCAATTTGAAAGCCACAGATGCTGCAGAGGGTCTTGCTGGCTTTAGGACTAGGACCAAAATGAGCTGGACAGGACGGTCTAGGTCATGTCCAAAGGTTGATGCATCTGGTAGAGAAGGCAAGTCTGTGTGTATAATTAGCATATATGTTAGGGAAAGTAGTTATGAGGAGTCCGAGTTGGGTTTAATGTTGTGTGTTTGGCAGGGGCTGTCCGTGCATCTGCAGCCCATGCCTGACTTTAGGAGGTGGGGCTTGGGGGGGGGGGGGCTCAGGTAACACGGATCAACATGCCACGTGATGGCGACTCGGTGTTGGGAAGATGGGAGGCAGGAGTCTGGTCCTCGCGACCAAAAATGCTAATTAGCAAGTCACTTCCCCATGAAGATGCTCATCCAAGTGTTCACATATTCAGTGTCTTTTAAGCATCGAGGTCAAAGTAATGACATCTCGAGTCTCCAAAAATACTCCAATGTTTTATGCTCCGTTGCTGCTGTTTAGGTGGAGGTGCCGATGGGCGGAGGGACTGGAGACAGTTGCTCCAGAATGGAGGGGGCGTGACGTTGGAAAAGGGACCAGTACCTCTGCTTCCTCTGCCACCGTTGCTTTGCTTCTGCATTCCCAGTTGTCAGATGGACGGCGGGGGTTTTGGTGAGGCCCCTTGCCCGAGAGTATTCACGGACTCTCTGACCTACACTGAGTGGCCAGATTGTTATGATCTCTGAACGCATAATAATCTGGCCACTCAGTGTATATATATTGTATGTATATATTAGAGGCCTGGTGCATAAATTCGGGCATGGGTGGGGTCCGGCCAGCCTGGTCAGGGGGAGGGGACATGGGTGGTTGGCCCACCTGCCTGCTGGTCGAAATCCTGGTCAAGGGGACAATTTGCATATTAGCCTTTTATGTTATAGGATATACACTGAATGGCCAGGTTATTGTGCATTCAGAGATCATCATAATCTGGCCACTCAGTGTATATATACTGTATATATATATTAGAGGCCAATATTAGGGGACAATGTGCATATTAGCCCTTTATTCTATAGGATATCCACTGAGTGGCCAGGTTATTGTGCATTCAGACATCATCATCATCTGGCCACTCAGTATAAACCTCCAAATAGTTCTGTCCTTCACCGAGTCCAGCAGCCGTGCGCAGAGAGCGCTTGTCAGAAGAGGCCATGGGAACCCGTGAAGCTGACCTTTGGCGCGGGCAGCCACCTTAAAACCCAGCAGCCCCGGGGAACCTTCTCGTGAGGGGGCAGGGCCTCCGGGGACAGGAAAAGCTGAAGCAACGCTTGTTAGTTGCGGGGAAGGCGAGAGGCTCGGAAAACTGATTAGCGTAGCAGTGTGGTCAGGTGGAAATGAAGGCTCCGGAGCAACATCATTAATTGGGCGCTTACCTACTCATTTGAGCCTGGGTGTCAGCACTCCCGCACTGCACTTCATCTCCAACCCGGGTCAGACTTTAATGCTCCATCGTAAATTACGCAAAGGCACAACACTAACAATTAGATAATTACGGAGACCCATGCTGCTGCAATTTAAGTGGGCAAGTTCAGGGCAGACACGGCAGGAGTACTGCTTAACCCTCAGACTGCCAGCCCGTTCTCGCCCACAGAGACACACGGGGAGGCGAGATGATGTGGGCTGGCCGGGTTTTCAGAGCGTACGGGTTAACCAAAGTTCTTTCCAGTAGCTCACCGATCCAGAAGAAATATTAGAGAAGTGATAATTACATCTTAGAAACATCCAGCCTTTAAAACTGTACCAGCTAATGCCCCCAGGGGGCGGGCTGGGTTCCAGCTCAACTTTCAACTTGAACTTCAAATCAAAGCTGATTTCTCCCATCAGGAGGCTTTCTGTGGATGGAATGGGTGGTGGTTGTTCCATCCCAGGTCCCTCACGTTAGTTTACGGGTCAAAGTAGGAGGTTCAGGGTCCATACTTTATTCTCATGCCATTTTTTATTTTATTTATCTATGACTGAAAGTGTTACAGATGTCCTTTTCCCATGACCCCCTCCACCTCACCCCCACCTAGGCCTACTGCACTGTGCTGTCTGTGTCCATGGGATATGCATATATATGCAAATAAGTCCTTTGGTTAATCTCTTCTCATCCCCTCTTACCCTCTTCCTTCTGAGATTCATCAGTCTGTTCCGTGCTTCCATATCTCTGGATCTCTTTTGTTCATCAGTTTATTTTGTTCATTAGATGCTACCTCTGAGTGAGATCCTGTGATACTTGTCTTTCTCTGACTGGCTTATTTCACTTAGCATCATACTTTCCAAGTCCCTTTGGAGACTCCTTTTTTACTGCTTCATAGTATTCCATGGTGTAAGTGTACCACTTCTTTTTTTTTTTTTTTTTTTTAATATATATTTTATTGACTTTTTCAGAGAGAAAGGGAAGAAGGATAGGGAGCTAGAAACATCAATGAGAGAGAAACATCAATCAGCTGCCTCCTGCCCACCTCCTACTGGGGTTGTGCCTGCAACCAAGGTCCATGCCCTTGACCAGAATCGAACCTGGGACCTTCCAGTTTGCAGGCCGACGCTCTATCCACTGAGCCACACCAGTCAGGGCTCACTTCTTTTTTAATTCACTCATCTACCGATGGGCATTTGGGCTGTTTCCAGATCCTACCTATTGCAAATTGCGCCACTATGAACATAGGGGTATATCCATTCTTTCTGATTGGTGATTCGGGGTTCATAAGATATATTCCTAGAAGTGGGATCACTGGGTTAAATATGCAGATGTTTTCATGACCTGTGTGCATCATCAAGGTGGTGCTGGTGCTTCTGTGATGTGCGTCATTCATTCATTCGTTCATTCATTGGCTTATTTTACCAAAAAGGGGGTCTTGAATATCTAGTCTTCTGGGCATGCCATTTGACATCATTAGGTAGATATTTAAATATCTTTCTGATTTCCCAGTAGAACCAGAAGCCTTGGTTATTTCTGGGAGCGTTTTGCCTTCGCCGTCACAGTGTGAGCTTGAGAAGATCCAGGGCTATGCCTTATTTTCCTACTACCGCCACAGCTCCACGCACTTGGGCCGGCCACCCCTCGGGAGGGAGATGGCCGTGGCTTCCCTGCCAGGCTGGCCTCCCTGCTCCAGGCCCTGAATTTCTTCTCAGTAGCCGGCCCCACGGTCAAGGCCACGATTCTCGCTGTGATTGGTAATGGCTCTCTAAGGCTTCAACGGGAAGGGGGGGGGGCGGCGTTTGTGGGGATGAAAGGTGACTTTTAAAAAGCCAGTAATTACACCTGCAGCGAGAAATGTGTCTTTGGCACGGAGCGTAACTACAGCGTGCAAGGCTCCCGAGAATTCCCTCCTGGACAGGGCTTTTATATTAATCATAGTTTCAGTGCCCAGAAAGCAGGTTCTCAGTCATTACCCATCCTCTCCCCGCTCCTTACACCGCGGGCCTTATAATCAAAGGCGAGACACACCCTTCGCTATAGCAGGGCTGCCGCGCTCAATAAAAAATTACAGTGATTACACGCGCGGGCTTCAGACCCGGCGGGGTCACGTAATGACACATCTGGTAACCTCCATTAAAGGTCTGAGTTCTGTTCAGCCTGTGTTTTAATTAGCCCGCGATCAACAAAGAATCAAAGGCCGTTCCGCCCGGCTGGCTTTTATAGTCACGGGGGCCCTCACCTGCGCTCAGATGCAGGTTTATGACGTGGAAAAGCGAGGGGGGGGTTCTGGTCCCGCCATGCCGGGACCGGTCGCTGTGATAGGCCAGCTGGGAGGCGGGGTTTCGGCAGCGGCCAGATGTTGGCGGTGGCCTGCGGGGCTGCTGGGCTGCTGGGTGCACAGAGATGTTGGGGACAAGCCCAGTGTCTCCCGAGAACGGGTGTGGGAGCCACGGTCGGGGTCACTCGGGCTTCTTCCTCGTTTGTGAAAATGGTCAGAAGAAAGAATGCGTTTGTTACCTTCTGAGTTGAAACCTAAATCTTCCCCAATGGTGAGAGAGGTTACAGATCCAATGAGAAGACATTAATATACATATACACGGAGTGGCCAGATGACGATGATCTCTGAATCCATAATAATCTGGCCACTCAGTGTATATTCTATATAATAAAAGGCTAATATGCAAATTGTCCCCTTGACCAGGAGTTTGACCAGCAGGCAGGCCGGCCAACCACCCATGTCCCCTCCCTCTGGCCATGCTGGCTGGAGCATACCCATGCACAAATTCATGCACTGGGCCTACAATACACACACACACACACACACACACACACACACACACACACACACACATACACACACACTTTGAGTGGCCAGATTATTATGCGTTCAGATGCCCTGTGCACAAAACTTGTGCATGGATAGGGTCCCTAGGCCTGGCCAGTGATCAGGGCTGCCAGCTGCCAGCTGGGGCCTTCCTTTATTCCATGCCGCCCCCTGGTGGTCAGTGCACGTAATAGCGGGTGATTGAACTCCCGTGGGGACAATTTGCATATTAGTCTTTTATATCTATAGAGAGATATTTGTTGATTTCAGAGAGGAGGGGAGAGAAAGAGAAAGATAGAAACATCGGTGAGAGAGAAACATTGATTGGCTGCCTCTTGCACGCCCCCTACTGGGGATTGAGCCTGCAATCCGGACATGTGCTCTGACTGGGAATCGAATCAGTGACCTTTTGGTTCACGGTTCAACACTCAACTACTGAGCCACACCATCTGGGCGAGGACACATTTTTATAGGAAAGTAAGTTCAGCCCAAAGACAGCTGCCCCAGCCCACTTTCCCAGCTGTCAGTCATTTTGATAGAAAATCTTCAGAACTTGAATGATCCTCCAGGTTTGTTCCAGCTCCATGATTCTCAGGTAGAAGACTCTTTAGGTATGTCGCTTCCCAGGTTATCTGAGCATTTCACCCTTTGGGCTTGAGACATGGGTGTGGAGTGACCTTGTTCTGTTCGGCCCTCGGGATTTGGTGCCAGTTCCCAGGGGCTTGACTCAGATTTAGCTCCATTTCTCTTATCTTCCTTTCAGCCACTTAAAAAAAAAATCCTCCTGCTTTGAAATATCCTATTCCTGCATAAAAATGCAAAAATACTAACATAATACACTTCATTAACCCTCACCTGTGTCAAGAAGTAGGAAATCAGCCGAAACCGGTTTGGCTCAGTGGATAGAGTGTAGGCCTGCGGACTGAAGGGTCCCAGGTTCGATTCCAGTCAAGGGCATGTACCTTGGTTGTGGGCATATCCCCGGTAGGGGTGTGCAAGAGGCAGCTGATCGATGATTCTCATCGATGTTTCTAACTCTCTGTCCCTCTCTCTTTCTCTCTGTAAAAGTCAATAAAATAAAAAAAAAATGTTAAAAAAAAGTAGGAAATCAACAGCACCCCAGAAACTGCTGGGGAATCACTTTCCTTATTCCCCCACAAGAACCATTCTGCCCTCCCCATGATAGATTAGTTCTGCCTCTGCAGTTGGTATAAACAGACTGAAATGCTCTTTTGCGCCTGACTTACTTCACTCACCGTTTGGTGAGATTCATCGACGTGGCTGCTTAGAGCTGTCATTCTTTTGTAAAAATCGCCGTGTAGCATCCCTTCATGTGGCTACATACCAGTTTATCTCCTCATTTTCCTGCTGATGGAAACTCATTGTGTCCAGTCCGAGCCCATTATGAAGAGAGAAGTGGACATTCTTGTGCGTGTCACTCTGTACCCACTGGCAGGCATTTCTATTGTGCTTGCCCCGCTGACTTGCGATCTGGCCTCTGACAAGCAACTCAGCGTCTTCGGATCTATTTCCTCCTCTTTGAGAAATGGCAATGAGGTCCGCCTGGGTATCCGCTCCCTTTTGTGTGTATTTTGAAATATATTTTGATTTTTTTTACACAGAGGAAGAGAGAGGGATAGAGAGTTAGAAACATCGATGAGAGAGAAACATTGATCAGCTGCCTCTTGCACACCCCCTACTGGGGATGTGCCCGCAACCAAGGTACATGCCCTTGACTGGAATCGAACCTGGGATCTTTCAGTCAGCAGGCTGACGCTCTATCCACTGAGCCACACCGTTTTCGGCAGCACTCTGTGTCTTAAAAAGCCACGTGGGCCTAACTGGTTTGGCTCAGTGGATAGCATTGGCTTGTGGACTGAAGGATCCCAGGTTTGATTCCAGCCAAGGGCACCTCCCCAGGTTGCGGGCTCGATCCCCAGGGTAGGGCATGTAGGAGGCAGCCGAGTAATGATTCTCCCTCATCATGGATGTTTCTATCTCTCTCTCCCTCTCCCTTCCTCTCTGAAATCAATAAAAATATATTAAAAAAAAATAAAAAGCCATCAGGGGACTTGTGATGCCCTCAAGTTTGAAAACCATTGCTAGTCTCTTCTCTTTGCCTTCTCCTTCTCAGCTTCCACTCCTTCTCAGCTTCCACTCAGGGGAGTGTATTCCACTCTTTCTCCTTCTCAGCTTCCACTCAGGGGAGTGTATTCCACTCTTTCTCCTTCTCAGCTTCCACTCAGGGGAGTGTATTCATTGGTTTATTTCTGGGCATTGGTAGGAAATGTATTCGTTGGTTTATTATCTGGGCATCCACCCAGCACTTGCTGGGCACCTGCTTCGTTCTGGGCAACGTGGGCACGAGGTACTGGGGATACGGAGATGCATTGGAGATGGTCCTTGCTCTTAGGAACGTCAAGGCCAGCAGGTGGACAGAATGCGGTATGCTGGATGTGTGGAGACACACGGAAGGGACCATCAACTTCCGGGGGAGGTCAGAGTATCCCGCTCAGGGCTGAGCCTTGGCCTCATAAGTGAACTAAAATAAAATGTAGTGAGGCACGAGACAGGATCATAAACTTTCTGCTATTTTTGGAGCCAGTTCTTTACTGAGATTTGTCTGCATGTCACAGGGGAGCATCAGGATGTTAGAGATGCTTGAGGGAGCATGGCCAAAGACAGGTTGGACTAGACACTTGGGAAGAACAATTGGGTCCATCCAAGCTTCCAGGTGACCTGTTTTTGCAATAAATCGTATGCCCTAGTGCAGCGGTCGGCAAACTCATGAGTCCACAGAGCCAAACAGCGACAGGACAACGATGGACATTTCTTTGGAGAGCCACATTTTTCAAACATAAACTTCTTCTAATGCCACTTGTTCAGAATAGACTCGCCCAGGCCGTGGTGTTTTGTGGAAGAGCCACACTCAAGGGGCCAAAGAGCCGCATGTGGCTCGCGAGCCGCAGTTTGCCAACCACGGCCCTAGTGGAACTGCCCTGAGATGCTGATGTCAAGTTCATTAGCAGAGACTGATGTGTGTCCATGTTGAAAGCATCGGTTTCCCAGGACACGAGGGTCAAGTGGTGGCATGTCATTCTTGGTGGATTTGCTCTCAGAAAGCTCAGCGTTTGCCTTCCTTTCATATAACCCCAAGAGCCTAATTCATTGTTTTTATTTTTTATTTTTATTCAACCTTCTTCTGCATTTAAAAAAAAGATACCATCACCACCGTGCTCATTTTAGCAAGTTTCTTTTTTAAAAAGAGAAAAATCAATATTCTCCCTCGCATGGCTGCTGTCCCCGGGGGACGGACTACAGGAATCTTGGTTAAATTGCTGCCAGTCTATGGGATGGAAAAGGTCAGGATTCTTCTAGAAAGTCAAGCTCTCTGCTTTCCCCTCGGGAGACAGAAGGATGGCTGCCGCCGTGGTAAATTGCCGGAGTTTCTGTCCGAGTGATTGCAGGGCGTAATTCTGCTCCCAAACGGAATTAGTCTCTTCCCCAGCATTTCTTTCTTTTCCCTTCTCACACTCCCGGCGTAAAAGGGGGCTTTTGGTCCACAGCAGTTGTTTCTCCCACAGAACTGCGCCCCCAAGGATGGCCCCAGCCTCTCAATTTAATCATGGAGGAGGCCACTTCCGAGGTTGGTCCTGAAGAGGTCAGATCGCACATGCTGCTGGATCAGTCAGTATAGGCTGGGTTGTGGCGAGGTAACAACCCCCCGCCCCCTCCCCACTCACTGACTTACAACCTGCCTGCTGGCCCCCCCCCTCCTCACTGACCCCGCCTCTCAGGGCCTGCAGACTGGGGGCAGCTTATGCGTGGAGGACCTTTTGCCCTCTGGTGGTCAGTGTGCATCATAGCAGCCTGTCATTTGCTGTTCGCTTGATTTGCATATTAGGATTTTATATAGATAGATGAGTATTTATTTTTCTGTATCTTCAATTTGTTGCCTGGAACGCATCCATTTCCCTAACCTTTACTCTAAACCTGTGGTCTGCAAACTGCGGCTCTCGAGCCACATGCAGCTCTCTGGCCCCTTGAGTGTGGCTCTTCCACAAAATACCACAGCCTGGGGGAGCCTTTTTTGAAAAGGTGGCGTTAGAAAAAGTGTACGTTTAAAAAATTTGTCTCTCAAAAGAAATTTCAGTCGTCGTACTGTTGATATTTGGCTCTGTGGACTAATGAGTTTGCCGACCACTGCTCCAAATTATTCTCCCTATTTTAGTTTCTCCAGCGTTCAATTACAAAAGTAGCTATGTTTACCCAGAGTTTGGTGTTTAGCACATGGCATTGCCTACAACTTTACAGCCCTGGGGGCTATGTTTGAAAACCATTGTGTCCATGCTTGTCTTTTCAAATGAGTGAATGGGTGACTTACGGGAAGTGTCTGTCACTGACCCTGACTCTTAGTAAGTCCTCAGCATATAACCACTAGTCTCCTTTCCCCTTGGGTAACCTTGGGGGACACTGGACTGCCAGCTCTTACGGCTTAAGTTCAATATGCTAAACAAAATTCAGAAACATGTTGCTTGTCAATGTCCTTCATAAAATATTACCATCACGTCGGACAAATTGGCGCAAAAGACATCTGGCTATTCCGAGTGAGTTATGATGATCTAGCAAAACAATGGCTATTTGAAGCATGGCGAAAGGCATTCAAGAACAGTGGGTAAGCAGAAACTACAACGGAGTCAAGAGAATGCCACACGGGATGGGGCAAATTCCCTTCTGAACGTTAAAAAGAAGGGAGGTTGACTTAAAGAGTGCTTCCCTCCAGAAGTACTTGTTGAATGATGCAATATTTTACAACTCACTAAATTAATTGGGACAATGGATCTGGAGACCCACACTGAATTGCCACTTTAAAAACAAAACAAAACAAAACAAAAAACAGAAGAAACCAATGCAGCTCAATGAATTACCTCATACTGTACCAGAGGCCCGGTGTACGAAATTTGTGTTTTTGTTGGGGGTTGGGCTTAAGCATCTCAGATCAAGTACACCCAATGTTCTTAAATTCTTGGGCCAGTTGGTTTTAAAAGGCAGGAAAGAGACCTACTGAGTGTTCTTGTGTGAAACCGGTGTTATAAAGCTTGAATATGGCCCGGCTGGTGTGGCTCAGTGGTTAAGCATTGACCTATGAACCAGGAGGTCAGGGTTTGATTCCCGTTCAGACCACATGATGAGAGAGGATCATTGATAGGCTGCCTCCTGCATGCCCCCTACTGGGGATGGAGCCCGAAAACCGGGCACGTGCCCTTGACTGGAATCGAACCCAGGGCCCTTCAGTCTGCAGGCCGATGTTCTAGCTACCAAGCCAAACAGCCAGGGCCTGCTGAGTTTTAATGAGCCCCGGGCGCAGGGAAGCTTGGTGTGGTTTTCAGGGCAGCATTTGATGGAGGAGGAATCAGGGAGGTGTCGCATCGACTTTGATTAAAGACCTGTGATGAATCAAGATAAAAAAGTGACAGGTAATTTCTTCCCGACAAACTCATCTTGTAGCCCACACCTGAAGGTGAATTGTCTTCTCATTTGGCTGGCGGGGCAGGGGGAGAGGAAGTGGTCCCCACAATGGAAAGGGTAACCCTGAAAAAATTACACACACTTCCTTCCAAAGCTCAACAAGTTAAGTCCTTGCTCTGTGGCTCTCCTCTCATCCATGTCCATGATGGACCTTGATCTCCTCTTAAGCTTATTTACTGCTGTCCCCACCCTTAAGCCAGTGGGAAAATGCCCCTTTATAATTAAAACAAAGATGAAAACCAAAAATAAACTCCACCCTCAAACCCTAAACTAAACAAGGAGAAAGCTTGATAGATAGCAACATACTCAGAGTGACAATGTGCTTTGAAAACTAACACAAGTGTGACTCCCACCTCCCCTAATTAAGCCGACATCCTCTTAAAAAATCAGAAACATGCCCTAGCCCAGTGGTCGGCAAACTGCGGCTCTTTGGCCCCTTGAGTTTTTAGCAAAGGCCAGCTTAGGAGTACCCTAATTAAGTTAATAACAATGTACCTACCACCTAAATAGTTTAAGTTTAAAAAATGTGGCTCTCCAAAGAAATGTCAGTCATTGTACTGTTGATACTTGGCTCTGTTGACTAATGAGTTTGCCGACTATTGCCCTAGCTGGTTTGGCCCAGTGGATAGAGCATTGGCCTGCAGACCAAAGGTCCTGGGTTCGATTCCAGTCAGGGCAGGTACCTTGGTTGTAGGCTCCTCCCAGGCCCAGGTCCCGGTCTGGGTGCATGCAGGAGGCAACCAATCGATGTGTTTCTCTCACATCGATGTTTCTCTCTGTCTTTTCCTCTCTCTTCCCCCCTCTCTAAAAACCAACGGAAAAATATCCTCAGGTGAGGATTAGCAACAACAAACCAAAACAAATTTAAGTGATGATGGTCTTACTTTGACTGTCAAAAAGTGAAATACAGCCCTGGCTGGTTTGG